>JAVJAQ010002961.1:0-410855 GCA_032362365.1 Zygogramma bicolorata
AGTTTCCTAGTAGATTTTCACTTTACGTGTTTCGTCACACGATATAGTAAAAATCTAACATAAAACTATTCAGGTATTTTTTATTAAAAAAAATCGATTTTAAATTGAGTCAATTATTTGTATCTATTGCCAGTAGCTGCAATCATCCTAAGTTGAAGTTGAATATTGATATTTCGCTTTATATTCTGCCACTTTCTATTTGGTTCTAGATTGTTCGAATTAATTCTTATTCCTTTTTCTCTGAATAATTCACAATATTCAATATTATCCATAAACTGTTTCCAGTACTACATAATGAGTACAGATATGATCTGCCGTGAGGTCGAACCAACAATTCTTATTACATAGATTACTTTGATGAAGCGTTGGGAAGTTAAGACATCTTCATTGGGAGTGGAAGAAAATTCAACACAAATATTGCACTGAATCCCTTGTGTAGATGACAAGAAGGAACTTTCAAATTTTCTATTGCGAATTTGCGTATTGGTCTATCGGAATCGTCAACCTGCAACGGTAGAGATTTTGTTCACATCATAGAAGATACAATGAGCGAATTTTGTTATCAACCACTACCAGAGAGCAATTATCGATTTTGCTGGCAACACAATGGATGCTAATTAAATTCTTTCATACCGGCCATACAATACGGAAATTCATTCAGCAGGTATACGTAAGCAGGTCTCTATTGTATATTATGGAATGAAATCTGGTCAGAGAAAAAATGTTGAACTCAAAAAGCCAATACCCGTTGATCAACGAAAATTCGGGTAATATTGTACTCGATGTGAAATATTTTCCTCAGATGACTTCTCAGTGGTTTAGTGCAATTATAGCGCTATTATATATGTGCAAGGTGTGTTCTGCAAATATTTTCATTTATAGTAGATAACAGAAGTGATGATGTCAATTTGATACTTTAGCGAAAACTGCAGGAGTGCATAAAAATTACCGCTAATTTTGCAATAAGCGTGATATCTGAAAATTGCAAGTTCATTTCCATATTTTGGCGAAAGTGTTTTACAAAATATGAAAATAACCGAATGCAATTTGTATAAGATATCACGCTTGAATGCAAAATTATCTGGTCATTTTTATGCACGAATGTAATTCATTGAAATATTTCACGAATAAAAAAATTCTCAAGGAAATATTATTTTTTGTTCATTTATACAGTCCTCTATAGAATGTATGGAGCACTCACCAAAACGCGAAAGGTTTCTCTATTTTTGAAGTCTATGTGACATTTATTTGTGTTGTTTACTGACGTCTAGCGATACGGTTTCAAATGTGTTGTTATGGTGACTTGATACAATGCAATTACCGCTGTAAGTTTTCGATAATTGCATTGCTCTTATGAGTCTTATGGGACATTTCATATATGAGGAAAATATTCACCTATAAGGGATCAGTGGATTTTTTCTCCGATTCAAAAAGTATTGCAAACAAAAAAAAATGTTATTGTTATAATGAACGTCAATACTATCTACCTAGAAAAAATTCATGTCAGGAAAAATGAATGCAGAAAGATATCGTTTTCACAATTGTATGAAAAAATATTTTCCGAGTTCCAAATTACTTGTCCACTGTACTAAGATCATCATTTTATTTGAGGATCGGTATTGTTCATAGATAGAAAACAACATGGTATGGTATATCCTCTTGCCTCGAAGTATCAAACCAAAACGCGTTGTTATATGTTCCGTACTCAACGATAAGTATTTTCATATATATATTAGTTCTTATTTTTTTTTTTTGATAGTCAAAATTTTAGTTATACGAGAAGTTGCTGACTGATTGGACTTGTTTTATCCAGAAAGAACTGTTTTTCAATAGACGCAGCAACTTTTCGGGGAAAATTGAAAGTCTGCCCTTCTACACTTGTATAGATTCAAATATTAATTCTTATTTTTTCAGATTGTGGTAGGTTACAACTACTACGGAACAAATATCGATCCATCACAAAAAATGACGTTCAAACAGTGCGTTGTTACACTTATATTTAGAATTTTCGATATCTCGTATGATTCATCCAAAGCACTAAATGAATACCAGACCTACTACAGACAGTTTTCGAATACTTCCACAACCAATGTCCATCCTAATTAAACAGATTCGTAAGCCATGATAATAAATCATAATTACATTCTACCAATCGCACAAAATGCGGGTAGATTTATTAGTTTCGCTTTATTAAGCGATGTTCTCGATAGTTTCTGGTCTGCTTTATCATTAAAAATATTAACCTCATTATTCATCACAACTATAGGGCAAGTCGTTATAGTTTAAACCCCAAACTTCAAACACCCACCATCGATTTCCGGAGATGATAAGGAACGTGGAATTTAGACGAGGAATTTAGGCGAGGAATTCACAACCTTTTTCGGCAATCTTTGAGCACTGGTAGTTTACAATTCGTAAGAGAACCTGATATGCATCTAAAAATATTTAAATTTTTGTCAGATAGTAATATCTTCTAGCATCTTAGGGTTTTCAAATTGTTTCACATGTCAATAAGATATTTACGAAAATCTATCATTCATTTCCTGAGCATGAAGAGGCTTTTGTTGTGTTAAATTCAGTACGGTGCTCATAGCTATCTTCAGCCATTCGAAGCTGATAACCTGAGACGCACGATGCAGGGTTTAATTTCATTGAAGAATTTTTTTATGGAGGTGTCGACTGTTGCTGAATTTCCCGAATTACATAACCGATTTTGGAAAAATTTCAATACTTTAGCGAAAATTGATATCGATATGAGAATCGGTGAAAAAATCTAGGTGTTATTGAATTATGTAGTTCACTATTTTCATTTTTCTCGTGAAGCAGAGTGAATGGCGATAGGAACATGATGTCACAAATTACTATAACAATATTTTAATTGAAGTGATTGATGTGTGATTTACAAAACACTTTGTACCTGTTTTGTAAACTGTTAATTAGTGTCGTACCGGAAACTTCGGTCGTCTATAATAACTTCATTTTCTCATCCCTAAACTGATTTGACAGTCGTACTAATCTAGTGAATGAGATTCTAATGATCGAAAACAAAATCAATCATTTTTACTATTTACGTAATTTATTGTTGAAGTCATGCAATGTTTCTGAATCCTGTAAGAAAACTTGCTAAATTGAAAAATTGGAAGAGCCTCGATGTTTTTTGGCATAAGCAAAACAAGAAACGGAAGAGTTTTGAAATGTAATGAGAAAAAGGCCATTTTAGCTAATATAACATTCGAAATTGTATTGAACTGGCCAATACTTGATGAAAATCCATCAACTGTGATAAACATTCCAAATGTCCTGCTAAGAGACCACCGAACTAGATATTTTTTTTCGATATCTTTAATTTTTCAAATAATTTTCAATTTGTTTGATTTTTGCTTCATCAATTCCTGGGGGCGGGGGGAGGGGGGGCAAGAGGGTATACGTTCAAGTGAGGTCAAAATGAATTAATTACTGCCTCTGACGAAGAAAGTTGTTTACTTTTACATGGTCATATTGACATAGCTTCATCTATTCGGTATCATGATATATAAGTACCTACCGACTGGCATTTTCTGAAATTCATTCCTGAATGAAAAAATCAATTTCATTCAACTGTATAGGTACTTGTTATGTTTACCGACATATACGTGTATGGTAAAATATTTCTCAATGAACATGAAATGAATACAATTTTCTACTCATTGGCACTCATTTAATCATTGAAACAAATTTATATTCTCTCCTGTGAAAGCGGAGTTTTGTACTCATAGCTTTTTTTCCCACACCTACCCTAGAATTACTTCCGTCTATTCCACCTTATTTTTATAATCTTTCCTCATTTTAAATCCATCCCAGCTGCCTTTTTTGAGTTATTTCATTCATTTCATCTGATATAATTCTATTCAGCTCACTTTCAATTTCAAATTTCCTTCGCACATTTTATTGAATATTTCAAATTTATATGCCCATTTTCCTTATTTATAGTTCATTATATTTTTTTCGACACTTCGATTTTGGATTTCACTAAGTGGGATATTTTAAATATTCACTATCCAATGGGCTCGAATACTCACGTGAAATTCTCCTTCAAAATGATAGCTCATCATTATATTTTCATCTCATTCACAAATATCTTTCCTCGTCTACTTACCACAGCTTCTCTATACCAGCTCTAATAGAACCGTGCTACACAATTAGGTTCCGTTTGGCTTTTGTGCTCTTTGTATTTTCAATAATCAATTAGGGAAGAGCAATATGTTCTGGTTTATCAGCAAACTATTCAGTTCCTCTGAATCTTTGTGTGGGTGTTGTACGGAAATTGGAACGCAAGATTAGTTTCGATCCCTGACCTGACTGTTTAGAACTCACTCACATAAATTATATAACCGATAATACTTAGTAGCGGAAATAAAGCAACTTTGATTTGGCCTCCAAGCCAAATATATTCACTTATATATCGTACAAATATGTCGATCATATATCTTTCTGTTCGATTTTACTCGTGTTTTAAATATAATTTTTTTTTATTATTTTTAGGTTTTTTTCTAGATAATCGCGCTCAATTACATTCCATTCAATATCGGGAACTTATTATTTTAGTTCGGAGCTATTCCTATCTTTCAAAATTTCATCTCGAATTTTATACTGATTTCCATCGTCTTGATCACCGATAAGGAAAATTTGAACCGCCGTGCCAACAACGAATGAAAAACTTCGAATCGTAATATGGAATTTGGACATGGGATTGTTTTTCCAGTCACAATGCCACCTCACGAGGATGTCTTGTGCGCATATTGTTTTGAATAGAAAAATAAATTTTTGACCTTGGAATATCGTGTTCAAAGTTACTATTTCTAAAATGATTAATAACTGGATTTATGCCATTTTTGAAATAGTAATTGGGGTTATAAACTTCAAACAGTTTTATACATAGTTCGAAATGATCTACCTGGCTTGACTTCTAGTATGTACATAACTGAAACTGCTTTGAAACCAATATAAGAAAAACTCACGTAGACGAAATAAATGAAAATTGAATAATGTTGAAAATGTTGGATTTTGAAAAGAAAATGTTTTAAGGAGATTTTAGGGAGATTTTAAGGAGATGAAAATGAATTTTTACATCAAGGGAACTCTTCTGTTACTTATTCTACTAGGGAAAAATCAATATCTCCAATTAACTCCTATTGACGATATTTACTGTCGATGAGTGAAAAACGTCCTTCACTTAGCAGACGAGGTAAGATGATTCTTTCCAATAATTTTCAGTAGATTGGCTCTAACTGTAGTCTTCGAGACTATATAACTCAGTCAAGAAATGAGGAACGGAAATTCCCTCCAGGCTGGTACGAGAAGGTATGCTTGTATTACAAAAATATTAACCGGAATATTTCCTTCATATATAAAATGTCCCATGAGAGCAATGCAATTATCGAAAACTTACAGCGGTAATTGCATTGTATCAAGTTACCATAACAACACATTTGAAACCGTATCGCTAGACGTCAGTAAACAACACAAATAAATGTCAGATAGACTTCAAAAATAGAAAAACATTTCGCGTTTAGGTGAGTACTCCATACAATCTATAGAGGAAAGTATAAATGAACAAAAAATAACATTTCTTTGAGAATTTCTTTATTCGTGAAATATTCCAATGAATTACATTCGTGCATAAAAATGACCAGATAATTTTGCATTCAAGCGTGATATCTTATACAAATTGCATTCGGTTATTTTCATATTTTGTAAAAGAGTCCTCGTCCTTCAGACTCGGGCACTTTTGCGAAAATTCGAAAATAAACTCTTGCAATTTTTAGATATCACGCTTTCTTTCAAAATTATCGGTAATTTTTATGCACTCGTGCAATTATAACCGAAAAATTTCCACGCGTTTCTAAAAATAATTGTTGTATAATGAGATGTCTGTAGGACACATCGTATTCAAATCTGAAACAAGATTTGAAGGGGATTAGGAATACTTCATTCTCGTCAGATTCAACTGACAAATTACTATTCAACTTCAAATAAATTCAGGATTCACGTTCTCACCCGAGAAACTAAAATTACTCCCGATATTGATTGAAACTCGACAAACGCGATTTGACTAGAATTTTAAGTTTTAAAGCTCATAACAACTGACGTTCGTAGCCGAACACTTTTCTTAAACTTCATGAACGGCAAACTCTGTGGGCGTGCTCCTCTACAGCTGTTGTCGTGCCATCAAATTATGGAGCTAATGGTATGCAATAAAACAATGTTTTGATAAGAGTGGCGTTTTGAAAGTGTTAATAAAATAAAACGGAAATATTGATAGGCATATTTTTAACGCAGTCATAACAAGTTTTCGAGATGCGCCGCAGGATAACGTTGATTGAACGGGGCTTTGATGCTCGACCTGAAGTGTTAAACACTCGACTATTCAAGAAAGCAGATGGCAGTACAGGAAAGAAACAGAAGGTGATCGTGCCTCGAAAGAACAAACCAATTCACCTCGAGTATGTTGACTCCCGTGGGAATGTTACGGAAAAATTGATTCATACTATGCACAACCAATTATGCAAAGTGAAATCAAAACATATGTTGAAATAGTATTTTGTTTAAAGAGCAACGGATGATAGTTTTCTCCCACGAGTATGAAGTTTACAGCAAGAACTATAGGCGAATGCTGCAAATCATACGAGTGAATAGGCATTCCATGCGAGTTGTACACTATTTTTTTTCTACGGCTATAACAAATATCGAAATGTTTTAACGAATGACATTAACTTCAAATTTAATGTTATTCAAAATTACCACTTAGATACAATCAAATATTGCTGTCATCGCTTGAAATTTGACATTCCATGGAATACATGATTTATTGTGTAATAATAACTAAAATTCTTCGTTCCTTTAACCAGCTGACGAACGCCAACCCTCAGAAGTCAAAACTTGAGCGAGCAAAGGATAACGAGGCCTTACCTTTAAACATGTGATTACCCAGCACGGTAAACTGTAACGTGATGAAGTCATTGTGTTGAAAGGGCAAGGAAATGAAACTGAAGACATTCAATGTACCTCATGCTGCCCCTCTCTTTGGCCACAATTCCAACTAATCTCCATGACGTTGTTTCATATCATTTATTCTTCATAGTGTTATTACTGGTGTTTCGCCTTGAAGAACTATACATTTTGAGATACTCAGCGGTAGTGCCCTCTACGCTTCACTCGTGAAATATCTACAAGACATTTTGAAGTTGAGTGTGGTGATCGAGGGGATTACCCAAATTATTCATGACGTTGGAAAAAGTGTGAAAGGTGACCATATCATAAAAGAGACACTTTGTGGCGATTTATCAAAGGCATTACTGAAATCCAAGCACTGCGTCAATAACCTCACCATGAGTCCGATTCACAGAAAGATATGGTACTAATGATCGCCTTTCGTAGGGTGAATCCAATTGTTCTGTCCTCAAGACAGAAATTACAACTTCTATGAAAGAAGTAAATAAGAGTTTTTTTTTTAAGAATGCTTCATGTGAAAGAATGAAGGAGATATGGATATAGGTTTGAGAAAATGGTTTCAAAGTAGTTTTTTCCATTGACTAGCTCATGTCCCTCTACTAATGTCAACACTGAGGAAGTAGAAACTTGTGCTAGCTAAGGGGTCTTAGGTACTCCTGGCAGGTGATTCCCAGAACGGTCTATTAGTGACTCACAAATATCAACAGTGAATGTAGGCGGATTTTTTGACCTTACCTCGTATGTAGGAGTATGACAAAAATTTATTTTTCCTTATTTTCTGATATATTTTATAGATCTTTCGAACAAACATTTTTTGTGGGGCTCGTTCCTTTAAAAAACAAAGGACCCATAGATTTCCATGTCGAAAAAGATATATTCAGAGTTTAAAAACTTTCAATCTAAGCAAATATCTACTTTGACGTTTCTGGTTCTCATGACGTCCTTCGAACAGCTAAGCATTCGCTTCATTTGTTAAACTTGACATGATATAGTACTAATATTTATTTTACCGTCGGACAATTTTGAAGACTAACATATCTGCGTTGGAAATGAAGGTGGCAGCTCATGTCTGTTTCCGTGTGATAAATAGTAAGTCGGATTTCACATTTCGCGAAATAGAGCTGAAATGTGTTATCTTCCTAACTTTTGTGAGAGCTTTATAGTTTTACATGCTCTGATAATTGCGTTTAACACGCTGCTTCATCGAGATGCAGTGTTCTCTATGTAGATTAACTTGTACATATCTTGAAAATGATAAAATAGTTAACTATTTCATGATAATGTTCCAGGACAAAACTTCCTGAAGAGTGGAATATGTATTGGTATTAACAAAAATTAATTCAAGCTAAATCCTTAATTACAAACAAAAGTTGAATGATAAATGTATTATTGTAAATGATTGTAAATAAATCATTCGCATTGATATGTTCTCTGTTAGAACTCATTCAATATATTTTTGCTCCAGATGTCCTGACTCTTCGAAGAGATCATATCGTTGATCACTCTTTTACGATTCACTAATGCCATGTTACTCCTACACAAAAAGGAACTCAAATTAATTCTACTCTTGTGACCAAGAAACGAAGAGGATAAATCAAAAATGACGTAAACAATGTTCATTATGAGATCACGCGATATAACTGAAATGAATTCCATTTTCTACGTCGCAGTTAAACTGAAGGCATCATCACTCACTGAGACCAGGTGTCTTTTTCCATATTTTTCCACTGAATTACTATCTGACTTATTTGTTGAGAATGCACGACATATTGAATAGTGAAGTGAAAACAATTTAGAGTATTGATTGTCGTTCAATGCTTTTTTTCATGATTTTTTTGACATATTCTTTATTTGAACATTCACAAGCTAGCAATTTTGCAAGCTTCTGCATGAGTATTCTGATCCATAGATAAATTTATATAAGTGAACATCTAATATTTTGAAAATAACTCTTAAACTTTTGATAGATAGATTAGAATCCCCAACATATGAAATGAATGATATATCAATAACAATGATGGGATTTATTTTATCCTACCCCTCATTTATCCATAAGTTTCATCCGATTTTTGATAATGAGTGATCATGTACTCCGAGAAGAATGAGCTTGGTATTCACGAGAACGGCCTTTCCCTCTGATATGCAACAGGGCCACTTTTCTGTTTATATATTGACAAGGTTTCTGAAGAAATCTAAATATCATAGAGTTGTTATTTCTAAATCTTTGACTTCGTATTGACAACGCCTATCTCAATAAAATTAACATTATGTGGCATAAAAATATAGCAAGATAGGAAACCTTTCTTTTTTGATTATTTCCGATATATCTACAAGAATTAATATTTATACTGAGATTTTCGAAAATCCGTATTTTCAAAACCTAAAAATTTTGAACTTATATTCACAGGAATTTCTCTCAAAATCATTACAAGAAATCAGCTCCTGAAAGTGATGGCATTACTTTTATTTTTGTGATACATGAAATAATAGGGGTAGGGGATTTCGAAACTATAGAAACAAAAACTCGAAAACAAAAGGTCACTGTTGTTTCGATAATGATTTTGCATTCTGGTTTCTCTTCAAGAACGAGAATTCCTATGGTGTAGTTCCTATTTATGTCAGAATTTCAAGAAAACAACATCCTTCTAGAGGATCAAGCCCGAGTGATCATTAATTACTTCAAAATTTTTTTCGAATAATTCACACAAATGCTCGGTAGTCGAACTATATTTTGCGATCGATTTTCACCTCACTGGCGGTGCGAAAACGCCGAGAAACGGAGAAGGAAAACTTTTTATCATAATTCTAATATCCGTTACATAAGTCGAGCTCAAGAAAGTTCCGTTTTTGTTCGATTCGTTTACCGGTTCTCTAATCCGATTGGAGTTGCTATCTTCGAGCGGCAGCTGTCACTAAACACGTCACCATCAAAGAAAATCCCGAGCCCTTCGCCGATTATTAGCGCCTACATAAGAAAACTTAATTCATTCTTACCTCTGCTTCCAGCTACTTTTCTCCTTTTCTTAGGAAGAGTAAAAACGATATGAAAGCGTCCCGCGGGGTGAATAGTTTGCGATGATTTATGACAAGCTTTCAACACGGAGATTGATCAATCGCTATGGATATCTCCACTCATGGCCTTAAGTGTTAGAGAGTTTTGGTGAATGATCCAGTTGTGAATGTGATATTCGATGTCATTTTTCGTACTGGACTTACCAGAAGGGCATAGCTAGTGAAGCTGTGCTCATTCTCATAGCATATCTGCTAGTCCACCACCAAGCACACAAGGCTAGCATTAAAATGCCACCATGGCCTGAAGTAATTACAGAGCAATTTGAAACAACGATCGATTTTATGGTTTATTTTGAGATATTATGGTTGGTTGAGAAACATTCATTCCAGTCCTCTGATGGAAATATATTACAAAATAGAGTCTTGTAGACTTAGTCGACCATGAACATTGAAACGATGAATAAGTAGAGTTTCTGATGAGGTTTGAGAGGTTATTATAGACAAGCATCGAACGTAAAAACATTCTTGAGGGGGTGCAAACTACAGAAACAAAAAATATGTATTCATTCATGGAACTCAAAAATCCAAAGTAGGGCATTCACAACAAAATGCTGTAATCACAGTCCTCTTTCTGAGAAGACTGGAGGTGGTCGGTATTCTCAATGAGCCATGTGACGGCTCTTTACTTGACCTTCTTCTACATCCCTGCGCCACACGATCGAATAATCCTGCATTAGACAGATTCAATGATGAGATGTGTAAAAGTTGAAACTTTTCCTAGAGATCAATAACACCAACTATCAATTTATTTCTCCTGAAGATGCTAACCTTGTTAGTGGAACTCGCGTCGAGTGCAAAAATATCAGTTTGGTGTTAGAGTAATTGATCTCTAATTAGATAGATTGTTCCTTGGTGTTGATGATCTCTCTTATGCCATCCAATGAGGTAGAATTGAAGTACCTGATACTTGATGGAATTACATATTCAAGAGAAAAGTACAATTTCTTGTATCATTGTCATTTACAACTGCTTCATAAAATCGCGATCCTTGCACATTCAAAATCCATAGTTTGTAGCCCAGTTCATGGTAGGCACATTCTTTAAAAGCCCTCATTCGCCAAAAAAAAAGATCGTTGTGATTAGAAATAGAGAAGAACGAAAATGATAACTCCCTTGGTACAGCAACTAAGATGTATTTATCATGAACCACTTTTTCCAAAGGCTCCAATACCATCTCTGACCAGCAGCTGGCAATTCGATTCATATATTCGTCAGAACAAATCCACTAATAGCAAGCGAACACAAACTAAATCGTTTGATGAATTTTGTGCCATCGGCGTCCGTGTGCTATTCAACCATTATCAGATCAAAATAAAACGCGAAAATCCCGATAAATCTCCAACCGCAACAGACATTAAAAAATCACCAAACATTCAAATAACGCCGATGACATTCAATCCAAATGCACGTTAATGGACGGGTGCAACCGTGCAACGTATCCCTCTAAATGTGCTATTGCCATTGGCTGCAACAAGATACCTGCATTCAAAAGGATTAAATCATGTGAACGATTCACTTCAAAGCTTTGTAGTAGGTAGTTCCTGTAATTGCTGAATCTATTCATTACTATGGTGGCCATATGCTCAAAACTCTATCGTTTGTAATCTCTGTTGAACCCGCACCTCAGACTGCGTGTACAAAGTCTGGAATTCTGCAAACAAAACATTATTAGGAATTTCTCAAACAATTATGAGGATTCGTTCTGGGATTTGATGAATATTATTCACAAAGTAGATGGATAATATTATAATATTGATTTATTGGTGAACAGTAATTTTAAATGAAAAAATGTGCTGATAAAATCATAGAAATTGGATTGATATAACTCTGATTTGAAAACAATTGATGAAGCGTTCTTAGACAGGAGTAGAAGGCGAAATAATTGCTAGCAGCAGTTGAAAGCATTCAATTTTGAAAAGTTGGACCGGAAGCACCTAACAATTCATTGGACTGTAATTGTTCAACTGATTTGATAGAAATAGAAGACTGGTCATTTTCTTCCTCTAGAATGGAGCGATGATACAATACTGTATGTCAAATGAATGTGCTCCCATAGAAGTGGTAACAGAAGAAGATACCTGCAATCAAGAAGATAACTGAAACCAGTGAGAAGACCAGATAACAGTACCCAACAATCGGGCGGCTTTAAATTCATCAGTGTGCTGCAAAATAATAACCGCAAAAAGTGTTCGCATGAGAGATCTGTTCTAGTTTTGAGTTGCACTGCATGAAACTGACAGACTGAATAATTTTTGGTTCATGTGATTGCGAATTTTTATATTGTTTTTCAAATTTATTCGCACACACTGAACTAGCGAACTATAATTCGCAGATATTTTCCAAATGAAGCGCCATTTGTTCAATACGCTATAGAGAGCAGTTTATCATAATGCTATTGTTTTCAACCAGAACATCATCCAGTTTTAGAGAGACACTAATGGAAACAATATTTTTATTGCATGACTTCAACTCTCTGTATATTCAATTCATTCATTGATCTTCCATCATTGCGTAGGAAACTTTCATATGAGTTCGTATGTCAAATTCTGAAAGATGGGTGTTCCACTTCGGAAATCAGGTTACAGAATTCACCAGATAACTCAGGAATCCATGTTGAAATCCAGAATTTCCACTTCAAATCCTCAGTGAAATCGTTAAATCCAATAGAAATCCTGATTTGGTATACAAATTCCTCGGAAGTGAAACACTCCTCGATTCTTAAACACCCTGTGAATCACATACCCTCGTCGTGATTGTATAAAAATGTTTATCGGAATCTATGGCAATATTCACTTTGTTGTCCATTTGCTGTTCATGACATTACTACACACACCAAAAGGCAGCTCATAATAATGTCTGTTTGCGATTTCATTTAAAATGATGGTGCCCTGCAGCTAGTACGCCAGTGGTTAACAATGATATGCATAATTAATGCTAATGAAGCTGATACGATCAAAGTTGAATAACTACCTGGAAGGCAACAAATTACAAATTTGTTAGACACACAACAAATACCAAATGCCCTGAATATCGATTTCAATATTCATCTTTCGTATTGATGATGAATGATGCTGCTAATGAAAATGAAATGTTGAAATCTATGGTAATTTTTATCCAACCCACCCCTATCCCCCATCATCAATCATAGTCGGCAATTAACTTTCAAAGCATGCTAGATTAAAGGCCGCTATGTGTGACCACCTGATGCCGCCGCTTGGCCCACGTTCAACGTGAAAACTAATTCATAATCCGTGATATGAAACAATCAAGTGAGTGGTAGGTAGCTTAAATATTCATAGAACGTTCGAGAGATTCATTGTTATAGGATTTGTTTCGTGAAGAATGCCTTATCGAATACCGTGATAGTTCTTAATCACTCTCCAGCATGACACAAAAGGTTCCTTTGATGGTCGTTTTCAATTTTCAGAGTGGAATCCACCATTACCTCTTATGTTGGAGCCGATAATAACGCAGCACTTTAGGATACTCTCAAATTCGAGGAGTAACAAGCAAGATTTGCCACAGGTATATATTTCCCAGAGGAGAACTACACGACTCTTTCCCAAACTATAAATGGTGTCAGCCATATTCAACAATCTTATATACATTTCCAGACGAAGGTTGATTGTTATGCTGTCTCCGACTTCTATTCTTATTTTGAATTCTCACAATTCTTTGGTTGCAGAAATTGGTAGAGATCGAAATTGGTGAATGACATTCTTATTGTACAAGAGGAGGCGTGCAAGCCAAGACTTCCGAGTTGGGATTTTTTCATTATCGTAGATTACATAAGAATAAAGACTAGTTATTCCTCATGATTAAACCAGCGAATGAATGAAAAGTAATGTACCACATGACTGATGCATTTGCAGGACTCATCTATTCTGAGTGAGTCAATTATTTCCCTTCAGAAAAATATTTTTCTACTATAGCGTACCGTAAAGTCCACTCATTTCAGTTTTGAAAGAGTCACTATACAGCACTAGTGCGGAAAAATGAATTTGTCAAGTTTTTGGAAAGTATGGTTACATTTGAATATTCAAAATGATTCTCTACATAGTAGTGGTTCATAGATTGACTGAAAAATGGAGAAATGCATTAGATTTTTGACATAATTTTAATTTGAGAGAAAAGTGTGTTTGAATATTTTTTAACGGTATAAGCATCATCAGACGAATGTCAAATGATAACAGACATCTGATATTTTCCATCGACAGTCAAAACACTATCTTGTTAAAACCAATTTCGTGACTTCTTCCAGCCAAGATGCTGAAAAAGCAGTTGACAACCGAAATCTGACCTCATTGAAGAACATTTCAACCTCTGCGATTAATTTGCAGAATGCAACAAATTGCACGTTCAATATTAGTATATTTCATATTACTTTTGGAATTTTCTGGTACCCTAGTAGAAAAAATAATGTACCTAACACGTGCGTAAAGCGACATTTTCGCACGTGACGATTGCTAGCCGAACTCAGCTAACGTGTCGATCAGCCATCTGCAATCGCTTGCGGAAAAATATCACTTTACACACTTGTTCCGTAAATTACTATTTTCAATGTTCCTCAGATGGATAGGCCTTCTTGATCTCTCTTTCGGTTGTGAAATGGTCTAATTTTCTCTCCAACAAGTAATTTTTTTCTATTTCCTGGGGTACTCGAATGTTTCACAGATTTGATAAACGCCTTGCGAACTACCAACACTGCATATTGCCTCCAACCAACCCATGACCGAAGATTTATTTTCAATTGAAAACATTCATACCATTCTCAGGTTCAATCCGGAGAAATGTCAGCCTACCTTTCCGTTCAAACACCAGTTTCACGATACTCATCTGATCACCTCCCAACTATGGGTCTAGAGTCTATAGATATTGGTTCATGTTTCACAAGAGGTGGTCAAGTAATAGTTGAACAGAGAGTTGTGGGTTGAGTGACCGTGAAAATCACCATAGACTTCACTTTTTACACTTCAATCCACGAATTTCAATATGTTCTTTTCGAACCATAGCTCGCATTTTTATTATATCTGTATCATTCAATATTCGAAGTTGAAGTAAAAGGACAATATTTGACTCCCCTGGGCATCTCAAAACTTCCCTCTTTCTATTTGGGTGTCTTCCTGTTGTATGTCGGCATGACCATAGCAACATTATTTGGATAATGGAAAGTTTTCCTCAAATGTGTATGATTATTATTGTGGGTTCAATAGGTAAATCGAAAAAATCCTTCGATAGGATCTCTCACTCCAAGTGTTCCACACTAAAAAATAGGGCTACTCTGAATTTGTCAACAATGGTGATCAAATATTCATTTCGCGAAACATCTTTCGAGAGAAAACACAACATGAAAATATATAATTGATCATTTCATTCGTCTGAATACTCTTACCTACAACAATTTTCGAAAGAATGCAACACAATCGTTTGTTGAAATGAATGTTTACTTTCCTTGAAAGCATACTGGTATCTTTAATCCCATGTACGGAGTCCAATCTCTTAAATTCTCACGTAGATAAATAAGTCTACCTACCTACCTACCTACAGCGTATAATTCAAACATTAATTGAAAAAGTATCTGGCTACAGGCCTACCACACATTACCGGGCGTTATTATCTCCCGCACCGCCTTCGATAAATCCAATAAACAAACCGAATTGAAGCTAAGAACACTGTAATCGCATTCGTATCGAACAAATGCGGATTAATTGGTTTTACCACACACAGACTCTCACTAATAACGAGTTGTAACATGCAATTAAACAAGAAACAATCGCAGTGAATCATCTCCCATCATTTTTCCATTTGATTTATCCCACCGGAGTAAAATTTCAATTAACAGACATAAAAAACGATCTTCTATCAACAAATCGACGCTCGCCGTCATCTCGTGGGTAAATTAATAGGCATGTCGCCGATGGGTTGAAAAGTACTAATTAAAAATAATTGAAAATTTCAACGAAGCCAAACGACATGTGTTTTTCGGTTTATCAGATCATCAGGCTCCCGTGTAATTAGTTCTATTTTTCTACAGTCCTGATAACAAACTGAGTGATGGGTAGATCCAATATTGTATGAATACATGCTTTTTGTTGATGATGATTAATGATTTTTGCATGAAAGTGTCTATATTTATTTTACTTAACACCTATCGTAGATTTACACTCTTGAGTGATGAGACATGCATTCGAAAGTTGCAGCAAGTTGATGATGAATACATGACTTCTAGCATTTTCCTGCACTTTTTGGTTGAACCACAGGAAGGGCGAAGTTGTATGGTTCGCTTCCAAAGTTTTCAATGGAGTTGTTCCCCATACACTACCATCAAGCAGTGGTTCATTTGATTTTAAATATCTTCTAATTACTCCAGTCTATGACGGTGAAAAAAGTGTAAACTGTGTATTTATCCCATACAGCACCGATTCGTATGAAAACTTGGATATAGGTTCTACATACTATCTATTCCAAAATCTACCCCGTGCCGAGGGTTGCTTTCTCCCTGGGGGTGGATGCCACCCCTTCTTGGGGGTGAAAAAATGTTTATTGGAAATAAGTGCGGGAATCGATAGATTGACTCATTCTAAGCACTTTTTGTTCAATGAAGTTTTTTCTGAAAAGCAATACTTTTCGACTCATTCGCGAGTGAAATTGGCGGTTTTCAGTCAAAAAAATACACGTTTTCAGATCATTTTTCGCGAATAACTGGAAAAATATGCATCTAATCGAAAAACCTGCAGAGAGCAAAATTATACCTTTTGAAAAAACAAAGGTGATTGTTCATTTGTGATGTATGCAAACCCACTACAAACTGAATAATTGCTTGTTGAAAGTTGATTGGTATTTTCAAACGACAAAATGGAAAGTTTCTACGTACAATAACCAAAAACCAAAGCATTTTTTGGGAAAAACTAATTGGACCTTTTCTGAAGTCCTGCAAAAATCCTTCATTTTTGTTACTTATGAAAGTTTCTGGCATCAAAACTGACCGAGGTATGAAGGAAATAATGTAGAATCCTATTTTTGCGTTGAAAAAAAATTGTGAATAACTCATCCTCTCTTTTCCCCCCTTTGAAAAAAATCGTTGTTACTCCATAATTCACTTCATCCATGTTCTTTCGATGAGTTTTAAGTTTTTCATCAATTGAAAATACGTAGTTTTGGAAAAAATTGAGATTGAAGATGAAAAAATCATATACGTAATTCAGCGAAAAATCACAATTTCTTCGAAATAAGTCGAAAAGTATTGATCACATACAAAAATTTTTAGAGTACAAAATTGAAGGCTAGTCTTCTCTGAGAATTTCAGTATTTCACTTTTTTCTGCAGGATGAAAATAGAGTAAGATATGGCCAGTTAAATATTGTGAGGTTTTGCGCAAAGTACCTTTTTTGAGCCCTTTCAGCATGAACCTTTTCCAAAATATAATCCGAAACAAAAAATAAGGTGAATGAGCTTATAGCTCTTGAAAAAAGCTACAAAATACTCCTTTGGTGGATTTGATTGCTTGAAGACTAAGCGAGTTATGGGAAAAAACCAAAAACAATTTTTGTAGAAATTGGAGTATGTACATTAGTATATTGAAGAATACACATAGTAACTATATTTTAGGCCTAGTGGAACTGTATGCATATTATATATGTATATATACATATAGTTACACTGGGCAATGATTTTTTCCAAAGAGGAGGGGAAAGAGAGGATGAGTTATTCACAATTTTTTTTCAAGGAAAAAATAGGATTCAATATTATTTCCTTCATACCTCGGTCAGTTTTGATGCTAGAAACTTCTATAAATAACAAAAATAAAGGATTTTTGAAGCACTTCAAAAAAGGTCGAATTAGATTTTTTCGAAAAATGCATTGGTTTTTGGTTATTGTACGAAGAAACTTTCCATTTTGGCGTTTGAAAATACCAATCGACTTTCAACAAGCAATTATTCAGTTTGTAGTGGGTTTGCATACATCACAAATGAACAATCGCCTTTGTTTTTTCAAAAGCTATAATTTTGCTCTCCGCAGGTTTTTCGATTAGATGCATTATTTTCCAGTTATTCGCGAAAAAGGATCTGGAAACGTGTTTTTTTTTCTGAAACCGCCAATTTCACTCGCGAATAAGTCGAAAAGTATTGCTTTTGAGAAAAAACTTCATTGAACAAAAAGTGCTTAGAATTAGTCAATCTATTGATTTCCGCACTCATTTCCAATAAAAATGTTTTCACCCCCCAGAAGGGGTGGCATCCACCCCCAGGGAGAGAGCAACCCTCGGCACAGGGTAGATTTTGAAAAGGAGTGTATGTAGATCCTGAATCCAAATTTTCATGCGAATCGGTGCTGTATGGGTTAAATACAAGGGAAAATGGTCATAGACTGGACTAAATGTTTCGAACGAGGTGAATCATTTTCCCACTCAAAGTAGTTTTTTTCGCTCGCTCAGGTTGCAATGTGAGCTAGGAAACAACCAATTTATTCTATACGAATGCAGTTTGAAGCGGAATGATTGGTGTCTGATACGCAGTGTGTGATGAAGTATCAAAGGAATATAAATCAAATAGTATAACAAAGTGACAATGAAGTGAACAATATAAATTATAATTGAATACCGAAAACGACGTTCACATGAGTTTCGTTATTACAGTTACATTTGTAACTAAAATAAACAGAAAATGATTTCCAGACTAGAAGTTGCATCAGAAGAATTTTAATAATGACGATGCTCATTCGTAGCTGCATGTTCGATTCCAAACGATTTATACCGTGTGACACAGACTCATTGTACCCCCCTGTTTTCTCCTTTGCTTTTATAGCCATATTGTTGAAATTTGGAACATTGAATATGCTCACTAAACAGCATTTCTCGACATATCTGAAAGAAAAAAACAACTTCCAATTTTTCCGGAAATGACATCAACTTTCGATTCTTGAATGGGACACCCTGTATATTGTTACATGATCGGTTAGGGATGATCATGAGGAATCCAACGATACCAGCTTTTATGGTGTTATCTCCGATGACTATGGAGATATCGCCATTTATTTTATTCATAAGCTCAATGAGTGGGAGAGAGAATTGGATTGTCCCGCCAGAAAAAGTTTCTCTCTCCTACTCGTTGAGCTTATGGATAATATAAATGGCGATATCTCCGTAATCATCGGAGATAACACCATAAAACCTGGTATCGTTGGATTCCCCATGATCATCCCTAACCGATCATGTAACAATATACAGGGTGTCCTATCTAAGAATCGAAAGTTGATGTCATTTCCGGAAAAATTGGAAGTTGTTTTTTTCTTTCAGATATGTCGAGAAATGCTGTTCAGTCAGCATATTCAATGTTCCGAATTTCAAAAATTTAGCTGGAAAAACAAAGGAGGAACCGGGGGTGTACCATGAGCATGTGTCACACGGTATGTCAGAGGAATATGATATGCAACTATTCCAATGTGCAAATACAAAGAACCCAGTAAATCGCCTTAATCGTATGCAGAGAAGATGATTTTGAATCTGTTATACACTGTAATACATAGGGAGAATAAGAGACCCAACTAACATTTTAGGACAGTTATTCCACATGCCGGGGATAAATGTTAAAAAAAAGGATAATACTGAATACTGGTAGTACAGGCCTCGAATATTTAACTTCAAAGTATAAATAATGTATAAGTAGCAACCTTGGTTAATTACAGGAAAGTAAATCTCCTTCAAATTTCATAAGCCACTTTAGAGCAAGAAACATGTGAGAAATTACCTATTTTCTCCTTCAAAAATGACCCAACCGTCGCAAGGATTTGGGCGGTTTGAATTCTGGTAATATTTAGGGTATAATGTACGAAGCAAATGTCATCATAACCCAATGAATGTTTTGGTATTTTTTCTTGGTGAATATTTACCTAAATGTGAGTAGATATAAGCCGTACGGTCAGGGAATATAAAGGTTATTTAACAGGTCTGTCTAATAGTTCAATTATAAACTTGATTCCATACCGTAAGAAGAAGAATATTGACTTATTGACATTTCAAAAATTACGCCATATTTAATTAGAATATCTGTTTTACCCATCAATAAATATCGATAATATAGTTTTTCTGACGATTTATTTCTGAATAATGGCTGCATATGACATTTTAAAACCATAAGTTTAAAGAGTGTTTTTTGGAGAAAAAATTTAAACATGTGTAATCAATCTAAATTATTTTTGCATTAAATCGCATATTCAAAGAGAACCATCATTTTACAGAAAATTTCGCGCCGCAAGGAGAATATTGTTGAGGAGAGAGCATGTAGCTACCGTATGACAATAATTTTTATATTCCCATACTTATTGTCAGCATTTTATGTAGACTATAGCTGATTCGTTGTGGCAACCAAATTATGAGAAGTTGAGATAGAGATAATATGTATATATGTATGAAATCCATATAAAGAAACCTCTCTTTGTTTACTCATTCGTCCAAGGGAATAATTGGTAACAGAAAGGTTGATTTAAGCTTGATATTTACTTATTTCTGACCAATTTCATGTCAAAATTACTTATTTTTACCCTCAACCTAGTAAATTAACTAAATATCCAAATATTCCAATTTTTGACGTCCAAATTACTTCGAATATTTTCCCCACATCGGTAATTACAAGGTAAAAATCACGTAATCTAGTCTTCTTTCAGAGAGGTCGCCGACCTGATCGAAGGTAAGATTAACGTACCTAATTATAACTGAAAATGTTGGTTGGGGAGGTATTGATCAACTACTCAAGGATTCAGACTAGAAAGTATTCGACGTGAAAACGAGCTATACCATTTTTTCTACAGGACCGAAAAATTCATACAACAGTTGAAAAAAACCCTACGAGATATTAAGAAGAAATATCACTTGCAAATAGTACAACACATATTACGATCTCTGAAACGCATTCCAAAGACCACACATCAAATACCGGATATGGAAGAAGTCTGGAGCTTCGGCAATGGAATAGTGACAAATGGCCGGTTTAGTATATGAACGAGTTTTTCAATTCTTGTGCGTCACTTTCTTAAATATATCTACCTCTACTTTCACTCAACGGGTAACTCTTCTTCAATGCACTATGACATGTACTTGAATTTTCAGCTAATTTGTCCAGCTTTAATGATAATCGACTCTTATATTTTTATAACATTCAAAATTGTGGTGTGGAACAACTGTTGAAAAAATGTTCATCAGCTCACGATAATCGTTCTTCAAGCAGCCCTTCCAAGGTATTATATGACACCACCTAGAAACAACGCGTCTAACTCGGTACTGGCTTAGATGAATCATTTCCACCTCTTTAACATTCACACAAAGATCTCGAACATATAGTGTTGAGCTGATAATCTAATTAAAACAAAAATAAATCCTCCGTCTCCATTCTCTTGAACACCAAGACAATCCATCATAAAATCAACCTGTTCGGCATGCTACATAAACCGCTGTGGCACCGCCAATAAATAACTGCAACGTAAAGGCATCCGTTATGACGCTGTCGTTGACAGTAGCGTCAATTGGAGGCGATTTCGGGGTATGGAACATGGGAGGGCATAAAGTACAGAAAAATATTTTCGAAACATCGAATGAAAACTTTATAGTAAGGTGGCTATATACTGGTGTGTTTACTCCATAAAAGAGGTTGTCAGCAAATCAGACGACTGATATGGCCAACTTGATCAAAAAATTGATGATGTAGGCGTAGTAGTACTGCAAAAAATCCGCCAGGTACCGGCACTCTTGCAGTGGAGATGACAGTCCTGTGTTGCCAAGTGGCCATGTCGCGATTTCTGGTCCAGATCAGTAGAAACACAATGCAAATTTATTCCAACTGAGAAATTATTTTCAAACTACAGGAATAAATAACGCATGGAGTTAAACACAAATTTGGCGCGTTTTGGTGTTCCAGTCCCGATAAATTCTCTATCCTTTTACAAAAACATCAGAATTGGCAACAGCGTGTTCCATAGATCGAGTGATCACGAATATTATTAGAAATTTTTTATAGCCAGCGCTCCTTCATAGCCACTGATGAACTACCACGCCTTGTCCACAGGTTTGTCTGAAACAATAATGGGTGAAGTGAATAAAAGTGAGCATGAGTTCAACCCATACATCCATCCTTGTCATATCTCAACAACCCGTATGAGTCTGTCTCAAAAAATTTGAGTCCGAGTATTTTCTCCTGTTTTATTCACTCTACCCATTATCGCAACATTAGAAACACCAGTATATAGACATCTTACTTTATAGCATCTCTATTCCCATATTCAATCCCGAAAAGATCCCTGGTCTGGAAAACTGTTATGTAATATTGTCTGAAAAGGTAGAACAGAATATTTGAAAAATAGTTGCCAGAACTATAAAAAAATGTCTCAAACAGTAAAAATAATGATACTAAATGAAACATTTCTGTTCAAGGTTATTCATTCTCAACTAGCTTTCTGGATATTTTCAAGTTGATCACCGAGAACATTTGATTTTTCATTCCGATAAAGTAATTGTTGGAATGAATAGTGCACTCTAGAATTCACTTTTATCGAGGAACAGAAGAAAATTAGAGGATGCTAAGCGAGAAGATATTCGGAGAAGGATCCTTGTCAACTCAGGTGTGCAAATGAATTGAAGTTTGCCCTATCAGTTCTAGAATCAACAATGTTCAAAAATATCAAATTACAATCACAATGATTGCTGACAAACATAAAGCATTTCTGATAATGATGATTTTGTAGAAAATACTATCACAAGTCTGAATGAGCCCTTCAGCATGACTACTACTATTCATCATATACTGTTTGTCAAAAATGTACTGAATGAAACAAAGCTACAAATACGTTTCCAGTTTCTATGACCCTTCCATGACGATACATTTCCAATCAATTCAAAAACCACCAGAAATGAAAGACAAGATTGGATTCTAGGATTTTTCAAAACACATTTCATGACTCACTTCGATTTGTCATATCATACTTTAGTTCATGAATCAATCGATGATTAACTGACTCCACTTCATCATTTTCTTATTTTAATAGTTATTTCAAACTGATTTATGAAGAAGCAAATATTATTGATGTACGTCACTCTTGGCAAACAAAAATTGCGGTTTTTCCAACCCGTTGAGTGTGACAATAGTAAAAGCAGTTAGTATATTCGTATATGTATGGTTCGATTTCAAATTTCATTTTTGTCAATTTTCTTTCAATCATCGCTATAAATTCGTCATAAGAATGTTCATGTGTATATTTATGGGGAAAGAATTATTCCAGGAACGGAAGCCTGGCCGAAACCCCTGACTATCTAGACCTTCCTACGCCATTGGACATCAAGTCGGTGGTTCCTGCTGGTAGACATCGAGCTGTAATAATGCACCTTATCGCGATCACCGTGTTTACAAGCTCTTATCTGCCTACGTGGCGCAGGATCGCGTGTTATCTTGCTACTTCACCCACCTCAAGCTCAGGACAAGATGCTATCGTCATTGTGCATCTACGTTCTTTGTGCCGATGATGAATTGGGATTTTCATGGCCCATTACCACTGAACGAGGGATGCTGGACACGCTGATGGATTGGAAAAGTTGGCAGGAAAGAAAAATCTTCTCGGTTTCTGGATATCTTTACTGTGTCTGGCTCGAATGTGAATACCAATAACGTTATTATTCCAGTCTACCGAATCACAAAGACAACATTCGAATACTGAAGACGAAGGCGCACTTCAAAGATACGCTGTTTTTTGTGACATTTCCCGTTGAAACACAAAACTGAAATTACTCGACGTGAATTTATATAGAAAAAAAATTCAATATTTCTCAAGTTGCTATTCTATCCTATCTACAACAATATTGAATGCTTTGTGGAGAGGAATGAAAATTTTGGAGAGACTATTAATTAAATTCACTTAATAAATTGTATACAGGCCGTCATAGAATATGACTTCAATAGAGAAAGTATGAACATATTTTCCAATTTCTGGATGTATCGAACTCTCTGAAGTGATTTTGTTTCGATTGGATATCCTCTAATATCAATTTTTTGGTCATCGCAGTTGAAAATTATTTAACTTCTGTCTGCAGCTATTGTTATCGAAATCAAATTATCGTGATATCAGTGTTGATTACAATTTTGCTTGATTTTCTCGTTCGCGCTCTGATGACAATTTCAAAATGTTTCGCCATTGAAACGGAACCTTTCTTCAATTCATTTGAAAAATATCAAATGTTATATTGTTGATCGATTAACATAATGTATCACCACCCCCTAAATCAGAATAGGTTACGAAATGGTTTTGAATAAATTGTTATTACGACATCCACGCTCTGCTCCGAGTGGAAAAATGCTCATGAAAAAGTTGAATTGCAGGAGTTTCGATCAATTCATATCCAGACACGTCAAAGTATATGAAGAATATTCTGACGTCGATTGGATGTCCAAAAGAAATTCTCAGAGATTGTCCACGGCAGAAACAATGTAAAAATATAATGAAAATAACAGATTGTAGGAAAGAGTCCACTATAATATATAAAAGTGTATGACTCAGAACACAATAAAACAACAAACGAAAAGAAAAACTTCCACCATATATTTTTTTGTAGATACCCATTGTCCCAACACCAAACTAATATTAATTTCACTCAACGCGCTTCTCGCTAACAGGCTCAGCATTTTCAGGGGTAATATAATAATTGGTATGATTAGTACCGATATTTTTTTGGAATATTAATGAATTGCAATCCCAATGCTGAAAATTTTCTTGCATTGGGATTGCCAATGAATTGATATTCCAAAAAATTATAGGTCATTAATCATACCACGAATTATATTTAGGACGACAATATAACCCCTGTTTGAGCAAAAATTGTTGAATTGCCTGGTAATTGATTCTTTATTTCTGGCCGTATTCAAGGGAATACTCTTTTCCACTGCTTCATCTATGATACCAATCGCCATTTGTCCCCAACGATCGCTCATATTGGTTAAGAAATATAATTAATCAAAACACATAGATTTGACGTTTATAATTTAAATCATTATTTTCACTTGACAGCTAGTAAAACAAAAACTAAGCAGGTTTATCACCGTGAAAATACAGCGACAAGCTATATTTTCACTGTAATTCGGATTCTATTGGCTGAATTTCAAAATTTGAAATAGACTGATTGGTTGTTAAGCAAGGAGATATATTGTCAGGAAAATAAAATTTTAACAGTATCAATTTTCTTCTGAAGATGCTAACCTTGCTAGTGAAACGTGCATAGCGTGCAAATAGTGTAATTATTGATCTCTACAAAAAAGTTTTCCACTTCTACACCAAAAGTCGTTTACTTCCACTATAGTTTTTCCTAAATTTCTACTTTACGTTTCTGAGGTGAAAATATCACAGGATATTCTAATTACCCTTTTCATGAAGATCATACGGATAATTATATGTTTCAGTTCGACTTTTTATGACAATAGCAATATCGCTTGTGCATGCTTTCATTGCTGTAAGTTCCGAAAAAATTCCATTATCCGAACGAATTTCATCCTCTCGAGTATCCCCTTTTCCGTTTTTCTCGATGAAAGCTCATGTCATTTAGTGGCCGACAAGAACAGTGTAAGCGCAATATATCTTTCAGGTCAGCAACTCATCTCTCTGGTAATTGATTCGTAGCTCATTTCCTGTTGAAGATTAATGGATAAACCGTCTGTCAACACAATATTATACATACAAACAAAAACGGAATGTCCACTGCAGGTGGAGCACATCGCTTTGTGGAAGATTTCGGGAGTGCGCAGTGGCGTAACGTGAATGGGATTGAAAATGAACTTATCGCCAAAAATGCTCGGTCATGGATATGAAAGGAATTGACTAGTGAAACCTTCAATAAATTGAGTACAGTATAGCATTCAATACTGTATTAATACAAAATCAGTAGTTACTACTGTAGTAGTAGTAGTCTCTACCATAATTGTTTCCTATTCTCCAACCACAGTTCGAAGCATAATCACATACTTTGATTTTAAGATTCTTTAGATAACTGACTTTGATACTTTCGAGTGGGTAACAAATGAAACCTCAAACGTGACTCACAAGTGAGAATAAAAGAAAACTATTTCTCAACCTGATGATTTAAACAGCCAAAACGCCGAAAACTCAAGATTAACGACAGACGACTCAATAAATTTTGTAGTACAAGATTCGAAGTAGAACTGCTGGGACCTAGGATTTCTGGACCCACTCCTCATCAGCAGCAACCTGATTAACCATCATTTCGTCAACCACACAAGGTGGATGTCATTCTACCGTAGATTGGAATTCTCCAAAAAAAATCATGACCTATTCAGGAATCTGACTTGTTACTTATTGAATTCGATTCGCTGGAAAAAAACATATTGTACTTCATATTGTACTTCATCTGATATTCAGATGTCAAA
This sequence comes from Zygogramma bicolorata, assembly GCA_032362365.1. NCBI lineage: Eukaryota > Metazoa > Arthropoda > Insecta > Coleoptera > Chrysomelidae > Zygogramma > Zygogramma bicolorata. Next base: position 26,475 of record JAVJAQ010002961.1, read on the forward strand.
TGCAACTAATCCTACGAAGTTAAGTATCTCGAAGTGAGGAAACACGATCAGTAATGATCTCTCATGTGAAAACCATGTACATAGGTACATCAGCGAATGCATTGACCACTTTTCTGTGTTCATCTTCCCATTTAGTCTTTACGATACACATTTTTAGTGCCGCCGCTGATGTTCTGATGATCTTCTGAAATTTCACCCAGTTTGGAATAATTAATGGTTGAGCAAGGGATAAATGTTCTCGTTTAACGTTACTCATGAGTTTGTGAACCAAAGGGTACTTTCGGCAAACAAAACAATATCATTAAATCCTACTACGTTATATTTAATACACCAAAAGATAATGGATTCGAGTCGTTTTTGTTACATAGCTTTATTAATCTACTTTTGTTGAGCTCTCGGTCAACTCAATGTTTTGTCTGTTTAGATGAGTTCAATGGAGCAAGTTGAGGAATTTAAATGGTTTGTAACAACCAAAAGCTGATGTGTAATTCCATTACTTTGTGAGGGCATTGAATTTCACATTAATGGGATCTCATCATAGAAATGCCTCGTCCAACTGTATATCCTCCAGTCTGCAAAATTTGGTAAAAACTACCAACGCCCCTTACTGAAATGCCTGACCGCTGTCGTTTGCCATTCAGTCGATTGGTGATTTTCTGTAACCGGATATTTTGCAGAATGTTGCACGTGGGTTACACTAAAAAAAAACTGTTTCGAATGAATTAAAAATCATAAAATTCTAAATATACCTAATAATACATAAATGAAAGAAAATGTAAAAGATGAAAGGAACCAACCGCTGAAGGGCCAACCATTCCAGACCTAGCTGGTTGGGCAACTCATGAAAACTTGAAAAATTAATGAAAACAAAACAGAAAAACTTAACTTCTATCGGAAGCCTGATACATCATTGAGTAACTCTCGAGTTGCCACATGAAATAACCACCTCAAATGTGTGAATATTCCACCAAAATAATCGTAGATTACACCAGATAACAGTGGCGGATCCAGGATCAGGTCAAGGGGTGGTCTATAACTCAAGATTTATATATATATATATATATATATATATGTAGGATTCGGTAGTTCGATGATTGTTTTACTATACTAATAAATGCTGATCGAAATAAGCGCGTGCCGGCCCTGAGTTGCTTTAGTTACGACACCTTGGGTTAGGAGGCAGGCGGGGAAGGGGGACGGTAGCATACGCCGGGTCGAAGTTGAACGGTCAGTGGCTAGTAGAGAGTCATTGGGGTAAGACGAAAGACGAGAAGACGAAAGACGTAAAATATAAAAGACGGAACAAGTTGTTCAAAGACGTGAGCCTATCGTACGTTACCTCGATCCCATAAAAGTTTGGCATTTGGAAGCAAATAAACTATTGTTATCAGTGGTTTCCTTAGGCTTATACAAAACTTAAGTCTACATATATATGTATATATATATATATATATATGTGTATATATATATATATATATATATATATATATATATATATATATATATATATATATATATATATATATATATATATGTATATATATATATATATATATGTATATATATAACAGAAAATTATGAGCTACCGTATAGCAACAACTAGTCAAGATCCAAAAAAAAAAGGTGAAAGAGATTGACATGAGCAAAATTTGAAGGTGTTGCCAGGAGGTAAAGTAGGTTCGAAACTTTCCTTTTTTTAAATCGAATCGAGTTGATTTAACCTAATCAACAGCATATTCTACTCATACTTAGTATATTCAAATCGTTACCGGCATACACAATACTCATCACAAATGTAACAAGTCTAATTTTTCAAATACTGCCCCAAAAAGGATCCACTGTCGGAAATTTCTCGAACTTTTTCTCGATAAGCCTGACAAGTGTCAATTTTCTTCAAAGTGTCATCGTGAAAAATTGCAATTTGATAGTAGTTAAAAAAAGCATTTCATTTTGAACCTACAATATGAAGAGGACTCTATTTTCATATTTTACTCGGCTTGATCCAGCGTCTGAACCGACTGAACCAGAAAAAAAAGGAAAGAACAATCGGTGAGTCCAAAAATTTCAAGTGAAATTAGTTCGTTTGTTTGGGTAACATTCAATCCAGTAGAATTTTTCAAAAAACCTCGAAAATTTACTAATGTTTAAATGTAGCCTGCTCTTTAGTTTTCAATGGAATGTAATAATAATTATTAGAGTTCTTCAATTTTAAAGCAAAAAAAATTATTCTATTTTAGTTTTTTGTCTTGCTCATGTGACATGTTCGTTCCCCTTACAAAATTGGGAAATTAGGAGCCGATAAAAATTGAAAAAAAAATCTCTTATTTTCCCAATGGGGGGGGGTCAGGACCCAAAACCCCCCCGTGGATCCGCCACTGCCAGATAATAATATTTCCATCTTTTGTAATGAATGAGGAAGATTTTGTCGTTTTCAGTGCCAGATAACCAACAGTTTTAGACTCAAAATGTATGTGTGTAACAATGAATGGAAAACCATTGAGATTACAATATCTATCTTGTCATATTCATTCGATAGTTTGAACAGTTGCTTTTTCCCATAAATTCCGGAACGATTTCATTCACGCAATTCCTAAATACTCAACGCTTTAATTCCGATACCTGTCTCTTTTGAAGTTTCGGCATGCTAATTTAAATTCTCATTCAGTGTTTTCGTTCAATTTCCTTTCAACTGCCCTTGAATATTTATATATTTTTCATTAAAAAGCGCTTCAAGGCACGTCAGGGCCTTTAACGAACGCTTCTCTCTGTGATACAATTCGCGTTTGAGGGAACCAGAGATAATTGAATGCGATGTACTCATTTGAATTAAAACATGAAAAAAATTTGAGGTTCCATTGTAACCACATTTCATTCTCGGTGAAATTGAATTTGAACATATTTAAAAGTTACTATTTCACCTCATTTACTGATTATATCCCTGAGATGAAAGAATTTCTGTTTGTTGGACTTGATGTTATGTGACAATGTTCCATGTTGGACAATGTCGGTTCAAACTTCTGTTATTCGAGAATATTATTCTACACCATTGAATCTTTAGGAATTTGGGGCCATCAAAATGAGGGGAGTCAAAATGGACAGAAAATGGAATGGCGAATTCGAAAACAATCATAATGGAAGAAATGATCAAAGAAACTACCAGAAAATATTTAACCGAAGTTTAAAAGTGAGTCATTCAGAGTTAAATGCTAAGTCAAGTAGTAAACACTCCGGTTAACTGTCGTTCAAATGAACTCGGTTCAATTGCTAAGCTTTCGTCAATCGAAGCGATTGTTTTTTGCTTGCCTGATCTTTGTTCACTGAAACCGCAGTTCACCAAACTCTTCAAGTAGCCCAGAGAATGAAGCAATTTCATTAAAAATAATTCGGCATGTACGAAGAATATTTCCCCTTGCATAGGTTGGTCTTTCGAAGTTCAAGGCATTTGTTGAACTATATTTTGGATCTCATATTCATTCATCTATGGAGTTGGCTCGTGTAGGTTGTCACCATAGACATTGTAACTAATGGACTGGCCCTAAGAGAAAGAGGACTACAGAGTGATCAAGATAAAATACTTCAAGTATAACCTCTAAGCGAATTCCTTCCTCAATGTACCAGATAAAGAGAAGTTGAGAAGGATACAGTAATTCAAGTCTAGCATTATAATTCTGTCCACAATATCACTTCATTCTGCATATCCTTTCTCTCTATATTGTATTCCGCATCATGTTATATGGAAAACTTTCATGAAGGCCAGTCCATTAGTTGTAATGTCTATAGTTATCACTGATATATTTTGACAGGATTTCTCTTATCAAATTGTATCGATTCTAACCTCCATTGTCTAAGTTAACATGGACTTCGAAATTGTATGATGCAAAAAAGTTGTAATTGGAATTGGTTTACGAGTTTCTGCAAAAAATATGTTAATGGGTCCCAAATAGATTCATTTCGTTTGAACTTTTATATGTTTGATATTTGAGGTCCACTTTAATATGTAGCTATAAGTTTTCAATTTCGACGAATCAAAACTGAGTAGGTACCTTTGATTCAGATTTCTCTCGCTCCGTCACTTCCCGCGACATTTTTACAATTTCCCAGTATCCAATAAAAGCGTCTCGTCCCTTATCTTATCAGCAGGGTTCAGCGTACTCATTCGTCTGTTTCACGCGGTGGATGTTTATCTTTCAGAAAACGATCAAATAGTAATTGTAAACAGAATGTGTCGCCGTACTGAGATAAAGGTTACTTTTTAGTCTCCCCTCGAACCATTCTCCAACACAAATTCACAACAACGGTATAGGAAACTGCATAGGCAGAGGGTAGTTATCAGCAAGGTGCAGAAACGCTAAATATTGACTCTTCTAGTCTGATGAGTCCTAAGGACAAACAAGTTTCTGTGGCGTTGAAGGCAGACTCTCCACATGTCGAATGGCTTAGGAATTCTGTCGGAAAAATGTGAAGCATTAGTATCTTCGAGTCTATTAAATTGAGCATAACTCTTCGGTCGTCGACCATATTAATGGGTAAATTAATCATCAAGACCCCTTTCGAGTGTTTCTGCTTCTCGTCCGGAAGGGTGTACAGGAAGTTTAAGAGATAACGACACAGATTCTTCTATGGTTTCCATACAGACCGTGTCACGCGTAATGTGAAAAGTTCGCCTAATTAACCATATTAGAGTCATTCAACATTATTTCAGTCTCAGTTGTTTTGAAGTTGATGATTTTTTTTTCCAGTCATCGTGTTTATGAAGTTCCATAATGCAAAGTATGTCATTTAATCGTTATTGAAAAATTAGTTGTAGGAGTTTGATATGAAATAATGTACAATCAGTACTATTTGAGATACTCGAAACGAAGTAATAAGGTTGATGATTCATTATCATTTTTCTATCTCATATATTTTTTCCATGCGAAAAAACACTTAATTTGACAAGTACTTCCCCATCATGTAACTTCCTAATCTAGGAGAGATGATGAAAATTATCAGAAACTGGAAATGATAACTCATATACTGCTATCAAATAGAAATATAGAAGGTGATGGGCATCGCTTTACTGTATTGCTCAGAATACTGTTATTGTAAGAACTTCAATGCTTTTAACCCTCCGTTAGTCGCGCATAGGTCCAGCGGACCTATGCGATTGTGTTTTTCCTTTATTTAATTATCGAATTGAGATATCGTATTGGGCCTTTATGACATTGTTAAATAGTTTAATTAAATTTGTTTGCCAAAGCCACACTCCGATAGGTATCAAAATTCCCCGGTTAATAACATCTAAATGGGGGGAAGTACAGTTTTAGGTCCGTCGGACCTATAGCGCCCATTTGCGTTATTATATTTCTGATAATTCTGACACTATTACTGTTTACTGCTCCGTACATTCCGTACGTGCTTGTGAGTTTTTTCCTGTGGATATTTGTGTGAGAGTTTATTTATTATTACCAGTGAGTATTTGAATAAATTTTGAAACAAAAGAAAAATTGCGGACCTTGTTACACAGAAACCAAAAAACAATGTAAAAGTCAATACTCATGTGAGAAGTGCAATAAATGTTTACCAAAAAAATGTGCCAGGAATGTATTGGAAAAACTTCAAAAGAAGAAGTAGATACAGAATAAAATTTTGACTCTACGTTGTGCTTTGAATAAATATCTTTGTACCAAAATTTTCGTTTTTCTCTCTGGTTTATTGATTGTATGACATTATCTCATATTAATTAGAGATAATGGTGAACTTTAAAAATTTGGATGCTTTTTCAAATAGTATACCACAAGCAATATCTTTATATTAATAATTATAGACATTTTACGTCGTAGTTCGATGGAATACATCGACAAACAATGTAATATTGGGCTTTAGGTCCGCCAGACCTAGCGCGCCTAACCGCGTTACGTTAAGCGGCGCGCCTAACGGAGGGTTAAGAATAAAATAGAATGTAACAGAATGCTTTATGAACCTTTTACTGCCATACAAAAATGAAGGTGAGATATAATATACTACAATTCTTTACCCATTAATTTTCGGAACTATAATATAATGAACTTCAAAAAGAAACTGAAGGAACTAATGTATGGCTGAAATGCTTCCATTCGATATACTCCTGATTGTGCATGTTCAATTGATTGATTATTTCTCTCGTGTATAGCTATGAGATAGTGATGAAAGTGGTATTCAATGTTCCTTTCTATACATTGTTAACATTCTTTCTTTGTCCCTCTTTTTCAAGGGTTAAGTTGTAAAACAGCATTAGCTGACACTTCGCCCATTCATCTATGTCACAGAATATAAAAACGTATGAGCCTATATTTTTTTTGCAAGATGAATGAAGACGATTTATCATTATTATTTATTATTATTATTATAATATGCTTATAACCAGTATGTTGTAAATGATGTTATATTAATCATGATACAGAGAAATTGGGATGATTTATACTATGTTAACTGATTAAAAAACATGCCTTTTGTGATTTTCAATACAAAGTTTACAGAAGCGCTACACGTGCTTCACTGTACAGTAGCTCATTCAGGCGTGTTATAGTACTAATATTTTATGTTAACTAATAGTCGATAAGGTTTTTCGATTACAAACATGTCTATGTATGGAGATGAAAGCACTATTCCATTCCTTTCGGGAGAGCTCCTGATTTTTTCCGGAAATCTTTGTGAGTCTTAGCTATCAAAAGCCAAAGAAAAACAATGGATTTTTCTCTTCAACATGCGATGTCAATCTAAATAGAGTCAGGGGCCATATCAATTATGTGGAATTTGTGCACCAAATTTCCGAAAATGGGATTTCTGTCGGAATTAAAATTAGATTCCTCATCGAGGGTTTCACCAGAATCATAAGGTGGGATTTATATATTTCGACATGGATTAGCAAGATTTCTAGTAAACCCTTTATATCAAGGATGAGAAATAGTATTCAAATCAGAAGAAACGTCCCAGCTCAAAAAGAAAAGCGTTGGATAATTGATGCTTTTTCACTGTTACATATGAAAAGCTTTACTCCAACATCCCACACAGGTGTCATCAAATTAGCACAGCTATATTAGTCGCTCGGTGTCATATAACAAATACAACCGCCGGGAAATTACCAGCGACTCAGTTCCGGGAGCTTCATACGTTTCTGCCATTCATTACCGGAAATGAAGCTTTGTTTTCTCTTTGCCAGCAAACAATCTTCGCTTCCAGGCCTCTCTTTACACCGCTATCACTGACTAATAACGGTCGTTTATATTTATGGACGTGAATTTGCAATTCGCAAATGGGAAAAATGTTTCCGAACCAACTGCAGATGAAGATGAATCGTTCGTTCTCTAACGGGAAAATCGAACGGAAGAAATCTTAATAAATTTGATGGCGATAAGAAGACATCATCAACACTCTAATAATCATCAATGAGGTGATTTACTATTTTGAGTTTCGAAATAGTCTTCGATTTCTCATCACGATAATCGTTAATTAACCTATGATCTTCTGTCCCATCTGGTATCTGTAATAGGATGTCCGATTGAATAAACGATCATCATAGATTTATCACCTATTGCTGAGGAAATAAAAAAAAATACTGAAAAAAGTGTGACTTTCAAAATGAAATGATGAATCATCAAGGTTACAAAATTTTGATTAAGTTTGAAATACCCTCACCTACAAATTCAGAAGAGAAATACGGACCAGTGTTCAAGTGCAACTTTTCTTTGATATCGATGAGTTATTTTACGGATAATTGCAAATTTTTCGCCCGGCTCATTGAAGATGAAAAACGAAATCAAAAATTAGTGGGTACACAACCTTACAGATTTTGGTTCAATTACTCATTACTCGTCGAGATATTCATTAAACATTACATACGGAGTCATCTGATGATTTGCATGTTTTTATCGTCGAAAATGCCGTTAAAATTCCAGGTATTATCCAAACGTTGCATATTTGCAGCAATCCTCGTGACAGTACACCCAGATTTGTGAGATCTTATTTGTTCGCCGAATGCTGTCATTTGAAGAGAGGCCAACATATTATATAACACATGTTATCATTTACGGTAAATGGCATTTTCAATAATGGCATCTGTTGGGAGCTCCACGAAGTTCGTCTATTCGAAATGCCTACTCGAAATAGATTCGAATTAATATCAAACATAATAATTTTTACGATGCAGAATAACTCTAAGTCGTCTCCACAATTTAATATTTAAAGGATGTCAGGACGGTGATTCAGTACATGTTTCGAACCTACATAGGTTCATCATCAGCTGAATTAACATTCAATTCTACAATAAAGGAAGAACAGATCCCACACCACCTGTTCGCCCGGGACATGACTCGAAATGTCATCTCTTCGATTTTGTTCCGTGGGTGCCAGGTCCTGTGCCGCTTTTCCATGTCATCTCGACAATAGGAAAATATTTTTCGACAATTGAAAGTTCTTTCAGTTGAATCCCCTTCATTCCCAAATAAAGTCAATTCGTGAACTGTAGCAGTTTTTTCAAGTTTTTTTCCATGTGGCTTTTTCTTACATTACATATTGGGCACAAGGGCTTCAAGCCTCCCAATTTTAATACTTTTTTTGTGTTAGGGATGTTTTAAATTCCCCTAATCACAAAAAAATTTTCATTATTCTTTTCAATGTAATTTTTTTTTATTCTGATGTCTATTTAAATTTCACCGTGTGATTTTCCAATTGAATTTTTTATTTTTTTCATCTCCATGTAAGTAATTTTATACTTCATAGTATCAACTAATATTATATTGTTCTTCCTTTATTTTAGAATTGAATGTTAATTCAGCTGATGATGAACCTATGTAGGTTCGAAACATGTACTGAATCACCGCCCTGACATCCTTTAAATATAAAATTGTGGAGACGACTTAGAGTTTTTCTGCATCGTAAATCTTACACTCCACTTTGAGATACAATGGTCTTCTACCATAGATAATAATTCCTTGTTCATTTTATGTAAGTGTTATGGCTGCCATAATGGCCTATTATATTTTATACTTTCTTACTCAACTCAAACTTCTCATTCTTTCGATCTGGCGGAGACAATGACTTTGTCATGAGATCCTTGTATAAAATAGTTCACAGCATGCTACCAACTCTCATTTCTATTTCTGAATTGTTCGCATAGAAACCCAGTGATATTTTTTTAGGAATGATAGAATACTTGGTCGATATTGAGGTATATTGATTGATATTAGGGATAGTATAATTTATCAGCCTTTGCCGCAAAACTCATTCTTGCCGATATAACCATTGAGAAGTTTTTCATTCTACCTAAATTCCCGAGAATCTCACATTATAATAATTTCTGTTCGCCAACAATGGCCGTTATGATAAGCGGCCTAGATTGACCAAGAAAACATAAATACCTATATTTCCAAAACCTCAGTACAGTTCCCCACTAATTTCTTCATGAAGTTCCATACATTTCATAGTTCGAATGTTGAATTGAATTCAGATATTTCCTTACAGTAATCCTCAGAAGTATTGAATAACACTCGTTCGATATCACATAATACAGATCAATACCATCCTTGTCGGTTATGTGCTTGATACCAGTTTTTGTCGTTAATGAGAATGAGAGAGATTAGATCAGTCAACTGAAGTACGGAGTAATCTTGCATGTGTCAGCTCATTTCATTAGCGATTTGGTGGAATATGAAAACTTTAATACTAGTCACATTGCCCCCCGTTTTTCAATAAGAGGTTTACCAGTAGCAAAGACGAAACCATTGGGAAACTATCCCACTTCTGAATTGTTTCCGTCACCACTTCTACTCGTTACTGAAACTTTCGAATTGTTTCGAACCATTTGGTAACATGTGCAGAGAGTATAATAGCTGGTTTAATAGGAATCAGGATAGTTTTGACATTAATACTGAATGTGTCAGTAAACATGAAGGTAATATTCGACGTAAGTTATGTGAGCCGAGCCAGAACTCAAATCCATATGGCCGTTATCTGCCGTAATATGTGACGTGAAATCAATATATTCATCAGCAGAATTATTGTCTGAATTAGGTAAAGGGCATTAGACTTTCGAGTACTTTGCTTATGTCTTTCAACTTATAGGAATATATTGATATCCCTTACTTTTAGTTGATAGGATGGAAAATAGGTGCACTATATATGTTATGAAACAGTTTGTTCCTCAATGTATAAATGATTTTTCTCTTTGAGACAATTTGTATAATTATTGCAGAAGCTTTCTCTGCCAACCCAACAGTTAATTCCGCAAATATTTATTGTAATGATGCTGCATGATTCATTGACAGCGAATTTTTGTCCAATGTGTAGTTTCGCAGGTGATAGAACTTTTCAAATCAATGTCGTCATCATCGAAGGGAATCCAACGGGTAAAAAATGTGGGTGTGATAAGTATGCTCTGAAAGTTTGATACTGATATAATCAAGGAAGGCGGCTCTCTTTCCCCATTCCATTCCGTTGCAGTATTATCAACTAACATCTACAAGCCAATATGAATATTCATTTTATTGACAATATCACGCTTTGCATAAGAGAAATGTTGATAAATGGTATAAATATATTGTTGATATGTAGAAATGAACACCTAACAGAATTTAAAAAAGATTCAACAATACTGTCTGTTCTTACCCCCATTTTTATTGTTGTTGTAATGTGATAACCAACGTTAATTTAATAATCTCACTCGATTGAATATACTACGAGATGTACCTTCATATTCACGGATTGAAGTGTCACATATCGAAAATAGAAGTTATTTGGCGTCGGGTTTTTCTGATTGACACAGAATAATTAGTTCCATATTCGAATATATGCTCAATTGATGAAAAATATAGTTACTTTTCAAATACTCAACGTTTAAGAACAACCATAATAAAATCACCCCAAGTGTGTCCTGATCATAGTACTCGAGAACAAATACATGTGAAAAGTATTGACACACGCTCTATTTACAATCATCAAAGATTTTTCACCGATGACGATTCTGTTGTTTGTCAGAATAACTCCTGTCTGTGAAAGATATTTACCTCACTGACTGATAAAGTGAATCAGACACTGGCCGATAAATCTAAAGTTATGAGCTTTCATACTGTGATTCATTTTTTATCGATACACGCTTCAATATCGTGTGGAGGTTGCACTATTTCTGACATATTTGTCATTGATTAGACATCAAGTTATTCAGTTTAAATTGAATTATGGATGTCCGAGTGGAGTTCAGTGCCCGTAATATTTCTTTAAATGATATTGTTTGAAATTTTTCATCGTTATTTAATATATATCTTGTCTGTTATGCTCCTAAATTATAGTCATTTTTCCACATGTAATCTATGTATATGTTGGATACACCAAAACAATATAGACGACTATCCTCCGTAGATTGGAGTTCAGGATATCAACTGTGATACGAACAATCAACTGTGATATACCAAAACAATATAGACGACTATCCTCCGCAGATTACAGTTCAGGATATCAACTGTGATACGAACAATTTCAAATTCATCGTCTACCTATCATCCTCGATAACTACTCAAACTGTAATCGCTTTCTGAACTACTATAAATTCGGAAACACCATTCATTCTGAGGCCCAGCAACAAACGACAATGTTGTCGTGAATGGCCCTGGCAATAACTCCTGCTAAAAGCGATTTAATGCTTTTACAAATAGCAGGTTCAGATGAAATGCAACGCCATAAATCATTGGACATTGTGAACGGGAGTCCATTTCACACATTAAAGCTCCCAGGTATTTTATACAGAATGACATTCACCTCATATAATGTTCGAAATTCGCACACATGTTCAAATTAGGAAATTGACGATTCTGACGCTCTGCAAATCAAACTGAAATATGAAATGATTGTTGGGTAGATTTTTTATAAACAGATTCACACGAAAGAGAAGCCCTTTAATGTTGAAGCAACTCTGCGTGAACCAAGGGACAGGAGAAACGAATCAACATTAACTGAAAAATTAAAATTTTTGAAATTCCCAATTCTCATGAGAAATATTCCTCGGCAACGAGTTTCAAAGTGCAACTGTTCAATTGAAAAAAGACACCTGAGTAAGAAAGGTTCGACGGGTCTCCAAGCTCACAACAAAGGGGTGAGGATTCTGCACTCATCAGGTCATCCGTGTTGATACTCCCAAAGGTAGAACGATACACGAAAAGTCAGACAAGCACCAACCGTGAAAATATCTATAGAAGAGAAGCAAGTCTCCGACTCTTGCACGATGTTCTGAATCAATGGGTTTGAGCCTAAACTTTTCATTTTGATGTGTTTCATGAATTAAAATCACATTCATCTTATTTTTGAAATTCCGTTTTTTCAGCAATGGAGTAAGGAATGGGGAAACTATCATCATCCAATAAAAAATAAATAGCTATGTGAATTGGGGTCCCGAAACAATTTCAGTATTTTCGTGTGAGAGATTCTTTGGCCGCCTCATTAAACCCAAGTGTTTCAGATTATAGTTATTTAATTCAGTTCAGCCCACGTTTTTAGGAACGATTGAATCACGCAAGTGTACTAACAAGACTCAGAATGGGACTATGAATTAATAAGAAACATCTCATAGGATGGTGAATGTATGCATATTATGGAAAGAAATGTTGTAAGGAATATAGAAAACTATTACATGGAAAGTATTCGATTACATGTTGTGAACTGTTTAGAATCACGTGGGTTTTTTCTCAGTCGTCTCGAGTGAATGCTGTCATAATAATTCGACAAATTTTACTAGCAGGTGGAACTAATCATCATCATATAGTTATGATTATGATGCATTTTCGAAATTCAATTCTGCAGAGGAAAACCATTTTCGAAGTCATTGACAAAAAAAACAGATCTTAATCCTTCACAATAAAGTTCTGCATACAAATATCAGGAAGAGAAGTCCTCGATCGAAGCCCTAGGCAACATCCAATGATACATATAGGCCCTTATCTTGGCATTTCGCATGAGAAGCCTAATGCTCAGTCATATAGCAATTGAGATTTCAAACTGTGAACATAATTGTTTCGTTTGAGAAAGCTCAAGAAAGCACCATTGGGTATCTTCTTCTCCTTTTCAGGAGTTAAACAAGTCGCTTTTTCTTGCCTAATTTTCATACCAAGCACACGAAACTTGAATCGAACAGATAACATTTACAGGATATTTCTACACGAATGAAGAATAACTTCATTTCGAGATAACATTTCGTTCTCAAATCTAGAGAAGCCTGTTTCGATCACAGGAAATCGTCCATCAAGACCATCAGTGGGCATATGGATACGTTACAGAACTCTTCCACTACATACACCAAACATTTTCGAAAAAAATCTTTTTTTTGGACTGATCTGCTCTGAATTGATCGACATTTCTATGACACATGAATTCACATGATTACTAAACCGACCCTTCTGTCTAATTCCTGTAGTTTACATTTCATAACGGATGAAGTTCAAAAGCCTCACTCTGATTGATTATGCGTCTAAAATCAAAAGTTGAATTACTTAACGTCAAGACTCTTGAAGTCAAGTACATTGAAGGAACAATACCATTATGAAAGTTTCATCTACTTGAAAATCGATGGGACTTATATTTCAAGTCAAGTGATTTAGTGCAGTTCCTACAATTTACTTGTGACCTTGATGTTCAGGTCTCACATATCCTAGAAAATCTGTTTCAGAAGTTCACTGGGAACCTTAGGTAAGGTTTATTCTCAATTTTTTTTTTTGAAATTTGTCAGATATCATCATTTGTAGAATCAATACCAGTTTAAAAAAATACACAACGGAAGTTGAGAGCCAAGAGGGTGAAATATTCTCAATCCATTAATGGACTAGCATATCTGAATAGACGGCAATTAAAATCCCGAAACCTTATTTCGGTAATGGTCTTATCGCTACACGTCCATCGTATGTTTTCATATCAACCAAAACAGGTATCAAAAGTGAAGGCAATCCTAAATATCTCGAGAAATTCTAGAATGACTTTCTAAGTGGCCACTTCACTTATACGAGTTCTCCGAGCCACATTGAACGCATTCTTCCCATTCGACCGAATTCCTAAAATATAATTCCCCTATCAGACGGATTACAAGTCGTCCTTTATGATCTGGATATATTCAATGAGGGCTCAGCTTGAGTAAAACGCCCGATATAATTACCGTTTACATTCACCGATCTGAATAGCCTCTAAAACTGCCGAAGAGCTTCCACATACGCTTATTGAACATAAATCACGGAATTTAATGATTAAAGAACGATAAAACTACACATTGTAGAGGCATATCGGTATTTAGAGGATGTATTAGCTTTAGGAGGGACCTATAAATGTTGGAAATTAATGGTGTTTATTCCGTTTTGTGCTCAAGTGATTTACAACCCGGTTCGTTAGATAAGGAGTTCAAAACGCTTTTGTTCGTTTGCTTTGTTTGATAATAATTTTTGTACGAGTTATTGGGATGGCGTGTGAGTGTCTCGCAGATGTGTTTTGTTTACTGAGGACCGTTGGTGCCTTTCGTTTATTTAAGATAGACCTAGTTTCAGAAGCACCGACGCCACATAGACAAGTGTATTTAGATGACTAATTGGAATTGTACATGTGTCGGTATTCAATGATGGAATAGTTTGACCGAAGAGAAATAATTATAGGTTACTTACTTACCTGAAGGGGAATGCGATAATTCGTGACAGTCAAGTCATTGGATACATGAAGGGTATCTATCCTTGAGAGAATTGAGTACTCAAGAAAGTGTTCGAAATTAAAATGTATCAGTTGGTCAGATCGGACAGATTTTACTTAATTTATTCTGATAGTCAAATCACTTCCAATATTTTAGCTTCTGATTTTCAGCTGAAGATATCAAAATTAGAAGAATTGGCATAGACAACAGTGGATTTGTGTTTGGGTTTAGATAGAATAAGCCCAGTATGTCAAAAGTATACTCAAATTTACCTTATAAAACTGAGAATAGAAGTAGAAAAAATTTTCATGAAAAAATCAACAGTGTTAGGCAGTCCAACACTGTAAAAATGACAACGATAGATTTCATCATGTCAGATGACAAATTCCTACTTTCCAGGAAAATATCCATATTCACTTGAAGAATCTGAGTCAATTTCTAGTGGAAAAATGAGAATTGTAAAAGAAAGAAGAAGGGAAGAAATACAGAAGTATCAAAAACCAAAAACAATTTTATCAGCTTCAGTATTCCCACTGATTGAATTTATCCACTACAAAAAGTCATTCCAGGCTGTCTATGTATTATTGAGGAAAATATTCATCCCAGGATATGCTACAACGTGAATCAACAGACTGATGCAAAAATAGATATCAAACTCAAATTGTCTTCGATTGCGTCAGGAAATATACCGATTCCATCACCATAATCTTCTTTGTCCTGTTCCAAATTTCACCTAGAAGTGAAGATCACTATCACTTGGAAAAGTTTTCAGGTAACTCATAAAACTCTTTCAATAAATTGTTCTGTTATGAGATGTATAGCCCACAAATAGGTACTTTCTGTCCTGTGATGGACTATTCAGAAGACGAGAAAACTGATTCCACACCTTCACCTTCATTATTTTCCCACTATAGTAAGAACGGCATGTAAGTTCATCTGTTTTTCAGTATTGGCAACTGAATTGGATAGGGTTCAGAAAGAACATTGAATCAAGGATCTGACCCAAAGGTGGTGAAGAAAGTCCGTCTTTTTCTTAACACTCAATTCACTCTTTTGTATTCAAGGATATCTTGTGATTGTGAATTACCAATTCGGTCTTTTCGAAAATTGTTCGATCTATATCAATAAAATATTCGAACAGTTATCAGCACAAAGTAAACATTTATCATTGTTCAACCAATGATTTTCGAACTTTCACTCGAACTCCCCCCATTTTGAAAATACATTTTGGGATTTCCTGTCTAATTCTTCATCAAATCCTCCTGTATAAACATTCGCACACACCACTGCCGTAACTCTTTCAACGAAAACTTTCCTGTCGTCCAAACCGAACGGGTTGAACATAACTCTACGACGAAATGTGGCAAGGTGCAGCGCCGAATACCCGGGTTTTTATTCGGTTCTTCCTAAGCCCCGTGTGTGTGTATCCTGCACGAAACACACATAACAGAGATGTTATAAGCGTCGCTGCAGCGGAAGATAAGGGAAGAGGAGGACCAGAGACATTCTGCGGCAGTTCGTTGTGTTCCGACCGCATCGTTAATCCATCGGCATTAATTCTGGGCGAACAATGCGCAATACTAATCGCTACAAAAAGCCAAATCTCGAATTTGCTCGTGCCATTCGTCAGAGCTTTCCTTCGTCGACAATGGACGGCCATTTTTAACACCCAGTGAGGATCCACACTGCGTAGTTTATTTGTAAATAAAATTGAGCTGTGAAATTGTTTCGTACACACTGAAGACTATCATGTTTCCGCAGACTGAATCAAGAAAGTGTCGTTGCTGTGAAGTTTGCATTGATTTGAATGAGTGTATGAGCGTATGCGATTTATACAGTTTTTAATCCTCTCATTTTCCAGATTATTTTCATTTCAATTTCTCCCAAGTCTCATTCTAATTTTGAAAAATGCGCTAGCTTATCATATTAAAATTGTATAAATTTCAGCAAGCAATTGAAAATTCTATTAAAGATCAGACTGCTTGAACAGAAAGCTCACCAACTTGGAAAGATGATATTTTTCTCTTTACGCTGGCACTCCAGACCTGATTCCTGAGGACTTCATAGTTGAAAAGTAGATCTTTATAACACATCGGTTTTAATCCGAACAATCGCTTGGAGGCGATAAGTTTATTCGAACATAAATGTCTGTATCATTTTTGACAAAACCATTCGATTCATCATACTCTCTCGAAGTGCAAAACCCGATCTATCATCATCTAATATGCAGATGTCAGGAGTAACTATTTCCACAAAATCAAGCATCTCGATGCTAGGAATCACGATCAGTGACAATCTCTCTTAGAAAAACCATGTGAGATCGATCGCTAAAAGTTCTTCCCAGATAATTGTATTTCTAATTCGTGCGAAGAAATATTTCACTTCTCGTCAGCTTCTGATGATATACAAGGCCCAGATACGACCTGTCATGGAATACAGTTCTCATGTGTGGAGTTTGGCACCAAAACATTCATTGAGGCTTCTCGATTCTACTCAGAGAAATACAATTCGTCTTGTTGGTGATTCTTCGCTCACAGACTCGCTCACTTCATTGGAACGTCCTAGAAGGGTTGGAGACTTGTCTCTCTTCTATAGATACTTTTACGGTCGATGCTCTTCCGCATTGTTTTCAGTCGTTCTCAACTTGGCAATATCTACACAGATGACTCGATGAGTACAGAATTCCCACCCCTTTGTTGTGGATTTGGAAACCTGTCGAACTTCTCTTGCTCAGGAATCTTTTTTCAATAGAACAGCTGAGCTTTGGAACTCCTTGCCGAAAGAGTTTTTTTCTGAGGCTTACAAACTTCAGAAATTCAAAATGTTATTTGAACATTACAGGGCTCTCCTTTCGTGTTAATCTGCATATAAAAAAATAATCAAAATTTCAATAATGATTCATTCATTCGAAATCATCGAGATTCCAAACTGAAAAAAATATATTGAAGAAAATGAACCAGATAATACCTGAAAATCAGACTTGTTTTCTCAATTGAACATTTCCTTGTTAATATACTAATTAGGGAGATCGATGCACTCCTATTCCATTTAAATTTTCTCAGTTCACTCTCACCATTCGATCCGATAACTACACACATAAAAACGGAATCACCCCACTCTGCTGAAAAAAAACTATTTTCTCAATTTTGAAATTTTTGAACTTGAAGTCTGTACTCAACATATTAACACTTTTTCAATGAAATATTGTTCTCAATTTCAATCCTCTCACATCAGCTTGTAATAAGAACAACATCGATTTCTCATTCTGGAAAAAGCGACCAGCATATGTGAGCTAATTGACGTTTTATTGGATCCAGTCGTTCTGGATTGCGAGAACAAAAAATAAACTGGTACAATATACCGTTAAATTGGTTTTAAGCTGTTTCTATCCTTGGGGACCAAGAAAATCGTTCAGTTGTGATTAATGCCTCCAAGATATAATCTGATATCTGGAAATAATTGATGGATCAAATATCTTTCATTCATTTCTGTATGTGAACAATCCATATAAGGAGATCATTATTGAAGAAATACTTGAAACTTCTTTCTCGTTCTGAAGTCGAACGTGGAGTGAGAAAATTCAATTTTCAACTTACATTATTTCTTCGACTCCATCATTGAAGTTAGTGCTAAGTGCTTCGATGGAAAATGTATGTATTCCATATACACTCTCATGAGTTCAATATTCACTGATAAGTGATGTGTAGTTCAAGTATTGTAATGGGTAAGTAATAGTTTATGTGATTTGTCGTTTCAGTATCAAATAGGTAGTAAAAAATACTTCGCCATTTTGAAGTGGAACTGTAATAGCATTTTTCAATATGGAAAATGTAATTATTCCGTTCCTTCTCAACAACTAATGGCAATCGAATGCAAAAAAATTAGGGCACTCCTAAGTTTCAGTGGAGAATAATGTATACATGGAAGCAGCTAACTTGAGGATTCAGCAGTCTTAGACAATTCTAAAGCTCTTAAGCTCACTAGACAAGGATTATCAACACCATATATCCTACAGTAAGGGTACTCGAAACGATGGTAAGGAATCACATAAAGAATTGAGTGAGATAAAAACATGGATATTGTTGGGTCACGGAAGACTTTTCTTCAAAGGACCACCGGGAAAAAGACTGAGACAGTGCCCTAGTAACAAAAATCAGCTAAGAATTGTTACAGGGCTCAAGAATTGTAACGGTATTACTGACTAGATATTATCCATTCAGAGATACGCGAACAGGCTGTATAATAACGAGGACATCAGACAATGTAACAAAGTTTTAGATCACCTATTTCGACAACCAATTCTAGGACTTTTGAGCCCAAGAGGCTGAAGTGCTCTCCGGACACATGGAGGGAAGGACAAGTCAGACGACTTCCACGGACAAAAAAAGGAGTTCCCGAGTGACTAAGACAATCTGCTCGAATACTGATGCAAAAAAAATATCGCCCACGCAGAAAATCGCGGAAATTGCATGCGCTTATCGGTATAAATTACTAATTCACCGAGAGAAAAACAAATGAGTTATTCTATGGCAGCAGCGGCAAGACCATGCATCATCTTGGCGTAAGAGTGTCCGAGATAAGGAATCGAACGTAGTCATTTCTCCTTGTCAGATAGAAATCTCGACACCTCCATAATTCAAATTATAAGATAATCAAGTACAAGAGCAAAAGTAGACGCTAAATCTTGTCCGTAACAAGCCGACCGGTGAGTCTTGACAAAGGTAAAAAAAGTTGCAGAGCAATAATTAAGGCTTTTAATTCCTACACTGATGAGTTGGCAACAAGATAATTCAAGGAGCTTCATCGTAGCAGACGATTGCATCGGCGGGTTCGATTTAAATGATAAGCGAAGCAAGCCTCACAATAAGAAAGATTCGCTCCTGGTTGATATCTAAATCTCGTTTTTCGCGTAGGTATCACGCCTATTTGGTTTATCTGAATATGTATCAAGTTCTGCATGATTCATGGCATTCAACTTCGAAAAGGAATATTTCATCTCTGCTGATGTGAAGACGCCTCTCAGTTTTTGGTTTTGAGAATTTTGTAGTCAGAAACAAACGTTCTCATGTGAAGTTATTGCGTAAAACAATTGAAGTAACGGATTCTTTAACTACAACCATAAATAATATCAAGAACATGATTTCATCGATTTATGATGAAGTTTATTGAAGAAGAGTACTAGTGATTGATGTAAACTTGTCCCACTAATGATAAACAATAGGCTCAGTGTGTGATCATGATTTGGGTGTGTATTTTTCTTTTTTGTTCACTGGAAAACATGTAACCCCAGGTACTAGAGCACGTGAATCCTAGATCAGTCCTATAATTATTGCTAACGTGACCCAACAACAATGTATATTGTGTTGCATGACACAGACGCATAAATATGAATTTTTCGACGTCAAACTCTTATGTAAATCATAATACTAATCACACACTTTCCCAGCGTGCATGTTCTAAAGTGAAATTGATAAGAAACACGGCCCGTAATCTGGTTTCACATGCGAAACTTAAGTGAAAAAATCCAGGAAAATATTAGATTGGAGCAGATTGGAATATGGAAACGTTCTAGTTTTTTTCTTATATTGGCACTAATGAAGGGTTGGATACAATAATCGATTAACTGTTGGGTTCCAGTCAACAGTAGAGGTTATACTAAAGTCTTGGAAGATTTCATTGATGTGATGAGATTTCAAATTGCGAACGTGAAAAAACAACTTAAATTCTGGAATTGAATATTACTATCCCTTTTTATGATAGAAGAGGTTGAGAAATCAATAGGGTCACGAAAATAATTACCGAATTAACGTTATAACCTTAATTTTCGAAAAATAAAGAAATATGGAAGTAATCAAGGCTACACAGTTGCAAACGGTTACTCAGTTTTTACGAGGGAGCTATGGGTCGTGAGTTAGATGAAAAATACGGAAGTAATAAACCTCTCTGGGCGCCAATCAGTTGAGTTAACAAAAGAGAATGTACATATATAATTACGTAACTGATAAATATAACTATAAGGATCAATGATGACGTGGAAAAGAGAATATTTAAAAAAATAATATGCAACAGATTTCGGTACACACACTAAACATTCATTAAGAAGAACATTGTAAAAGTACATATATCATAAATTATGTTCAATCTCAAAAAAAAATATAGTTCAGGATATCCTTCATGTAGAAAGATGCAATCGTATACGTATACCTTTGCTTCACACCTTTGGAGTAATAATAAAATCCGGATATTTCCCAATATGAGTTTCGGTAAAACAGAAACTGAATAAAAACGAATGATAAAAACCGCAGTATCTCCACGAAATAATCGTTGAAGCACAATAGAAAAATGTATATGTCAAAAAAATATTTATATAGCTTATCTGGAATTTTTCTTCGAGGGCCGCCGGTTACATAGACTTCGTCCAATTTTTTTTTGAGGATGACTATTGATGGGTTCCACGACAGAGTGATCAAAAAGTACTGTAGGTAGTTGGAAATAAAAGGATCCAAAGTGCCGGTCGGTGTTAATCTTCTACTTTAGTATATCGACTGATGATTGTAGGTAGTAGTCAATATAATTAATCGAATTGATGAGGCGAAAAAGAGGCCTGAAAATGAAACAGGGCTTATTCGCGCTCTAGAAACTTCGATTTGCTATTATCTTACCGTTGGTGGAATGTGGCCTCAAAGTGGGAAGGTTCAAGATATTCGCTGAGATTTTCACTGAACAAGGCTCGTAATTCGTGATGTTTTATAGATCCATGAACTCACGATACCACCACAAAAACTTATTATCCTTGTGTGATCTCAAATTGGTGAACAGACAATGCTTCTCATTTGAACACTTCGGTTTGTTGACTAGCAATGCGATTTTTAAAACGAACATCAAAGACCGCTACGTTACGGAAATATCCACTGAGGGCAGCACCCATTGGGTAAAAAAAGTTTTCAAGACATGACGAACAGAGGTGTTCAAAATGTTGAATGATATCTGCTATATTGTTTTTCATATTCATAAAAATTTATATTTTTAGAGTTTCCATACTGACAGTATAAGTTATGGTTAATATTGAAAAATCACTAGAAAGTGATTTTATTGCGAAATAAGGAGAATACCATCGAACGCACTTTATTTCGTCTCCAAACATTTTGATATTTCCTGGATGTGAAAGTGAATACTCTGAATATTGGTTTGTTAGATTTTTTCTCAATGGAAAGTAAGAATTTTCAGGTTTTTGATTCTTCTATACAGTGTGATCACTTTCGAAATAGTATTAGGTAAAACGTATCGTTTGTTCCGTGATGTAGCATTTAAAATGCTACACCGTAGATTTCTCTCGTGAAGTCATCGATATTGGACTGACTCTGGAATATTTGAAAAACTCACATTTCTTCTGGTACTGCGGATTCGATCATACCTATTTCATTGAACACTTTTCTTGGTAGATTGCTACCACCAGCAAATGGTGGTAGACGAAGTGGTGGTGAATAACCTTCTCTCTTGTCTTTTACGCCACCTACCTGTCCGAGGGCAAATTCCTTGATATTTTTCAACCTTTTCCATTCTGTTTCAATGATTCAGGAGTTGTGAATTATATGTCGTCGTGGTTGTTCCTGTTATTGAACTAGAGTTAGTGACTTCAACGCTATCGAAAATGTGATTTCAGATCGAAAATGAGGATAAAAGATCAGCCAGCTACTCACTTTGAACATCACCTAGAAAATCAGTGAGAAATCAAGGTGTTACATCTCCAGTACCTGGAAAATATCTGTGACCCGATAATTTCGAAAATCGAGCGATTTTCGCTGTTGAATGAATGAACTTCATAGGCAGAGTTTGATTCAAAACACACGCGATAATGAGGTTCATGTGGTAAATGTTCACGCGTATATTCCAACCGTTTGAGAATTTAACTCAGCTTGCGAATTATTTCACATCCAACATAATGGGGATGTCGATATTGTCGCATGCGTGAGAATCGTATATCCTCTTTCTTTTCTGATATTTTAATTTTCAGTTTATATACAGTATGGTGCGAATAAAAGAAACGAACTCTTTCAACTGTGAATTCTGAAATCGGTCTATTTGTAATATCAAATGCCCATTCAGTCAGATTTTCCAAGCAAACTAATAATGAATTTATATTTCTTTCATTTTCACCATGAAATACTGCACTATAAAGAAATAACGCCATTATTCTGTGTTCCCAGGCACTCATTTATTTCAACTGTGAGGAAACCCGAAAAACCCACTGTACCACCCCAGCCACTATTAGCCAAAAAAAAACAATCGCTCTATAAAAGGGTTGGAAGCTCGGTCGGAAGTGGGTCATGATTTTTTTTTCGTCCCAAATCTGCAATATTTCTCTTGCAATAGAGTCAAATTTCACAACGACCGTCCTTCTCTAAAAAGCTAATTCCCAACTTTTATCTGTTACAAAATACTGATCCATGTTTTCTTTCCATCTCCTGGGGGTATTAGTTTCAATTTGAATTTTTCCATTCCAGTGTGATTCGAACCGTTTTCCATATAAATAGGCAGCCGAATTATGAATCCGATATATGTACATGAATACCATCATATCGTCCATATAAACAAAGCACGATGGAAAGGCTTATTGAATTGTTTGTTTTTAATCAATGCCCGTAGTAGTTTAGAGATGAATACAGTAATTGTACTGTTGAGAGAAAATTCGATTATGACTTCGTTAGGGTGAATAGGTACGAATTTTGTTGATGAAAAATTCATTCATATAAAAAAATATGAAAATATATGTATTTCAACCTGGCTCTATCATCACAATGTGGCATCAATAAAATTCCATGAAAGAACTTTCCCGGCCTTTGCCGATAGATACAAAAGAGTACACCCAACATATGTTGAATGAAAAACCACTGGATCTGAACAATGCCTTTCCTCAAACGATATGATATTGGCATCTTAGCTGAACTTGGCGTCAGACTAGGATAGATGAAAATACGCTTGAGTATAAGCATAAAAAATTCAACATATCTATTGTCAGAACGCAAGTTCGCAGTTTGCTTTGCTCCAGTTATCGTAGCTTGTCATTTTATCTGATGCAATATATTCGATGAAGGACCGTCGAATCAGTTTTGGGAAAGTGTCGAAAATGAGCAAGACATAATCTCTGTATAATATCCGTGTTACGAGGGAGATGCAGATAGTGAATTATAGGATCTGGTGACTTTGACGATTCCAACCGATCTAAATCCCAATTCCCGAACACCATGAACAGCTTTTGTATAATTTGTAACGTTGGCAAAATCAACATCATTGGTTGTTTAAAAAGGAACGTAACTTTGACGAAACTATTTCCTTGTCTATTCCATAGTAAACTTAGGAATTGGTGGTCAATTTGGGTGCGTATATCCAATAATTGCTGGAGTACAAACTCTGATGTTCACTAAATGAAACACTTGTTTAGCATTGCTAATCACTACGAACGATTTATTTTCGTGTTGTATATTTGGATTATTTTCCGATTATTGTTGATTTATTCACCGAAACAATTCCATTTGCAGCATCGCACTGTTTGGAGCATTTGTTGCACCAGGGGCCAAAATGCATCCATTATTCAAGCTCAGATTTTTCGGCCAATTAAACCGAGCTACGTAATGAAAAGGCCAAGAAGGCATTACTCATTCAGAAAATCTGTTTGCGTTTCTAGATAATTAACTTATGCATAAGTTGCCGTGAAAACTAGGATGGAGGCGTTCATTTTAACTTTGCGAGAAGGGGCCATCGCCGTAGGGCGTGCGTTTTCTTCCCTTGAAGTCATTTACATTTGTAATGGAATAAGGACATAAATTGAAATGAACAGCCGAGAAGTTTTCATGGAATCTTTGTTTTGCCTTCAGCAATTCCTTGAGAATACGAAGAGAACACCATCTGTAATACATTGTTATTGTTTTTTGTTCGTTCCGTTAACCAGCTGACGAACGTCAACCCTTAGAAGTCTAAACTTGTGCGAGCAACGAATCAAGTAGGCCTTATCTTTCAACGTGCGATTACCCAGCACGGTAGCCTGACGGAGATTAAAACACCGGTCTTCCGCTTTGAAAGTTGGACGTGTATCACATTAGTTGTGTATACTTGGTGAAAATTGAAAAGAACTGGTACAGGCTCATAGATACCACTTTTCAATAATGTTAGGCACGGGTACAGTGAACTGAATGGATCTGGCCAGTTTTCTTTTCAGCAGCAAGTATGGAATGCCAGTTTCTAATTCCACATATTCCAGAATATGTACCATCAGAGATAGTGTGGTTGGCATGAAAATCAATGAAGCCAGAAAATTCAAAGCAAATACAGAGATTCATCACAAAACTTCGCGACTATAAAACTGATATTTCAGATTCAAGACAGACTTTTGAAGTTGAAATGGGCATTCATTTCCTCCATTTCTCTACAACAATTGTATTTTCAATCTTGTGATTCGTGGGGAGATTCCAAATGAATTTATTCTTCTTTCTTGCCATTCAATGATCAACCAATCCGTGAAAATCATATTAGACTTCAGAGTGTTATGAAACATAGAGCCTTCAAACTAGTCGTTTTTATTCTCATATTATTCTTTCAACATAACTATTCTTTCAACATAACAAAGTTTTATCTACGACTGGGATTCGAGATACAAAAATATGCTAGTATTAGTTGAGATCTATCGAGGACTGAAGGAGACTTGCCTCAAGGATGACTTTCCGCAGCAGAAAGTAACTATTTTTTTTGTGGAATGAAAACAGGGAGAATTCGGCCATGAATCTTTTGTATGTTCTCATATGTGACTGACTTACTGAGTGAATTATAGACATTTTCGTCACAATTTCCATTTGATGCTGAAACACATTGCTGGTTGTGATGCTTTGAAAATATGCATATACCATTGCTGCACAAATATATTGAAACAAGCTTCTACAATGAAATTCTCAATTGAAAAACGGTGTACATAATACGGTACAGTATGAAATGTTTGATCAACTTGAATTCAACTGGCCGATAATTCATGAAAATCCAGTTTTCTGTACGATTCCTACCAACAAACTTCTTAACATTCCTGGACAATTAAAATGAAAAGAGATTCATCTGAATTCTGATTTTACCATCAAATTCTGAGCAATCATTTCCCCTGATCTGAATTTGGCGTATTCGTCAGATGCTTTTAGCTCTGGAAGAGATGCTAAAAGGGCTTCTATGGTGAAATACAGTCAATTGAAAGTATTGAAAGATGGAAACTGGATTTTAGTATCGGTGAATCGATAAAACTGATTTGAAAACAACAATACGTGAAATAGTCTCATGTTAAGAAGAATAAAATATCGTTGATAATGATAATCGAATTATATTCAGATTCTGTCCTAATATTTCTACGGCAATAATTTTTTCATTTTCGGAACCCAGTTCATCAGGATTCATCGGTCATAATTATACTAAAATACTACTTGAAAGAGATTAGTTATTTCCGTTTGCAATGCATTTAATACTGGGAAATGTATGATCTGCGAAGAGGATCACCAATTTTATATATATATATATATATATATATATATATATATAATAAGTGTCAGCGCAGTCTGAGAGAGAAATTGTTAGTGAGTTATGAATAATCTAACGGTGTTGCTGTATATATATATATATATATATATATATATATATATATATATATATATATATATATATATATATATATATATATATATATATATATACTGAAATGGATAGCGGGGTCTCTCAGTCAGTCCAAATGAAAAGTCCTGTCTTACTTTGCCAAGCTTTCGCTTCTATTGTGAAGCTTCTTCAGGGCCTATAATTTATTGTGTTTTTTTTTTTTTATCAACATTATTAACTATACTTACAGCAAAAATGGTGTAAAAATATTGAATTAAACATGAATTGGTAAAAAATTTGTATACATGTTTGTGAAATTGTTTTTTTTTTGACAAATGTCATATCCTCACATATGTCATTTTTCACGTCTATGATGATTTGATCATGAATTCTACAGAGAGATGTATTGATTGATAAGATTTTAATTATTACGTTTTTAATGTAGTTATAAATTATAGGCCCTGAAGAAGCTTCACAATAGAAGCGAAAGCTTGGCAAAGTAAGAGAGGACTTTTCATTTGGACTGACCGAGGGGTTGACCACATGGGAATTCCGGTGTACAATTGATAGGAATTCCGGGGAATTCCGAGGGAATTCCGAGGGAATTCCGGGGAATTCCGAGGAATTCCGGGGAATTCCGGGGAATTCCGGGGAATTCCGAGGGAATTCCGGGGTATTCCGGGGAATTCCGAGGGAATTCCTGGGGAATTCCGGGGAATTCCGAAAGCTTTATAAAGGAACTATAGGGATTATTATTAGGTAACTTCAAAATTTCAATATTTATATAAAATCATAATTCAAAAACAAAACACCGGTGTGAAGTAATCCACTTCCACTGGACGAAGAAAGTTGGGACCTTTGTTTTGAAAGAGTTTGTGGCGAATTTTCAATTTGAAATACATTTTTTTAGCGACAAATAAGCCTGATGACAACAAACTTCATGATCTGATAGACATCTGATATATCCCTGGAGGGGTGTGTTGGGGAAGCTTTTGCAAATGAGTCAATAACTTCTTTCAGTGAAATAGTACCTCATTCTGATTCGAATATTCAAATGAGACATGTGAAACAACCCAAAAAACTTTGTTTTATAGTTTGTGCGACCTCGAGAGGGGTGTGGTTGGGGGTAGTTTTTTCAAATAATCCGATAACTTCTTTCAATGGAATAGAACCTCATTCTGATTCGATTATATATGAATTGGGCATGTGAAACAGCCTAAAAAAACTTTGTGTCGTAGTTGGTGTGTTTGTTTTTGGGGTCAACCTCTGCGACTGCTATTATTTTCCTCAATATTTCAAAATTGACGTGTCTTGAAATTTCATTCTACAAGACGAAGGGACGCCCTTGATTGTGGAAGAGAGACTAGATCATAATTGGCAGACAAAACACAGGTTGTTTACATTGTTTCCAGCGGTTACCGAAATTGAAAAAAGACGGTTATAGCTCGCGTTATACGATCTGAGTTATATAGTCAATAACTGCAGTCTTTGTATGATTTCTGAAGTTTTTTTGCAGCTCCATCATGTTATTTGGACGGTTTTATATAATTTATCGGTTTGTAATAAAAAGATGATCGGATATATTGTGGTTCAGTGTCAACTGTTCTCATTTGAGTTTATACAGGGTGAACACACCGGTGAAAAATATTTTTTTATTTTCCTAGTAGGTAATGTTGAAGGATTACCAATAATTTTTGATATTATGGAATATACGTTTTTGGGAAACAGTTTATTTTCGCTATATAAGCGATGACAAAAACGTATGAAAAGGATTTTCTCCACAGATTGAGTATCCCGTAATCATTTAGCGGTTGGAAATAATAGAACTTACTCAATAGACCATAAAATACCGTATTTTTTTTCAATGACAAATTGTATTTTTTTGATACTTATTTATTCTAACGGATTCAGAACTTGATTCTATAAGGAAAAATTTCAGGAAAAATGATGCTAATAAAACAAACCTGATTGTGACTTGCATTATATAGATGATTTATTTTGTTCCCGATATAATAAATACCAGCCTCAATGATAATGTGAAAAGTTTTGATATGTAAAATCCGATATTATTCAGATTGGGTCATAATCATGACATGGTCTACTTATAAGTCTAAAGTTTATGTTCCACTCAGAAATCTCAAAAAAAACTTTTGTGCGAAAGTTCCGAAATATATCTTTCATATTTCGTCGGGTTTCCTCGGAATTCCCCCGGAATTCCCCGGAATTCCCCGGAATTCCCAGTATTTCCGTCATTTAGTTTCAAAATTTCATCGATATTTCTTCAAATTGACATATTTTTTTTGTAGGAATTCCGAGGAATTCCGGGGAATTCCGGGGAATTCCGGGGAATTCCGGGGAATTCCGGGGAATTCCGAGGGAATTCTGGGGAATTCCGGGGAATTCCGAGGGAATTCCTGTTCACGGGAATTCCAGTGTACACATTTTTCCCCAGTGGTCAACCCCTCGGGACTGACTGAGAGACCCCGCTATCCATTTCAGTGTACAATTCTCCAGTCGCTATAATAATCCACTTATATATATATATATATATATATATATATATATATATATATATATATATATATATATATATATATATATATATATATATATATATATATATATATATAAGTGTCAGCGCAGTCTGAGAGAGAAATTGTTAGTGAGTTATGAATAATCTAACGGTGTTGCTGTGATGTATTTGCACGTTTCTCTGATCCCCAACTCCTATGGAAATCCAAAAAGCAGCTATCGGAATGAATAGCTATAATTTATTTCAGCGCGAGACTTTTCATCGGGATGAGTGCTTTTTTCATTTTCGATGTCGGCGAGACATACGTCGGTAATGCACACAATTTTTATCCGGAAAGGAAATCGCAATCTCCCCGATGGAAAAAAACCCTTAAGTGCATTTTAACAAATTTCGCTCTATCGCGAGAACCGTCAAACGTGAGAAAACTGTTTTTCTTTTATCTCCGCATGCTTTCAAACAAATCGCGCATTTTTTCACCGACAGAGGAGATGAACGCGGAGAAATATGTGACTGAAGAGGGTTGAGGGTTGGCGGTTTAATGGGTTGTGCGCCACGCTGACTAGATAACTGGAGTTAAACCACCATGCACAACTGAGAATCCCAAGAATGAGATACTTCGGGGCTCTGAAAATAGACTTTGAATATGCTCACACGGTGTGAATTCATAAACGGAAATTTTTCACGAAAATAAATTCACGCAGGTTTTGGGAAGGCGAAAAAATATACCTATCCGAATTATTCCAGAAACATCTTTTGACTTTAACATCAATTGCAAGAGTTTCAATCGAAAGTGTTCTGAATTATGACCCTTATATTCTGTTAAGCGTATATTTACACTAAAAAACATCGGTTCCGAAATACAATTCACAATGAGCTTTCGTGATAGACTGGATGCGTATTCAGAAGAAAGATTGAAATTCGAATGAAATCTGGCCATATTTAAAGCTCACAAATGATACATCTATTCGAAATTAACGCTCTTTTTTACAGCTTGACTATTTTCGATATCAGGCATTCGAAATGTTATCACATCCTGTTGGGACAATTCCATTTCAATCAGAATCACAATTTTGTGTTTGCAAATTCAATGAAATCTTATCGAGCTTCGAAAAAAAATACCTCCCAAACGGAACCATATTTGGAAGGTAAACAAAGTTCGCATCAGGTACAGCTTATCCAATCCATCTTGGCACAAACTCAGATACTTTTCCAGTTGCACACAGGTAGTGTAGACAATGACGAAAGAAAAAACACCTTCTAGGAATAAATTTCAACACAGTGAACACATATAATAGGTGTTTTTTTCATCTAGTATACTTCCCAGAGATTGCTGGGCATATTACGTTATTAGTCCTGTGCCAAGATGGATTGGATAAGCTGTACATTACATAATTCCTAGTATAAATGATGAGATTGGAACCTTTGGTGTAGAAGTTGAAACTTTTCCTAGAGATCAGTTACCCTAACACCAAACTGATATTTTTGCAAGACGCGCGTTTCGCTAACAAGGTTAGCATCTTCGGAAGAAAAAAATTGATTGATACTAGTATTAATTTTATTCTCCTGAAGGTGCTAACCTTGTTAGCAAACGCGCGTCTTGCAAAAATATCAGTTTGGTGTAAGGGTAATTGATTTCTAGGCAAAGCTTTAACTCCTAGTAGTTTCTGAAAAAAGGTAACAAAATCACCGTGTAATATCACTCGTCCCAGAGGAGGGTGTATCAACACATTTCCGAGGTGACATCACTTCTGTATCCAACAAAGATGATTCAGATATCGAACTAGCCCATCCTGAGTCAACCTGTTCAATATTGTATAACATGAATTGATATATTTGGTCCATCGGAAATACTGTGAAAAGTAAGGCGAGCAAGAGTTGATATTTCCGAAAATAATACATATAACATTTTAAACATCTCCCATTGCCATAATGAGTAGTCTTTGTGAAATTGGTGTTCAGATGTGGAGAAGTACTTCTAGGATTGATTTGGGTTTAGAGCCTCATACAGACGTTATAGAAGAGGCAAATCCCACTTTTTTTTAATTTTTAGGCTGAGTAGAAAATTATATAACTACATTCTTATGTTTTCGATTGATTTTTTGCGTGAATAAAGATAATTTTCACAATCAGAAATTCCTCAATTTCATTATGTTATACACGTATTTAAAAGCTCAACTTCTCCATCATTTCTATGCCTGTACCAAAATACACTCATTGAAAAACAAAAACTCATATCTCGAATATAAATGTTCAGTATCTTCGCCAAACAATAAGCTTTCTCGACCACGATATTCCCGCATTCTTGCATGCGGCAGACAATGAAACCGTTCCTCGAACTATATGAGAATATCAGCCCTTCCCCTGCTCCGATATTTTTCTAACTCCACGCTCGATTTCCATACCTCTTTGGGAAACCAGACTGCGGAGCAGTAAAATTCACTTTTATCTATTCATAAGAGTTCAGCGAACGCCTCCGAACCTAACAAAACCATAAACTTTATGAAAGTGGCTGATAGCACGAAACATTGGTCATTGTTGAGAGAAGCAGATTTGGCTTGTTATCATCGTAAAGGAGAAGGTTTTTACATCAGTAACCGATCGATCAAGAGATATTTCATTTGAGTCAAGCTAGCTCAAAATGCTAGATTTCCAATAACAGAAATACTATACGCTTTTTCAGATACACTTATTTTTCATCGATTCCATTGACGTACTACCTGTTCGAAAGGTAAAGCTAAAACTTTCACCACCACTTATGTTGCTCAATAATCAATGAAAACCTAAAATACCAACCAGTTCTTCGCGAGGCATCTATTATAGACTCAAATTATCTCATTATCATGTGACGTTTTTTTTTTCACTTTCGCACTTGGGAGAAATAACCAGTTACTTCAGTCAACTATAATTCACGACTGTTGTAAGATAAGGTGTTCGTGCCAGCATATAAAATATAATCTTTTATCCTAACGTATTCTAATTACCTTTTCAAATGATTCAAGCGGCATAAATAAAATCGTATATCATTCTCAAGACGCCATTAGTTAGAATCTTACACGATATCAGCTAACCCTATCAATTAAGAGACGACAAAGAGCTTCTCTCAGAAAACTCAAAGTCTACAACTGAAACACATTCATCATATGATTTGACGAATGTACTCATTTGCCGATATATGATAAAGGTTTCAATAAAACATGCACCAACCAATAGATGACATAATATGACTTCGTGATAGTTGTCCTATATTCATCACAAAAGCGATGTCCTCAGAAATGAAATAATTTCCAAAAGATCGCAAATACAATAACTAAAAATCTTGACTCCAACAAATTTCCCATTATAGATAAGAAAGCTGGCCAGATATGAACTGCTAGTGTTAGTGGTAATAGTCCAAAAAAATATTCAGTCCAGGTATTCTGTTTTTGCAATAATGATTTGTCAATATAAAAAACATTGAGTCCACCAGTTGATTGTAGATGGATTATTTCTTTATTTATCAACCATTCCCTCAACAATTTTTCCTAGCCGACGTAATCTAGAATCAAGCGCGTCGGCTGCGAAAAATATCAGTGTGGAAATATAATTTTTGAAAATGCAGTATAACCTAGGACAAGAAATAATACCTCGGGATCTACCTATTATAAATTATGAATTGAACAACCCAGAAACATTATTTTAATACAGTGTTTCGAATATATAATGGTGAAGATTATTCGTCAAAAACATTTATGATTACAAATCAACTTCATCTATTTATTCCGAGATTTATTCTGTACTCTGCAATGCTCATTCGATAGGGATATACCCGAATTCATCCACCCTTCGAAATACTTTTGGTTCAATAAGATATTATCTTCGAGAAACTGCTACAGTAATCACTTTAAAAACTTCTACTAATCAGTTCTACAGCTACTGTTTCGAGAACAAAGATTACGTTGATATGCTTGCATCCACAGTGGATAATCCATGAAACATATACCCAAGAGTACATCAACTGATGAACAACGCTCCCCTTCCTCCCTAGAGATGACCCGTCAACTTGCTAATATATCGGGTGTAATGATCTATACAGGAACGAATCAAACGAACTGCATTTCTGGCAACAATCGGAACAATTTCCGCCCAATCAAATTACTCAACGGGGTCCACACTGCAATATAAACACTGATGGGTATGAGAGAATATGGCAAACTTGTTTTTACTGATAGTTTATTCCGCTGAGAATAACCATTGAATGTTCAATTTTATTTCAATGGTAGGTTTTTGAAATGAAACGGGTAGTTTTTCCAGTTTCGAAGGAACTACTACCCTCAAGCCGCGAAGAAAAATTACCCAAATATTTTCACACATATATTAACGACGTTTGGATCGTACATCTACTTTGCTGACTTTATTTTTCTCTTGTCTGTAACCCGTGACCGATTAGGTGGGTAATTAATGATATACCCATCAACACATAATATATCAGATCTCCAGTCGAAACGAATTGAAAAATATCCGGGAGTAATTACACAAGTGCTTCAAAATTACCGATAATTTTCCATGAAAGCATGTTGTCTAAAAACTGCATGAGTTTATTTTCATATTTTGTCGAAAGAGCCCGACTCCGAAGCAAAATATGAAAATAACCGAATGCAGTTTTTTTACTGACAACATGCTTGAATGGAAAATTAACAGGTTTATTTTGATGCACGAGTGTAATTCGGTAGAATATTTCCGGAGTTGAAACAACGACGTTTACATGACAAATGTACATTTTAACAATCGTTACTATAGATACACGGACCGAGCGGGCATTTTTCGATACCTACCGGGTATTTACCAGCCCGAAAATGTCCCGCCGGGAATTTATCGCTGTAATTGATTGAAAATGTCCCGCTTCATATGGGATTTTTAACATACGATGGAGATAGTCGAAAAAAACAATCCGGAAAAATCTCCAGGAAAGTTACTACTTTCTTGTTACCGATTCCGAATGATTGAATATTCTAATAAGAGACGGAATAGAGGTCGACCTCTTCCCATCTGTTTACCGGACGAAACATACTTTTTGAAGGGTTTCATAAATAGACAAATACGCCTATAATGGCTTGTCTATCAAAATGTGGTCCAGACTATATATAGTGAGATTCAAAAATTTACACCATATGGAAAACTGTTCAATTATCGATGTCAGAAAATTTTATTTAGTCCTAAAAAAATGGTATATTGCAGAATACTTCCACATGAGTTGTCAAAATTTCAAATTTCAGAACAGTGTAGAGGGGAGAACGAAAACTGAGAATTTTGATCAGGTGTAACCCACTTCTCATTTTTGACATAATCGAAAAGTAAATTCGGAAGTGTTGTTTGGAATTGAAATCAATATTCAAAGTTGGTTCGAGAGTAGTTTACTCCTAAGCAAAATTATATTTTTTGTTCTCCCCTGTACACTGTTCGGAAATTTGAAATTTTGACATCTCATGTGCAAGTATTCTGCAATATAACAATTTTTATGAAGAACTAGCTGACCCGGCCACGCGTTGCTGTGGCTAAAGTTTTTGTTATATTACATTATAGTAAACAATCTAATCACTATGCTTTTTCACACAGATGGTATTTGTAAAAAAATATGGTGATCTCCTTATTTGACTTACTACTACTATAACCCTTAAGTACAATGAAATTATTTACGAACAAAGACGAAAATGTTGGTATACAAATTCACTGGATTGAGATTTGAAGGGGAAGTACGTTGAACACAATTAATTAAAATGTTCTTACACTTGATATTAAGCAGAAATCAATAGGTACAAAATAAAAATTTATCAGATTTATTATTTCCATTTAATTTTATGACAAATATAAGTATATTACAGTATAATACAGTAAATAACATGTGACGCTTAAACTCATGAATGAGGTAGGCAAGGCAGACAGTCTTAAACTTTTAAACATTAATATCTATTTTTTTGAATTATAAATACTATCAATTTCAATTTAATTCAACACCAATCGGTGCACAATGTTTTTGATTAACCTGTCTTTAGCTAACACAAATAGATTCGACGGTTTCCCAACAAGTGAACACGCAACATATAGTTGCCCATGAGAAAAACATGGATTTTCCAAATCTAAACCATTTGTGGTTGTGCATGACCTTCTGCTGTCCTGATTCTTTGAGCTGGATTTCTTGATTCAATTATTCAATTTGTTCTGCCAACTGATGGGCTCAGCAGCGCCATCTATTGATTACTTACTCAACCCAGTCGAAAGGTATCGACATCTGTTAGAATCATTTGGAGTTAACAGATAATTGTGACTGTCAAATAATAACAGACAAATAATTAGCAATAAATTAAAATTGCGACTATAATTTGAGATTTAAACTATCCTATCTCTCAAGTTGTAACTGCATATATATATATATATATATATATATATATATATATATATATATATATATATATATATATATATATACTTCACTTCACTTCAATCCACGTTAAACGTCATTACATAGCTGTCATTTGCGTTTTGTTATTCCAAGTCTGATTCTTTTTTGTTATACCACGTTTTATAGTGACTGATGACGTTTCATGTCAAGTCACACGGGAACGCTGTCGAACGGGATAAAAAGTATCCTATGTCCATCTCCTGGCTCTAAGCTACCTCCCTACCAATTTTCAGCGAAATCTGTTCTGCCGTTCTTGAGTTATAAGTGGTGTAACTAACACGACTTTCTTTTATATATATAGATATAGATAAAATTTTCTGACAAATCGATAGTGAAAAAGTTTTCCATGTGGTGTAATTTTTTTATTCTCACTGTATATAGTCTGGACCACATTTTGATAGGCAAGCCATTATAGGCGTATTTGTCCATTTATGAAACCCTATAAAAAGTATGTTTCATTTGTGAACAGATGAATGAAGATCGACCCCTATTTTGTCTCTTGGACTGTAATAAATCTCTATTTGGAACATAGTAGTTTTGAGGAAATTGCTTTGCTCTCTTTCTTAAAAGCAACTCATTTCGTTTTTCTATTGGATATATTCCTCACACGAAAATCATGGTTGAGATAGAGAAAAGTCCTGAAATCCTATTTTTTGGGAATTCTCTTTCCTAGAAATAGAAAAGGCTTTGAATTCTTATAATATATCTGTTTTCAGGGCAAATTGCTACATTTGCACAGATACGTAACTGCAATATTATAAAGAAGCAAAATTAACTCAGTATTTTGTCAGTTACGCATTTTTTTTTATGGTGACATTTCGAGAGCTAGTCTGACCCCGTTCTCAGCCTCTTGGAGAATTTATATCGAGATTGGAATTTTTGGTTACTTGTGTCAAATGTGACACTGCAATTCGATTCAACTAGCAAAAATTCTGATATCGGTATGAATTTTCGAAACAGCTTTGAAAAGGAGGCAAACTTGCTTTCGAAACGTCGCCAAATTCACTTGAAAACTCCACTGAAAACAGTTATTATACGAATTTAAAGCTTGTGGGGAAACCCAGGAAATGGATGTCAGGACATTTCTACCTCCTCAAATAATATAAATAGAATGTCATGAGGCCAAACATAATTCGAAAGCTCTATTGATTGCCCCAACAAATTCTAGCAGTGCCAGAGGTCCAGTAATTCATAAGATTTCCATTTATTCAATTTTTTTTACTTCAACTATTCTCCGCTAAAATTATAAGACAAATCATGTGTTGCTTCATGGTCATCAAGTATTATTTTGAACAGTGGATAAAAGCTCTCTAAACATTCGATAAGTAAGGTACACTGCATTTCTAGAACCTTATTCAATCCATGACATCCGAAGCTACCTTTTTGTATCAGGCGAAAATCACTTTCATTTGTTTCAAGAGAACTCGTAGGTGCAGTTCCCTATAGTTAGAGTACAAAATCTGGAGTGCATTGTGCATCCAGTCGATTTCCACCACTCATTTTCCAACGCACTAACGATTTTCTCTTTCACCAGATCAAAGCTCAGCACCGTCGACTATATTATAACCAGAGAGAAATTTCACGTAGTCATGAGTTTCGAGAGGATTGGAGTTTCCCCCGATATTGGCGAGTACTTGTAAATCGGGCGCCAACCTCACAATGAGAGTTTAATCCCCGAATGTGGCTGGCTGGATCCATTAGCAAGCATTCAGTCGGACAAGTATGCAAGGACGAATCTGGATTAGGAGGTCTTCGGCTGTCAGCGAAAATTCGCGTTTGCGGCTCAAACTTGATGGGAAGTTTGCGACCAGATTGTAGGACAGTCTGCCATTCTGTCAATGAGACGATTAAACCAATCTGTTTGATTAGCAAGCATTGTCTTTACTACTCCATAAAATTTTTAATATGCCTAGTGAAAATCTGCATTACACCAACGCTTACATCAATATGTCTTTCGAATCTATCAGAGTATATCAGAATCATAATTTTCTACCATTATGAAGGAATGTTTCGTGTTGAATCATTAAAATGCGCAGTTAGCATTTCTTACAGTCGAGATAATACTGAATAAAGAAAGACATTACTTCATAAAATCAACCATTCACCAAAAAAACACCAATACAGTCTCCTGCATTAAATTCTGATTGTTACGATAACTACGTCAAGTGTTTCGCTTTACAATAGCTTACTCAATAAAAAGAAATTCAGCAAATGTTCCCAAAACCTTTGATATTGTACTGTGGATTAGGAACTAAGACATTTACCTAGTTGTTGCAATAGAAACTTGCATATACTAATCTTCAGCCAATGTTTTGACACATAATACTAAGTTTTGGCGTTGAGTAATGTAATTACCATTGAATTGTTATGGTCCAGCTAATGGTATGTAGACACTCGAATGAGTTTTACTTTGAACTATCCGGAACTCAAACTACAAACTTTTGGAAGTAATTCGACCCATATAAAGTTCAGCCTCCAAACCCCGAAGAGGGCATTCATTCTGGAACAATCTTCTCGCTCCATATTTTTCATTTCCCATTACCCCAGATGACCTGTTGAAATACCCATGTAACTTATTACAATAGACTATTCAGCATATTCGTGCCAACTCAGAATTCACCGAACTACCACACAGAATGGAAACGTAGCTCACATATCACTAGAGTTATGTGCGCGAGACTTCTCAGCGTTGAATATTGAGCCGTTGTTTCCAACTGACCATATTCACACTGTACATGGAATCAGGACCGTTCTTAGTTTGTAGGAGAGTAAGAATTATTGTGCTCATTCACACTAGTAAATTATTATCTGAAAAGCATTATAAGTCTGCTGAAAAGATGAAATAAGAGCGGAGTTTTCCTCCGATCATGGCAAAATCCTGAGGCCCGTGGATCCAGTCAGAGTTCAGAATTATAATGAAAAATACTGTATTTCGAAATGAAATATTCAAGAGTAAATCCAACATTTCTAGAAGTGAAAGAATATTCGCAAAACCGCAAAATTATACTCTCAGATGGAACTTCAAAAGAGACATCATGGAGAAAACATAACCAGCCTGTCTTTTAGTGGTGTTGTGGCATTGGCAGTATATAATTTCATCCATATGAATAACTACTTGACGTATTGGCAAGACTTGATTTCACGAACTATGTGAACAGAAAACAACGACTCATCCCAAATAGTTGCAAAGTGTACAGACAGAGATCACTGATTGTATTTTACAGCTGTTCGAAACTTGCGTTGCCAAACAGTCAACCCATGGAAGAAAGAATGACATATTTTGATTTTTAAGATAATTTTCAGAGAAGCTGGAGAAAAACTAGGGGGACTACTGAGATTTCTAGATCAATTAAAATGGGTGATAAAAAGAGTATCAATGGCCTCTGGGTTATTTCAAATGTTTTTATTTATTGCAAACGATTCATAATTGTCATAGCGCTATCAAGGTAACAATGGCTCGTTTTCCTTTTTCAAGTACTTGTTTCACTTTTTTTATCCCATGAACAAATTTTTTGAGTGTATTACAATACAATTGTAATACAAAATATATTTCGTTTATCTCCGTTAAAATGCAAAGCAAAGGTTTCTGTGAGCGAGATGAAAGTGACAAGACTATTTTGAAAATCTTCCAGTGTTTTCTCTTCTGAAGAATAGATATTCTTTCAAAAAGATAGGTTTCGAATTTTCAAAACGAAAGATTCACCCGTCTTTTGTTGAAATAGTTGTCTCAAAATGTATATCCTTGACAATATATACCTTACCACCGAACTGAACTAAAAAGCCGAAACTCGGTATGATTTTGCCATGCCGTGATATTGCAGCAATATATCGGAGAAAATATATTGATCAAGATGAATAAAAACTCTGGTGTGTTGACTTATACTTGATAGATTGTAAGCAAATTTTCTCGACTTCTCGCTATCTTGATTTTGATCAATTTTAACTGAAGAGCTGCCTTCGAGAGTTTGGCAGCAGAGGCGCACCTTACGTGATTTTAATTTAATCTGTGATGCCATGATATCCGTCTGCTCGACGGCCATTCGATTAATTATAGATTTATAATGTAGTCATCACATTTTGACTGATTATTAGGTATTCCTTTCAATTTGATGAAAAATAAATCAAAAACTCAGTGATTGTGATTTTAAATCTTCCGAAACAATAGTTGTTAGTGAAACTGGAAAGTATTGATTTATTATCTTACTACTTTCTGAGGAACCGAAGATAGGTAAGTACTTTTTTCTTCATAGTGTCAAAAAAATGCAATTTTAATGTGATTACGAGCCGATGATATGAGGGATAAGTAATACCTACACGTTACACTACACGTTTTATTTTGAGCTTTGTAAATCGGTTCATGATAAATAAAATCAAACAAATACAAGAATAGCAACGATAAACACTTAAAAAGAATATAAACAAGAAAAACGTGAAAAGAAACAAGAACTAAGTACAATATTTTGAATATTAAAGGAACTTTCAAATGCATTCAAATTCAAATCGATTTGTCAAACATTTCAAAAAAAAAATGATAGCTTTTTATCAGACGAACTTGACCTTACGTATTTTGTATACTGATGATTCTATTGGTGAACGAAAGATCCCGCAAGAGTTTATCCAATGAGACCGCCGGTATCGAAAATCACTCGTAAGCTGCCGCCTCAATGAAAATGTACCCTTAGAATATCGCATTCGTATCACCACCTCAACACTACCTACCGTCAAAAAATGTGAGTTTACTCTTCGATTTCTCAGGTCGAGAGGAATTGGCTTAACAAAAGCATAGCGGTCAACGCACCTGGGTTTTTATTCATCTTGATACTGATATACTGAAACAGAAAACATGAAAACTATAATCTTCTTCATTATCAGCAAAGAGAAAACCCAGAGAATGAATTCCATGGTGCATCTTTCTCTGAAAAAACATTTAGAAAATATTCAGTCGGACCCATATCCAAAAAAAAACTTTGTGGAAAGATAAGATTTCATTGACTTATCTGCAACTGACTGCAAATGTGAAAACCGGATTCCACTCCTTGGGACGGCCCTGTGCAGTGTCTAGTCGAGGAGTTGTAAATCTGCGTAACTTATTCAATTTTCGATGCTGGGCCATTGGAACGGCTACCGTTGCAGTTTATTTCTCAACATTCCTACGGGATTTATGGAGTACAAGTATTCGATCTCGACGGGCGGCAGCTCGAGATGCACTTTGGTGGTGATTATACTGCAGAGAATGATGATTTACAGCTGAGAGTTGCCGCACGGGAAATGTTTGCGCTCTCGACAACGAACAATAGTAAAAATTGCAGATACTTGCTGCATTTATATACAAAATTAGTTAAGATATATGAACATTGCATTAGTGTTCATATGGTGTTGTTTGTTTCAGTGAATTCAGTATTAGTTTTCCAGCTGAATCATTTTCATGTAGTGGTCGCTGTCATTCGGACTCTTGAACCGGTAATGATTGAAATATTTGACAATTTATGACTCTCAATATGGGTTGTTTGCCGTAACATACTTAATAAGAATTCTCTCCAATAGGTTTGAATGGAACTGAGACGCAATTTTTGAGTACAGTTATGTGATCAGAGTGTCATGAAACTGAATATAAAACTATCTTAACATTCTCAAGGCGTGGTTTGTGTGCGGAATATAGTAACATATACCTCAGTCATTTTCAGGATTGACACAAAATTGAAACATGAAGATAATGGCGGTTGTGATGAAATGGTGGGGAACAATGTGTTAAAAGTGTCAAGCTGAAGCTGATTCTCAACTCAAATAGAAGTCAGTGGTAATTATTTCAGTATCTTTTTCCTACTTTGTGAAAGAGAAAGCCATGCCCTAATGGAAGGCCCCTATCAATGCAGAGAAAACCAACTGGGAAATCTAAGAGTACGTGGAGAATCAAAAAATGCATTATTTTCGCTTTTTTGAGATGCAATGATTACTCCTGGCCAAAAGTGAACTGAAAAAAGATTAAAAAATATGTAGAATAGCTTCTTTTTCCATGCACTTGTAATTGAGCAGTCCTCTTTCAGGTAAATGCATTCTTAATCCTGAGTTATGAAGAAAAATTGAAGTCAGTGATTCAGGAGAAGTGGAAAATAACCGAAAAATGAATGATTGGAAAATAACCGAAAAATGAATGATTGGAAAATACTTCTTCGATCTTCTTCAATAGGAATTTTCCATATTCAGATGTCGTCAACCTACTCAAATCTAAAAAGAAGTATTGCTCTGGGAAATAACATGAAACTGAATGATAGTGAATCATTTAAAGGTCGAAGTTAACTCACAACAGTGGAATTTTTCAGTTTTTGAGTTTTTGTGGAAAAACCTCTGGTAATATGAAAGTAATACTGGGAGAGCAGGGGGAAATATGTAAAATTCAAATACCATCACATCAACAGAGAAGAGGAAACAAATGGAATTAACTGAATTAACTGTTCCACAGTTGAGCAGTTCTGCTGAAGATAAGAAAGAAAAACTGAACTGGCTTCTGGGCTCATAATTCTTTTATGTACTTTCCCACTTCTTTTGAAAAGCATTAACATTATTGCATTCGAATGTCAGTAGAAAATATAAAACTTTGCGAAAATATTTTACATCGACCTCAAAGGGGAGAAATATAGTGGAAACAGTTCGAAGTCTCCATCATTTGTATACATGGGAGTCTGGATCTGTCACGAAATCAGTGCCGTGAAACCAAAAATAGATCTTTAAGGCTACACCATTCGTTATCTCTACGGGGTTCGGGTATTGGAGTATCAATCTTTCGTTAGCCAGTCTTCCGAGCTGGTAAATTTCTCAAGTGCTTCTGAATACCTCAAATAAAACGCATGACAGCAAACATTTAAAACCTCCGACGTCAAGTGGGGAGGACCAGGTCTCGTTATTCCGTCTATTTAAATATACATAATTTTCGTTATTCCTGTCTAGGTGGCTTTAATCTCCGAGTGAATTATTAGAGAAGCGCAGCAGATGTAACGAGTTCGCCACAAGCAGGATATGATTGACTAATATTCCCATAAAGACACACCATGCCATTAAACGCAACTGGAATGACGCCAACGTTAATAACTCAAAAGTTTCGTTTATTTATAGCTATCATTCATACTTAGATACGGCACTGTGTGTGTGTACGCTCTTTGTTGCTTTGATTTCTTAGGACCAGTTGTTGGTCGCGTAAATTTCTTTAATCTCCAGATAAACGAACACGACCACCATTAGGTTTCTCGTGTATCTGAAGATCCCCGAGGATGATAGTCTCGAGTGTTGGCTGCAGGATGGCACTGCAAGAGATGAAAGAGACTAATTGCGTGCAGGAGACATAGCAGACCAAGAACAAGGGGAGATGAACGAAAGATAATTTCGCGCGTTTTCAGTCCGATATTTTTCATAGCTCTCAAATAAATAGGTTCCATTGGAATAGTATCCGGAACAGCTGATGATTGAGTCTATCAACGAGAGGTCTTTCACTTCCATGGAATTTGTACACCAGATCAGGATTTCTAGTGGATTCCAGGATTTCAGGTGGGATTTTCTGATTTTTACATGAATTTCAGAGCTTTCTAGATGATTTTGTACACCGGATTTCCGAAGTGAAACACCACTCGACTTTCAACTGAATTTGTTGTCAGATCCAGCGTCTTATGATTCCAACACAATCGACGCTAATTGAACAATTTTGTATGAAAATATTGATGTAGAAAGTACAACTCGTCCAATCTCACTCTGTCTTTGAGATGAGCAAACAAGGAATGGAGTGCTTGCTATGATGAGCTCAACACTGAATATTGTATAGAATTACTGTTGTCTGAACGAGCTTTTTAATGAGTATGTGGAATATTAATGTATATTCTATTACTATAATTGATTGGTTTCACGTCCTACTATCCACATTTGAATTATGTCACGGATTGTACCACTACGACGAGTGACAATGGGGACCACAGTGCATTCAACCATGAGAAGTAAAATGGGATCGATCAAGCGGTCACCAAATGAAAAATAATCCTGCTTGAGGAAGCTATTGTACAGCGAAACACGTGTCGCGGTTTTGTAAAGCCGTTGCCAATGAGAATCGTACAGGAAACTGTAGTATTTTTTGTAAAATATGAAATTTCATCAATTATTATCAGTCAATTCAATCCTGAAACAATCAGTGTGATTTACCGAAATGATTACATCTTAGGTGTACGTTTGAGATTTATTTATATTGTTTATTGAAAATCATTAAGAACTGTCATGAAAGTATATAGGGATATTCCATCAATGTTTTCAAAAAGAAGGGTACGCACTGGTTTTTAAATATGGTATAATATTCAAACTTTGAAAAATATTGACAATGAAAATTTCCAAATACGCAGTATAGGTTTCTTCGTCTTTCCGATTGGACTGGTTATGAATGAATGAAATATATTGCACCAGATCAGAATTTTACTGATTTGAATTGTTTCTAATGCAGTTCCGTTGGGAAGTCATACAAGCCTAAACTGAATTGAATCAAAATGAGATATCAGATAATATTTCAAGCTATGTTGAGAACGAGAGCCAAATTCCATTCGTTGTGTATGCCAAAATCTTCGTTCTTAAAAGACTTGTTCAGGTATAGTTTTTATTCAGCTTAGATGAGGGGTTATGATGAGGTTTAGCATATTATAAAGCTCAGAAAGTAATAGAAACAGTCGTTGATAACGCAGTGTACTTCAACTACACCATTCTTCATTTGTTTCTATCCACCTTTCAGACATATGGTATGAATTTTATCCCCATTAATTTTCTCTGATTTTTTCTTATTGGATAGATTTATTTAAAAATCAAAATGACACTTTTTCATAGTAGAAACTGTCC
This sequence comes from Zygogramma bicolorata, assembly GCA_032362365.1. NCBI lineage: Eukaryota > Metazoa > Arthropoda > Insecta > Coleoptera > Chrysomelidae > Zygogramma > Zygogramma bicolorata. The sequence goes on from JAVJAQ010002961.1 coordinate 70,593, forward strand.
AGTTGGATCGAATATTGAGCTAACGAATAGCTCTCACTACGAATAAGAGTAGACAATGGTTTGCCACCCACTCAGAAATCCTCGTTCAAAATCCCAATGATGATTCCCACACAAATTAACACGTTAGTCGCCGAGCCCAAATATCTTGTCACGAACCGAGTCCCATTTGCATATGTAACACCAATTGTACAATTTCATTCCGAGTCGATGGACTGTATCACGTCACGAGATGAGCTCGTTTAATCCAGTTCACTGTATTTGCAGGCCCCTTTTGATTCGATACCCCCATTTCCGACAGTGGAAAAGGTGAGAATTAGTGATATTTCAACGAACTTGTAATTCATTTGGAGTTGAGTGGGACAGAAAAGAGCATCAGACCGAAAGGTGTGGTGTGTTTCACTTCGGAAATACATTGTACAAAATTTATCATGAAACCTGCAAATCTATGTTGAAATACAGAATTCCCTCCTCAAATTCATGATAGAATCCAGAAATCCTCCATTTTAAAATTTGGGGAAAATATTTCAAGCGACTACATCTTGCATCAAACACAAACACAGGCAGGTCAACAACAAATACTTTTTGGATAAATGAGGATCGCGCTGAAGGCGTATACCTCGATGGAAAGGTGTATTGGAGAGATGAGAACCAAACTTGATGGAAAGAAATAAATTTGGTAAACATATTAGGCGTTCACAACAAAAACAGTTCAGGAACTGTTCGAAAGAGTTAGACTGTTTAGGGGTGTAGGGGACTATTTTGAACCGTTCTAGATGAGTATTTATTGCGAACCCGAATACTGCTATTATTTCCTACTTTTAGGATCATACGGAACCTGTCATTGGCACCTGGTCTTTACCAGACAAACACTGGACACCTGAACGGCAAGATGAGTATCAGTCTTCTGGCAAAACATATCAGGATGACCCATTTCAGATCATTTTCACATCCTTCGAAGAATGTTCGCAAACAAATGTTGGAATACAGCAGAGATAACTAACAGCCCATTACTAAGGAACGTGTATTCCAAGATATCTAATCTTCAAATGTTTGAGACGAACACTTTCCCTTCGTTAGTTCTCATAATGACTTTTTTCAACTTTTTTTCTAGAGTTTAAACAACGAAATCATTGCATACATATGATAAACAACCGGTAGAGTGATTGTTTATGTGAAACGTTTTGATTTAACTTCGCTACAAAGATACTCTATCCCTTCATCAAAAATCTGTAATGTATACAACGAGGTACACAGATATTGATATAATGAAAAAAGTATCTTATTCCACCTTCCAGGCATAATTAATCACCGGTCGAGTGAGACAACTCCGCCACGAAATATAATCACTCAACTTCCCAAGATGTCATCGATATATCCCAGAAATTGATGAAGCATTTCCCTGAATATGATACTCCTCCAGTGCGTTTACGGTTCGTTATAGGTACATCTCGAGTTCGTTACGTATACAGTGCATTCTAGTTCAAACGGGCCACTGCTAATGGGTCAGTTGACAATAGGACTACCAAAAAACGTTGAAACAACCTCTTATAATGATTCTCACGTCATTAGAATTAGAAGGATAGTGGAGTGACATTTTTTTCTATTGCTACCCCAATTCTCCATCTGCTACTGGTTTAGTTTCCAGAAGCGGACAAGCCGTTCACAAGTAAAAAACACTTCTTGTTAGTTATGTGGGAACTTCATACAGCTGCTGAATTATTGTAATTCCAGTGGAAGTTGAGATCGAATGTACTTTTGATAATAGTGGCAGATAAATATTATTTCTGGTATTTTTAGTACCAAATTCCATCGACATCGACTGGAGTCTTCCAGCAAATAGACCATGTTATAAGATTCCTACACCAATCCGGAAATAAAGCATTGCTATTCGTTTACCCGTCAACCAAGAAACGTTGCAGAGCCATTTCTCAACATGATGCAGATAAAAGTCTCCGCCCCTTTGGGACAGACCTCTGGACATGGGCAAGGCCCCAACCAATCACAATCATACTAATATGAGTAAAATGAAAATTGATCGATTCAAAACTTCATTGAAGGAAATAATTAACATTTTTATATTTATTCAAGTATTTCAGATGAGTTTCGATTTGAACTTTCACTAAAGAAAACATGAAATTTATCGTTCCTTACAACGAATCGCAATTGTTTTTAACTTTCCACAAATAAAAAACTTTACCCTTCGGATGATTTGACTTGATTGTTATTTTCAGTTGGCATCATTTTTTTGACCATTTGTGTAAGGTAAACACAGCTTGGAGATAAATGTTTTTGACAGGAGAATGTGTAAAAAAAACAGTTTACTGGCCGAACGTAATTAGAAAATATTAGATCAGGTAATTTGAGTGATGGACATGAATCCCTGGCCGAAACGATGTAATATTAATCGGGTCACAAGTTATAGCCCTCCCAAGGCCATGAAAGTATCATATTCTCTCTCATTTTTGGTTTTGGAATGATTGAAACATATATTTCCATTCCTAATTATCCCTATTTTTCATTCCAGATACTCCAAAATGTTATTTTGTGAGTTCGCTTCAGCATATTACAAATTAGATGTTGCCTGGTAATGTTTTTACTTGCCCAAATCTCTACTCCAACCAAATTTTCATAGAGATTATTCTACCGGCTTATTCTTTTTTGTTGCAAACATCTTGAAAGCTTATCTACCCTCTTCTTGGAGAAAAGTGAAAATTTTCTTAGAAATTCGATTTTTTTTGCCTTACAGATGTTTCGAAAGCTTATTGACTTTCTTTTTGGGGCCGAGTGAAAAATTTTCTATGAATTCGATTTTTTTTTTGTGCCAAAATGTGTTTTAAGCAATACTAGCCAATCTAATTTGAGCCTAAAGTTATCAAATTCAACCCAAAACTAGAGCAACGCAAACCGACCTACTCTGAACCTAGCTTGACATAACCAAATCTATTCCCTAACTACCCCGACGTTATAACTTCAATGGATTAGTATCCTGTAAAAAATACCAGTACCTACATCTTTTGATTGTTTTATGGTACGAAAAGAAGAGAACATTTGAACGGTCACAACTTCCTAGAGAAAGAAGATGACCGCATTTTGACTGCCGATTCATGTTCACCGGCTCAAAATACGATTGTTGACACAATATTTTTTTTAAATTATGGTTAACCAGTGAACTAGATCTATAGGAAACGTAAGAACCTGAAAGTGTCACGTTTTTTCCTGAGATTTAATTATGGTCATTTCGACTGGAATGCACCTTATATTCATTCAGCCTCCAAAAACATCATCGATACATCCCACAAACTGATCAAGCATCTCTCCGAATACGATACTTCTCGATTTCGTGCACGCGTCGTTAGCTCCCGAGCTCGTTGCGTATGTACAAAACAGAAATGTGGGTCACACTTCGCCCTTACACCAAGCGCCGTCTTTGATAAACGATCCAGAAAACCTAGCCCATAAACCGAATCAAAGTTAAACTCCGATCCTTTGATCTCGCGTCCCTTCACAAGTGCATTATCTGCTGACCCAAAAACACAATACCGCCTTGTTAGGAAAAAACGGAGCCGGGTTAGTTTGCAGTGAACGTCCGTAGAGAGATCGGGTTCTAATTGCGATTGGGAAACGGACGAACGGAGACAGCAGCTAACTTTATTTACAAACGCAGCATTAGCGGTTGTAGCATCAGCTGCAGCTCTCAGTATTTACGACAGGGAGGAACAATTTCAATTCGATTGTTCATGGAACAAACGACGAGGATCAAGTCGGCCGTGCATTCGACGATGCAGAGATACTAATTTGAAGCTTGGTTTGACGTCAAAAGAACAGTTTTTGGTGCTCCATTCAGATGAAGACCTGACCAAAGTTGTGCTAACCAGCACGAAAAAAAATCAGGGAGGAGTGGGAGAAGGGTTTTATGAAACTGATTGACTTCCTTGAGGAGAATCAAACTATTTCAATACTGAAGACAATATTTCGGGGGTCCATTAGTTACTGGAACCCGCTGATCAAATCGCAGGTTAACTTTCCATGGTGGCAATTGGATCCCAGTTCTAAACTACTTCTCACAGTCGTACGGGGCTGTGAGGATACTGTCGGTCAATCATAATTCAGAACCGAACTGAAGGATATGCCATGATGCATACATAAATGGCAACAAAATAACATTGAATATTCTCAGTTTAGATTACTGACTTGATTCCTGTCCCCTTCATAGACGTCTACGAATCTTCAGCCCATTGACCAATAAGTCCAATCAAATCAACATGAAGTTTTTGACTGTTATTATTTTTCATATGTTTTCATGTGCCAAACATGTGATCAGAGTAATTGTCTTGGTGAGATAATAAATTTTCCTTTCAGCAAACAATTGACTCGTATCGAAATATCATGACAAAATTACATCTTAATAAACCAGGACAATAATCATCAATTTTTCATTGCCCCAAAGGAAATCTGGAGCGTTTCAATATTCATCAGGTAACGCTTGAAAAGGGAAATTCAAATTTTCGTGACTTCCCCAGCGTCTACCTGCCTACGTATAGACGTTCTTTTTGATAATATATTTATAGAGCTAATGAAAACTTCGACGTTTTTACAAGATTCTTGCTCTAGACGACTTCTTTTGTTCCTATTTGCAAGAATTCGAGTGATGAATAATGATCTGTCAGTGAACGATCAAGGAAAATTTGAAATCCAGAGCGAGAATGTATTCGATAATTTGAATATTAAGCATCACACGGCGAATGAATGAGAAAATTGATTTAGATCTTTGCATTCAGCAGCATAATTTGGTTCTTAACGTTCATTCTGAGGACTCTCATTCATATAAGTTTCCTGTGTAGTAAGAAACTATTATTATTAGGAGAATATTAAATTGGAAGATGAATTCAAAAATCACATAAACTTCTATTTCAAATAATGTAGTCTTCATGGATCAGGAGAACGTTTGATACACTTATATTCATTTATGAAACGTGCACTGATTCACTGTGTGTAGAAGGTACATTCTTCAAACGATTTGCGATATCCATTCGGCATGTCTGTCTTATCACAGAAATGCTATCTCAGCTATAAAAGGCATTCGAACATCCGACCGTCCATTTGATCATAAAAAAATCACAATCCCAGCAAGATATCCGAGCGAGAAATCTTCATCACTTATAAGGCAACATGTGAATGGAACTCTTTCAATTGGTATTCTTTATCGCCATTTGCACCTATTCACTTGTATCCGTTTATAAGATCCCACCGTTTAATTCTCGATTTACATCAACAAGAAAACAATGCCATCACTGTTCCAAAACAAACATCGCTAGTGGTAATTAATGGCATCCAGAGACAGGATATGTATTTTTATGGCACCAATGAGTGTTAAAATGGCAGTTGCAGGCTTGATGTAAACATTGACATTGACTGATACGAAAGTGATATCGGAGTTTGTTAATTGAAGCCTTCCTGAAGCAGTTATCGATACGTTTTATAGCATCGTTGAAAAGAGGGTCAAAACCCTTTCATTTATTTTGGGTTTTCAGTTTATTGGTACACGAGCGTAGATGCCGCAATATAAACAAGAATACAAACAACATTACATGGGTTACTATGCAAATATCGAAATGGTTCGAAAAAAGTTTCCATTTCCAATTCTCCAGATGAACTGTTTTCATGGTCACAATTTTTTTTTTGGAAAATCTTCCTATCTGTTGGGTCTATTTCTAGTCATGTGTTGCGAAATAACCAACGGAAGTAACATTACACTGATAATTACTCATGGCTCTCTCCATGATTATTCATCACTTCTTTAATGATATAGACAGATAGTCTTCGATAGTTCACCAATTCAATATATATATATATATATATATATATATATATATATATATATATATATACATAAATATATATATATATAAATATATATATATATATACATATCAGATGTTATTGAATATTGAAATAAATATACCGGAAAATGATTTATTTACACCACAAAATGCAAAACAGTTCTTCATCAGCTGATATTATATACAAAATGATGAATAAAGTAAGCTTCTCGCTTGATTGTGATGCTGTTTTTGCAATATCAGTCAACTTTTTTCAATACTTACAGAATATCAAATCCCTCCTAGTATGAGATCTGCATATAACCTGCAACAAAACTGAAATTAGTAGCAATCAAACGGAGTCATGATGATTCATACATATATGTGAGATATCGGGGAAACTGCGACTGTAAAAAGTCCCCCCTTCTTCACTTTCCGAAGTGGATAAGATTTTAAGGTTAGACTGAATTTGCCTATTCCGAAATAAAAAAAATCGTGTAACGCCATACCCCAGCCGAGGATTGGCTTGTGATACCTCCTTTTAAATATCTATCAATCCTTTATTCAATAATATTCAATGTTTTTGAATGACAACTGCTGTTCTCGAGTTATAGGCAGCTGATTTCTTTTCGATAATTTCCAAAGTAAAGAATAATCATAATTGAAAAAAAAAATATATCAATCTTCATGATAATCACGCACAGCAATTGCATAAATTAAAACTGGATCAATTTTCCCTTCCAAAAACGAGACTGGAGTCGAGACAAATCCTATTGATAACTTTGAAAACATATATAGATTTACCCAGAAGGGAAGTCGTGTAATGTTCAAAGAACAAGAAACAGGAAATACAAATTAACATTTACATACAATTTTTGAAGTTTTGAAGCCTCAGGAGAAACCTCCTGCGGTAAGGAATTCCAAAGTTCAACTGTTCTGATGGAAAAATATATCTGAGTAAGAGAGGTTCGACAGGTCTCTGCGCTCACAACAAAGGGGCAGGAATTCCGCAATCATCGGGTCATCCGTGTTGATACTGTCAAAGATGGAACGATTAACGATTATTTGGAAGAGTACCGACCGTGAAATACTCGTGTCTATAGAAGAGAGATCCTTCTGACCCTTTTACTAAGCTCCGAATAAGTGAGCAAGTCTGTGAATGAAAAATCTCTGACAAGACGTATTGCTCATCTCTGAATAGAGTCGAGAAGTTCAATGAATATTTTGGTGCTGAGCTCCTTATATTCTGAGACAGAGACCGTATATGTACGTTGTAGACTATAAGAAGCCAACGAGAACTATTTTTTTTGCATAAAAAAGAAATCTGAGCTTTTGAGAAGCACCTTTAGATATCGATCTCGAAAGTAAAAGAGTCTTAGATAGAGAATTGGCACTTTCAAGCCTCCTCTCCATTTGGAACAAAAATTGATACCCTCCTCTCGGCGATGACTGACGACACACTTTTTTTTATCATGCATGATATTTGTCCGTCCCCGATATCCAAAAGTTAAAAAGGGAAAATGCTTTTTATATCTGCACTGAATGTTCAACCTCGTATTGAGATTGCAACAGAATGGGAATCAAACATAGAAGATGATAGTAATATGGAAAAAAAACTAAGATAACTATATCATACAATATTTCATCACAGCTCTAATGTTCCTATGCAACTGGGTAATCGCACGTTAAAAGGTAAGGCCTCGTTGATCCATTGCTCGCACAAGTTTCGACTTCTGAGGGTTGACGTTCGTCAGCTGGTTAACGGAAACGAACAATTTTAGAACAATTTTTTTTTAGAACAACTCTCAGAAGTCTTGTGCAAACAATGACCCAGAACTTGTTACTAACTCCTTACATCATTCTTCAGAAGCAACACGATTATTCATGGTAAGTAGCAGAATTCTTTTTCAATAATAAAGATAAATTATCCAAAAAAATACTCTACCCCATTGGAGGATCCTCGAGAAGATCGAACTCTTGATCATGAAGCGAGCGCTGAAACAATATGCCAGTTCCTTCGTTCGTTGAAATAATTTTGAGTTTTTCATATAACTACGAACAGGAATGACATTCATCATAACTTACAGATCAAAATATATGTCAAGTGAAATTTCTACTCAAATTTTTTGAGTCAAACCAGGCACAGATTACAATATCAATGCTGATTTCTTGATGCACTTTACTTTTTTAGCAGAATACTATTTCTCATTTCACGTTCGAGTGTTACAAAAAATAGCTTCCAGAAATTATTACAGGTCATATACTATCTGCTTCACTAAGAAGATTTCAATTTTTTTTATAGATCTATCATTCGTAAAACAAAATCAATTTATGATTGATTGACTCTTTCACCATCGAACATTCGATTAATACCAAACTTGGCGAGTTATTGAAACAAGTACCGAACTTTATGTCACTTCGTCATTTCAATATTCAAAGTTTTTCAGCTCTTAAGATTTACCCAGTCTCATTACAGAGCGTCTGAAGCCAACTTTGCAATTATTCAGCAGCCATCCTCGACGTCTGGCTTGAGAAAACGGAAAAAACAAGTAAAAACTTTTGTTTCTGAAGAGAACAAGGTTTTAATGCCAGAAATAATGGCATTTATGCAGATGTGAGGGTTGTTCTGAAGAGCAGACGAGAATTAGGCTTGTTATCACTTGATTTTCAACTGGAAAGGACAGAGTACACTTTATTGCATTCAATGAGACAATTAATGGGTTATGACGGGTGAATCAACAGATCAATGCAGATATCGCAGAGTGAAAAATGGAATTCTAAGGTGTGATGCCTGGGTTGTATTCGCTTCAATAATAAGGATTATCGTCAATCCAATTGAGCTATCACTAAGTAACACTTCGACAGACATTTTTTGACGGAATGCCGTCACATACCTGAGTCGTACGAATTGATCAGAACAACTGTACATTGAGAATACTTGTTATGTTTATGTTAGGTGGAAAGATGTCCAATAAGCTACTTGGACTGAGAAATTCGAAACAGATTGATTTCAGATGAACAATTGAAAACTTGAAATTGATACTCATCCAACATTTTCTTTTATTTTTTTTTTGTTTCAATGCATTGTTGGTTCAATTGAAATATTCTGGAGCATTTTGATGTTTAGGCGTTCAAAGAAAGTGTGATTGCGAAGCCCATAATATTTGAAATCAAAAGTCATAAAACACGTTCACCCATTACAGCTTAAGTCTTACAAGCTAGTTCACTTCTGCATTTTTGGTGACTCAATCTGCATCCCAGCTGTACGATAGATAAGTTTCAAATATCCTCAACTATATGACATCAAAAGGCATTTCGTGAGCCACTGCTGACCTCGGGAATATTTTCACAAACTCTTTTTTCCTTCATGTGTGGATGATAAGTATGTATAAGTTCATAAGTATTTTAACAAAAAAAGATATCCGTACTGTTTGAATATCATCATTCTGTGATTATTCTCCAACCTAGTTCAAACATTATTACTACGTTTCATCGGAATTCAAATCAGTGACTATGAAAAACAGTTAAGTCGATTCACATGGCTTTACCCATTTCTGTGCGTTCAAGTCTGTCCATTCAGTTTGAAATCAAATTCTATTGCCGAACAGATGGAACTTGCGAATGAAATTATTTTGAAAATCGAAATTTTTGGTTTTGTTTGCAGACTGCCAAAACTGAAAAGCTTTTAGTGCAGAATGAAAGAAAGATGAACCAACAACGCTCACAAGGCATCTTCAATGGAAACGGCCAGTACTGCATTAGTACCAAGGAAGCTGTAGAATGCATAATACCTAACACTATCATGCAGGAGGCTTAGATAAATTGAAAATTTCATCGTCTCACATCAACTCTCAACACACATTATACTGATCAGCTTCATCAGGAATGCATGGAAAATGCCGAGGAAAAATAGATCGTTGTACTTTGAGAAGGATATGTCTGTTCGAATCCCTACGAATTGAAATATGTTGTAAGATACTGGGTAACGAATGTGAACCTCACAGCTTCACTAACAATCCATGAACCATGTCGAAATTATAACACATTCGAAGCACAAATGGTATATTGTTATTGGTTGCATTCCACTTGGAATTGCAGGAATATAAAAAACCACACATGGCATTTTTTTAATGGGCATCTGTATTTCTACCTGTATAGCCAAACAAGTTTCATATCTACAGTGAATCTACCACCGAATAATTCTAGAGCAATAAAAAACTTTCAGAAATAAAGAGTACGTGATAACTTGTAATATAGAGGACCGGCGCTGAAAAAAATTATCAAGATGCTGATGACAATAAAGATTATCAAGTCGGACTTTTAATTGTATGTTTCCCGTTCCCAATGGCCATATTTTCACAGACATACGCCACGAAGCTGGGCTGTCAACGTAATGAGTCGTAAATTATCATTATCTTCCAATCAACGACTAGGAGTTTGGATTATCAAGTTTCAAGCCGGTGTTTATATGTGAGATTACTCGAATGAAAATATGCATCTCGAATTGGATATAGTAGGAATTCCTCGAACTTGTAGATTGTACGATTTCTTACGCCCACACTTTTTTTTCGTGAAATAGGTATATGAAAATTGGTTATAGTGGTACGATACACCAAGGAATATCTCATTTCGTACCGATATCGATGAGTACACAACACGAATCACTGAAATAACTGAATGAGTTTCACACTTGTTTGTTTCGCGCAATTATTTCTTTTGTTGTCAGCTTTATTCCGTACTTCTGATGTTATCTAGAATAAAGAAAAACATATTACTGTTGATTTTTTTTATATGCAGATTCACACGGAAGGGAAACCCTGTAATGTTCAATGAACACCGCGTGAATCAAGGGATAGGAGAAACGAATTAACATTCACTTTGAATTTTTGAAGTTTGTAGCCTCAGGAAAAACCTCTTTCGGCAAGGAGTTCCACAGCTCAACTGTTCTATCGAAAAATGATCCCTGAGCGAGAGAGGTTCGACAGGTCTTTAAATTCACAATAAAGGGGTGAAAATTCTGTACTCGTCGAGTCATCCGTGTAGATATTGCCAAGGGTGGAACGATTGGTAACAATTCAGAAGAGCACTGACCGTAAAAATATCTATAGAAGAGAGACAAGTCTCCGACCTTTCTACGATGTTCCAATGAAGTGGGCGAGTCTGTGAGCGAAGAATCACCAACAAGACGGATTGCCTCTTTTTTAATAGAATCGAGAAGCCATAAAGAATGTTTTGGTGCCGAACTACATACATGAGAACTATATTCCAAAACAGGTCGTATCTGTGCTTTGTAGATCATTAGAAGCTGACGAGAAGTGAAGTATTTCTTCGCACGAAATAGAAATCTAAGTTTCTGGGAAGCACCTTTAGCGATCGATCTCATATGGTTTTCTCATGAAATATTTTCACTGATCGTAATTCCTAGCATCGAGATACTTGACTTTGTAGGAATAGCTACTCCTGACACCTGAATACTAGATGCCAAAAAGCTCAATATTAAACAATGATCGGGATAGTATGGAATCTATTGTCTTCGAAACAATCATTCGAGTGAATTCGTTAACTTGATCAGAACCGTCTATGAACAATTGCCTCATCTGAACTCCCACAGATTCATTTAGGGGTGAGTGCAACATCATTTTCAGAGAATCCCTATCCTGATATAAATTTTTCATGGGGATAAGAATAAACTTTTCTACATTTTTTCAACAAACTTGAGCAAAATAAACGATTTCTATTATTCTATATTCCTCTCTCGCTCTGAAATGGATTCAGCTCAAAAAACTTCACTTTTTTGTATCATTCTCACTGATGATGTAACACGTGTTTTTCTGTTCGATTGTTTCATCAAGCAAGATAGTAGTATTTTATTTCGAATAAAGATTGTCATTCAGAATCGGTCAGTTCGATTCAATGCAGAAATAAATAATCTATCCGTATCTTTTCGGAAGATAATAATTATTCTGAAATGACATCAGGATAAACTTTGGAGGAATAGATTTCACGGATGTCCCAGCTTCCCAAGCAATGCCTCAAAAAATTGGGCGAGCAAGGGATGCCCGGGACCTACAGCTGATGAAGTGGAATTTGAACCAATCTGACTCCGTATATGGCCAGCAAATTCCAAATTCAAAATCAAGCTATGCAATCATGAGCTCAAATAAATAGGTAGAGAACACTTCTTGTGCCTGTAAACATCATCTCTAAGCAGATGTATTCACGTTTTGTGTGTCATCACTAAGAACATCAATGTATGGTATTTGTTTTCGAACATAACTATTTAATTTTTCCTGATTCCAATTTCGAATCGAATGTCAATTTGTTATTCAATCTCTCAGACACATACATCAGTTGAGTAATCACTTACTTATATATAATTGTTGCTGGTATATATCTGCTTCCCATGCCTTGACGTCAAATTCCCGATTTCCCCTACGTCTTCCAAACTTTGTCACTTCCAATTAGAACCCACTTCAATTATCATATAATTAAGTAAATGATATGGTGCGATAATCTTGTACACTGTAATTTCCTGGTATATTTTCACTTTTGTCCTCTGAAAATGACGAACTTTCTTAGAAATTATACGCCTTCGCCAAACTGGCTCCGTAAGTAATGGTTTCCTTAAAAACGTTATGACGCAGAACGGAAAGTTGGCAGAAATGAATGAAAGAGAGGTTTCAACTGAATGTGCTCAGTGTAATGTGAGACTCTCTTTTGGTCGATTGTGTTTGAAAGTCACCCTTTTCTGTAAATCTTATGTTCGTACGGAACAAAATTTGTCTTGAAAGTTGACGTTTCAAGGTTCATATTGTTTTTCTAGCAACCATTAGATCTAGTATCTAGGTAGATGAATTTGAGAATTTTCAAGAATATTCATGTTATGAATGTGATGACGAAATGGTATGACATATAAGTTTGATGATGGTCTCTGCATGCCCACTGTCCTCTTACTTACCTTGATTGAATTAAAATGGTCTATATTACTTGTGATATTTTTGTTTGACCTATACCCTTGGTTCATATTGTGCAAGTCTTAAATTGCCATTTCTCTCTCACAAATCATCTGAATGAGTAACAGCAACCATTATGAATAACTGACAATAATCTAATGCCTTTTTACTACGTACAGATTGAAATTGCATTTCGAGTGAACTAAGACAGTGCATAATAATCCCCTGATCTGTCGATTCTCGCGTCGATCTTCAACAAGTGAAATGAACAGGTTTGTATTTTTTTCGTTTACAAAGCATAATTGAATCACACGTTACTGGGTGCGAATATTGACAACAATCATGTTCATTTATTTTGAATTGTCTTGCATAAAAACTGCGAATGAATTGATAGCAATAAATCTGAATCAATCCATGATAAAAAAGAGCCATATTTCTGTTGCCATTTTTACTTGTGAATTTCATTTGTTTACTCTACAAAATTTGGGTAACTTCCTTTCCTGCCTCACCGCACCCTATACAGAAATTAATTCACATAAGTTTCAATTCAGAAATAGTGTTCGAATTGGCGTCATTCAAATTTGTTTGTCTTTGTGGCCGTGTAGGGCCGTGAATTTTGTGCCCGATTTCTGTAGTTGACAACTGAGCGATAAAAATACAATAATAATATAGTATGGCATGGAGGAGAGTTCTCATTAGTGCAGAAACTTTTCGGGGTGGACTGAAATTTTAGCCTTCTAGACTTGCATATATTCATATTTTTTTTGTCAGCTCACGAACCTAAAAACTTCAACGGCCAAAAAAACTATATTCAAATATGTGCAGCTGTCCGCATGAAAGAATGGTGTAGGTAAACATGAAGGATAGGCATTATTGAATTCATCATTTCGCTCCGATTTGTGATTCTGTAGTCTACTGCTATTGAGAAATGACCTCACACCAATTGCTTCTGAGAGCGTTTTATAACAGGCAAAAAATCACTAGTTTCGAGGAGAATAGCCCACAAGCACGTTGCCAATTCATATTTCAGAAAGCTGCACCGGCTTCAGTAGGACGTGCTGAAAATTACATTGCTGAAATGTGTCACAATGCTCACGACTTCCCGACATAAAATGGAAATATAGGTAACATAAAAATCTACTCCATTCTTTTATTTTCATTCCACGACAGACCAATTCTGCTTTTCCATCACGCCAGAAAATCGCATTCGAATTGAACGTCATTTTTCATTAGGGCCTTCTGTTATTTCCAAATTGAAATTTTCGCAAATCCCATGATGACGTTCAATTAAAGTTTCACCGGAAAAATTTGTCGGATTAACCAGATCACTCTATTATTCAAACTAATTTTGTAGAGAGCCAAATTACATGTGAATAAATGATGAGGTTTCAGTCCCAGGACGTCATTTGAGTGTGCGTAACATGGATGGCGCCTGGCCTAGAGTGCCACTCCTGGGATGGTCTACATCGCGAAATGGTTATTACATCTAAGGAAATTAAATTTTTCATGCGCTTCGAGAAATTCACGATATCATTTTGTAATCGCAATGTTCGGAAGAATATTCTAGTAGATTCGCAGTTTTCCGTCGAGTATTTTTTAATTAAACCATTTTTTCCGTCTCAAATTTCAATGAAACAACCATTGGGATACTGTGGAGAACTATTCAATGATTATCCAACGAGAAAATTTGTAAACCTCATCAATCTGTGGAACGATCATAAAATCTCAAAGTTTAAAATGGAAAACAATCACTGCTTTCTCTTTTGATTCTGAATACTCATTCAAGATGCAAGTCTCGATGCTTGTGATTGTGTTGTTAGACCTTTATCGATTGATCCCAACATTATCTGATTAGTAACACTCGATTGGGAACAATAAATAGAAGCCAGAAGTTATATGTATACCTGGGCTTTCGAAGTTATATTATTCTTCCTCGATCCTTGTTTTCAATATTGGCGCATTTCTGTTCCGAAACCGTTTTTCCAAACGATTACCTCTGTGGAAGTGCAACCTATCGTTGATAATTCACCAGTAGAGAAAGAAACTTGGATTAGAATGGTAGGATGAATAGCGAAAACTGGTAACCTCTTATAAGCGTTATTTCTTTTCTGGCTGATCAGGAATAATATATGCCTCGTTTTTTGCTAAATAATACATCGATCTTGATTCAGTTCTTGTTGAATGCAGAAACGTATTATTTCAGAATTCCCTGTGAAAAACTTCTCAGAAAAAGTGGAAGTGTTGGTAAGGTGAGAAAATGATATTGGGTGATTTGAAGTTAACTAGACTCATGAGTAGGGAATATTGCGGAATATTGATTATAACAAAAGTTATGGATTTTTTAGCATTTCCCAAATTCGGAAAATGATTCATATTGAGAGATTTGATAAATATCTTCAATTAAATTGTCAGAGGTATATGAAATCAAATTTAATGCACCTCTATACCCAAAAAAAGAGTCACATTACACACCTCTACTTCCCGCCCTCACTTCCCGCCCTCATTTCATCTATTCTAGACTTCATCTGTCATTGATTGACTTCATCTGATATTTATTTATATTGGTGACAATTGTATACCCCGTAGTCACGGTAACAATATATCTAGTTGATTATTCTGAGAAAACCGCGTTCTTGGTAATTTGTCGTTAAATGTAATATTTATATGTTCAGAACGAAACAGAGATTTATTAATTTTTATCGAAATATGATGGTTGTAAATAAAAAAGTATACACACCTCGGTAGGAAATTTAATTCCTGTTTCGAGATCATAGCTAACCTCGACGCTTTGCGTCTCGGTTAACTAAGTGATCTCACGACAGGAATGAATCACTTCCCACCTTGGTGTGTAATATACTATTGAACGATGAGAACTGATGATCAATTTTCTTCTCCTGAAGATGCTTTTCTTGTTAGCGAAATGCGCGTCGCATGCAAATAATATCAGTTTGGTGTTAGGATAATGATGATGCCTACAAAAAATTCTAACAATTTCGTTATCTATATATCCTCTTAGTATTGAGCATCCTGACGCTCTGAAAAGGCCTTTCAAGCGATGCGAGAGTTAGTTCAGTTTTGAAGAATATATGAACGTTTCCTTGACCTTTGTGTGAACCTGTATCTATTGATAAAAGAGACGTATCATTAGGATGTTTCTCCATTTACATCTATTTAAACAGATGTGGAAAATATTCAACGGTCGATGGCAATTTCAATATTTCTGGAAATACTAGTGCGAGAGCAGTCAACCAGATTGAAATTGTAGATTTGGTCACGACAGAGTATCAGTTGTTAGCAGTAAAGAGTGAACGGTGGCTCAAGCGAATAGTTGATATTCCATCGCGACCAGATCCTCTTAATGTAACCGCTCGCCTATTGCCTCGTTCACATTGTATTGTTTTTTTCATGAACCGATTATTATTTTCCACATCTGTGTATAAAATAAGATAATCAGAAAGTGGGACAAACCTCATTGAAATTACAGTGGTATGAATCCCATTGTGAAGACAAGGACGAGCCAAATTATTTTTTAATGAACGAGCCAAAAAATGTTCTTCCATTGTTCCATTTATGCAGTTCATTTTCCTCAATCTACCAAACTTGATCCCATTCATTTTTTCCTTTCGCACACAATTGTGTAGAATGATATGATAACAATAAATATCCCGGATCGTCATGCCATAATGGCATTAGGTTCTGGTCACGGAATCATTCTCCCCCGGATAAAAACGAAAAATGATATAATAAACCGATTGATTTTTATTGCCTACCTCTGAAAAGGCTCGGGAAAACTGCTCACGGAAATGTTCGAAGGATATATTGTAGAGGTTCTTTTATATATGTGTGAATCTGAAACTTTCCGAAAAAAATGGGTTGAATGGGAGGTAATAAAATAGTTGTACGTTCTTTATTCCGTTTGAAAAATAAGTCTGGGAATGGTGTGAAGAAACTCAAACGAACTTTTCTCATAACATGGAAGAGCAGGATTTCACATCCTCGGTGTGAAAGACTGAATTCCGCCCTTTCACCAAAATTTGTTAATTTTTGGTGAATAAAGACATTATTATTATTATTATTAACAATAATATTAATTACTAGTCAACTTTATCACTATGTCGTGTTCAGGAATATAACTGTCTGGAGTTCATGATGATTATACAATCAATTTTGGAACCGCTTTTTCACATTGTCGCCTTGAAGATATATTCGAATCAGATATTAATGGTCGTGTATACAGTGCTTTTCTTCAATACCCTCCCTTTTATTTTTTGAACGGGTTAACTGAAAGAGTTGAAACTTGGATAATGAAATTGATGTATGAATACTATATTTTGGAGTAAAATTAACAGATGAAAATTTCAAGATGGGGGGTTCAGAAGATGCTCGAAATGGTTGCCTTAAACGTCTTCACACATGATCAGCCCATCCGATATTTCACGTCGAACATTTTCGAAAACACCAACGTCGATATTTCTACAAATATTCATTATTCTTTGTTGCATAAGCGCGATATAGTCAACTGCCAATAATTGAACGATCCTCAAAGAATCAAGATGAAAATCTGGAAATGTGGATTCACATTTGGAATAGCATCGCTGTAACCAAGTTCTTAGCAGTGAATAAACCCAGAGACTATATATATATATATATATATATATATATATATATATATATATATATATATATATATATATATATATATATATATATATATATATGTTATCATGAAGATTCTCACGGACAAAGTATGATGAGTTGTTTTTTCGGGTTTCATTCCGTGTTCTGTGGTTTTGATCCTCTAGAAGATGGCAAATGAGACTTTACCGAAACGTTGTGACAATCATCCTTCAGAGGATCAAAACCACAGAACACGGAATGAAATCCGAAAAAACAACTCATCATATATATATATATATATATTCATTATTGAAACAGGTTCAGTTTCGTACACCTATTGCTGCAAATAGCCCCATAAAACAAGTCTAAAGGTGTCAAATCTGATAAACGGGCTGGCCATTCCGTAGGACCTCGATGGCCAATCCAACGACGACCAAGGAAAGTATTATCCCGGTAGTTTCTTACTTGTCTGAAGTGATGTGCTGGATATCCGTCTTGTTTGAATAAAAACCATATCGAATTCATTAGGATTCACTTTCACGATTTCGGTGATTAGAGTATCAACAGTAGTTTCCAGCATATTCAAATTCAGTTCCCCTGTTGAATTTGTTCAATTGACCATTTTGGAGATAGTTTACGTGATACCTATCTACTTGTGAAATTGAAAACTAAATGAGAATATTTGAACTCTACCATGATGTTTTTTGTCCTACTGACATTTTTTTGGTCTTTATGAACAAAAATATCCTATCAGGTTGTTGGGATCGCCATATGGCAGAGTAAAATGAATATTTTTAGAACTATCGATATTAATGTGTTTGTATTCAGGTGATGATTTATTGTTCTGCCATTTTGCAGTGGGTGAAACTATTGACTTCAGATTCTAGGGTTGTGAAGTATTTGTCAGGAGCTTCTAAATGATGTATCACAAGACCCCCTTTTCATTTTTTTACAGATGGCGCCCAGACGCCATCTTTGAATTTTCAAATTCATTTTCATCTGTCAATTTTACCCCATAATATAGTAATTATGCATCAGTTTCATTATCCCAAGTTTCAAATTTTTTAGTTGACCCGTTCAAAAATGAAGAAGGGGGGACATCAAAGAAACATACTGTTTAAACCCCAATCGTGAGTGAGGGAGTAGACAGGAAAGGGAAGCAGGAGAATGGTCATCGAAAGCCAGTCGCAATATTACCGACTCGATTACCGACATTCTGTACAATGCGTCCCGACTATTTATTAATCATAAAAATGATTCCTGTTACATATTGATAACGTTTGAATGAAGTTTTCATATTTCTAGATTTTGAAGATCACTCCAGGTCATAGTTTATAGTAATTTACAATTGGCAAACCATCCAAATTGAGAAATGAATACATAAAAAAGTAATATTCACTGTGATATTTTTATTAAAACGTGTTTTGTCCGAAATGAAATTCGTCATCAAATTCATTTTTAACTCACGATTTCCATCCTTATCCACCTTTGTCAGTCGTCACGAAAAATATGGCATGACGAATAGTTCAAAAACCTCAGAAACGAATAAAGAGTGTCAGCGGGCAGGAAGATCTAAAATTGTTTCGAATGAATTAATGCACAATCGTGTTCAAACTTCAATATGCTGAAGAGTTATAGGTAATTAACCAATTAAAAGACATTCGTAATAAATAAAGCCTGAGATAAATAAGAAATAACTGCAGGAAACGTCATAACATAACGGATTGAAGCATTGATGGGGGAGCCTGAGGCGTTTCTCGAGCCTATAATTCGTTCGCGTTAAAAGCGTTCGCATACTCTCCAGAATGCACCAGTCAAAATATACACAATGAAAGTGGAAATCGACTGAAAATATCTACATGGTATTTTATGATACTGACTGGTCATGTTCGTACGTCAATTTGATATTTTTTGTTTTTTCTTCTAGAAATTCGATCAGCATCAAAAATACTTCCCTTGAATATTTCCCTCATATATAAAATGTCCCATAAGAGCAATGCAATTATCGAAAACTTACAGCGGTAATTGCATTGAATCGAAAACTTACAGCGGTAATTGCATTGTATCAAGTCACCATAACAACACATTTGAAACCGTATCGCTAGACGTCAGTAAACACAAATGAATGTCAGATAGACTTCAAAAATATGAAAACACTTCGCGTTTTGGTGAGTGCTCCATACGATCTATAGAGGAAACTATAAATGAACAAAAAATAACATTTCCTTGAGAATTCCTTTATTCGTGATTCCAATGAATTAATTACGTTCGTGCATAAAAATGACCGGATAATTTTGCATTCAAGCGTGATATCTCATACCAATTGCATTCGGTTATTTTATATTTTGTAAAAGAGCCCTCGTCCTTCGAATTCGTGCATTTTCGCCAAAATATGAAAATGAACTTTTTAGATATCACGCTTTCTTGCAGAATTATCGGTAATTTTTATGCACTCGTGCAATTTTAACCGATTATAATAGACACTATAAAAGTAAGTTTGGGTTCATACGTAGTGGGGAACTATGACAGGAGAAATAATAATTGACTGAAACCACTAATAAACAAAGCATCAAGGCATAGTTTTTTACGAAGCAAAATTCTTTCTTTTTCTTGACCTCCCCTCTATGCCAACAAACTATTCTGAGTACATTCAATAAGGTTATCGAACATGCACTAACTTTTGTCGTTACTCAAATTTTCATTTTGCAAGTGGTAGAAAACATTTTCATTTTTTGCACATTCAATGGACCACACTGTAGATAGACTATCAACCAATAGTTCATATCGATTACAATGATTCCTATGATGAAGCTTTCAGTTTCATAAATATGACTTATCATTTCTCTACTGATTCCAAGTCCATTTCTCTAGTTTTGCTCTTGGTTGCAGATTATGTTCGTTGCATTCTTGAGTTGTATTTCACCAATATGAAATTTGTACACCAAATTTAGAATGAGAAATTTCACTATGTATCCCCGTTGCCTACAAAGTTGGTTCCATGGCTCATCTACATAGAGCATCACTCGATAGTTCACATCAAATCCAATGGAATGATTTCAGTTGTATATATTACAATCTCGTTGCATTGAAGGCATCTTGTCGTAATATGTTGCATAATTAAATTAGTACTCAGTTGTATGTTCAACGAATTAATACCATTATTAATAAGGACATCGACATCATACGAATTCGTTTAGGAATAACTATGATAATATCAAAGCATTTTTCTACCATTTTTTTCCTTCACGAATCATTCTGTGAGCCACTTAATGAAAACGTATTGGTCGTTTCAATATTATGACTGGATGATGCAGATTTCAATTGAAAATGTTATCACTGGAATTATGAGATATCATAAAAGAATATATTGCATTTTTTCAATTTACCGGAAATTTTTCCCCGCATGGATAACCTATAGCGAATTATACGGTGGATTTTTTGACATAAGCAGAGCATATTTTGTTTGACATAACAGGTCACTTACCCACTTCGAGCAGAGGTAAACAAATTGGAACGTTCAAATAGGACACTAGAACAATTCAGCAGACTAATGAAAATACAATAAAAATCCTCATCTTTATTTACGAGCCACTGACCCGGTAGTTCTTGACCGAATCGATTCATTTTGTTGAAGCCCAAACAATAACCTAAATTGAATGTGACAGAACAACGCAATTTCGATACAATTGTTCAATCTGTGATGTTGTTGCGGATCATTCTGTATAAAATTTTGTATCGTGTTATCAAGTCGACAGATAATATTTTTTTAAGATGTTATGTCATTCAATTTGAAGTTGTTGTAAAAGTCAGTTTCTCACGAATATATTTGTTCCCGTTTCAATTTATTTGGAGCCGCTTTTTATTGCTAAGTCTTTTTCCATATTAGACGAATTCGATCACTGGGTAGGTGTTTTGATTTCGAACATTTTGGCGACCGTGACAGGACACAGTTCATAACAGACTATGGAGAAAGTGAAGAAAATGCTTGAGGCTCAGAGAGCGTCCTTTACTCGAATTTATGATGGTGTGATCATACTTCTTGGTGATAAAAACATAAATTTTGTCGAAGTTCGAGGGAAAGTTCGTCTATTGGATCAGAAAATTGAAACAATGAGTGATTTGGAATCGCAGTTATTAGATTATTTGCTAACAGCGGAGGACGATTCCTTGAATACTGAAATTGAGTTAGCTGATGATTATATGGCTAAATACCACAATATCAAGTTTATTGTTGAAGATCATCTATTGAAGCAGTCTTCTGATGAAACGACTAGCATTTCGAATTGTTCTTCCCATTCTAAGCACAAATTAAAGCTTCCTACTATCGAATTCAAGAAGTTCGGAGGTGATATCAAAGACTGGTTGCCGTTTTGGAGCCAATTTAAGCGCATACACGAAGACATAGAACTTGCCAATGAAGACAAGTTTCAATATCTTCTCCAAGCAACGATTCCTGATTCCCGTGCTCGTCAGTTGGTTGAGAGTTACCCACCTAGCGCAGAGAACTATCCAAAAGTTATAGATAGCCTTACTACCAGATTTGGTAGAAAAGATCTCCTCGTTGAAGTTTACGTTCGAGAGTTGCTCAAGTTAGTTCTGAATAGCATCACGAACAAAAACAAGCTCAGTCTTTTATATGATAAGCTTGAATCACAGTTGCGATCGTTGGAAACTCTAGATGTGACATCAGATACGTGTGCGGCAATGCTGTATCCACTGGTGGAGTCCTGCCTCCCTGAAGATCTGATCAGAGTATGGCAAAGAAGTAATTCCTACGATGTTGATTCTACGCTGAAAAGTCGCTTGGAGAACTTGATGATCTTCCTCAGAAAAGAAGTTCAAAACGAAGAACGAGTTTCTTTGGCAGTTTCTGGTTTCGATATGCATGTGAAAGCAAAGAAACGCCCCGATACACTTACGAAATCTATTTTTCCAACTGCTTCTGATTTGGTGAATAACAAAGTCCAGAATAAATGTAAATTTTGCAACGGATCACATTTTACTGAAGAATGTATGGAAGCAAAGAAATGGACTCTGTCTGATCGCAAGAAAAAACTCATCGAACGAGGATGCTGCTATCTTTGCCTAAAGTTCGGACATATTGCTAGGAAATGCCGAGTTAATTCTATATGTTCAATTTGCAATGGCAAACACGTTGTTATCATGTGCTCTAAGGAGGATGAAATTCGAGCCAAACCTGTTCCAGCTCCTAGACAATCGAACGTAGAAAATACTTTATCGAACAATACCTATTCAGAGGTATTTTTACAAACACTGACTGTGAACCTCAATGGGTCCAATAAATCACGTTTGGCCCGAGTTATCATCGATACAGGATCACAGAGGTCATACATTACACAATCTGCTGCTACTGAGATGCTTTATGAACCTGTAAGACGTGAACAGATGATACATGCTCTTTTTGGTGGAACAAATACGAAAGCTATTGATCATTCTTGCTATCGAGTTCGATTGAGTAGTCTTCACGATGAATATGCATGCAACTTTGAAGCTCTGGACCAGACGATCATCTGTAATAATGTTACTTCCATTAGAAAAGGATTCTGGATGGAAGAACTCCATTCATTGGGCATCGAAATTACAGATTTCAAAGAAGGCCCCATTGATATCCTCATCGGTGCCGATATTGCTGGGAAGTTGTTCACTGGAAAACGGTATGAACTGAAATGTGGTTTGGTAGCCATGCAAACATTATTAGGATGGACTGTGATGGGAAAAGTGGACTCTACCATAGGTAATCAACCTGCTAAATCCTCAACGTTCATTGTTACGTCGATGTTGAGTAGGGATCTAGCCATAGCTGATTTATGGAGTCTCGATGTTCTTGGAATCACAGATCCGATTCAGAAGAAAACAAATAAAGAAATTGAAGAAACTGTTATGAAACATTTCACTGAAACGATTATCAGGAAGGAAGATGGAAGGTATGAAGTTCATATGCCTTGGATAGAGGGACATCCCCCTTTACCAGAAAACTTATCTATGGCACGAAAGAGACTCGATAATCTCACAAGAAAGTTGAAGTCAGATGGTCACTACCATGAGTACGCGATGATTTTGAAAGATTGGCTCGAAGAGGGAATTATCGAAGAAATTCCAGCATCAAATTCCAAAATCGCAGGCCACTATCTACCACATCGTCACGTGGTTAAAGAGAACAGTGCTACTACAAAGATAAGACCCGTATTCGACGCTTCAGCTAAGGAAAAAGGCCACCCATCACTGAATCAGTGTCTCGAAAAAGGAATCAATCTAATTGAGATGATACCTTCGATTTTAATCAAATTCAGACTGGGTAAGATTGGGGTGATTTCTGATATTAAAAAAGCGTTCCTTCAAATTGGTCTAGCCCCATCAGATAGAGATTTTTTACGTTTCCTCTGGTATGATGAGAATGGGGAACTGAAAGTATTTCGTCATACTCGAGTTGTCTTTGGAGTTACCTGTAGCCCGTTTTTGCTCGGTGCAGTCATAGAGCACCACCTGAAAACGTTTTTAGAAACGAATCGAAATTTATATTTCCTGGAACCGACGATTCTAAGACTCCAGAAGAGCTTCTATGTGGATAACTGTGTAACCAGCCTTAATAGCGAAGATGACTTGAGAACTTTCATTGATGAATCCTCATTTCTGTTTGCCGATGCGAAATTTGACCTTAGAGGGTGGGAGCATACAGTTTTCAATAATTCTGAGTTCGTAGCTGACTTGTCTCCAGTTTTGGGCTTGAATTGGAATAGAAATTTGGATACCTTGGAGTTGAATTCTGATTGGTACAGAAATATCAATACTTCTGATTTGATAACCAAAAGAGTCATTTTATCCATCGCTCAAAGACTATTTGATCCAATAGGATTTTCCTGCCCGGTATCATTGTGTCCCAAATTGCTACTTCAGAGAACGTGGAATGATAAGATTGGATGGGATGCTGAAGTTAGTGATGATATAAAATCTAGTTTCCTGAATTGGGTGGAAGACATTCCGTGTCTTTTGAATCTGAAAATTCCGAGATGGTTGGTTGAAACATTCGAATCTAAGATACGTTGGAGTTTGCATGTATTTTGTGATGCCTGCCAATATTCTTATGCAACCGCCATATTTCTGAGATCAGAATCCAACAAAGGAGTCCATGTGCAGTTGGTTCAGGCCAAATCACGAGTATCACCAATAAAACCGTTAACCATACCTCGTCTAGAATTATTAGCTGCCACAATCGGAGCAAGACTATCAAAAGTAGTATCAGATAATCTGCCATCTGATGTGCCGATTTCCTGGTGGTCTGATTCAACGACAGTTCTATCGTGGATACAAAGAGAAGATCACTGGAAACCCTTTATATGGAACCGAGTTGAGGAAATTAGAAGACTTACTAAAAAGGAAGCATGGTTTCATGTTCCAGGTGATAGCAATCCAGCTGATCTTCCTTCTCGAGGATGCTCCCCAAAACAATTGATCCAGTCAAGATGGTGGGAGGGTCCTGTTTGGCTGAAAAACTCGTCTGAACATTGGCCCGCTCAAAATTTCGCTTGTGAGGAAGATGTTATCAACAGCGAGAAGAGAAAAAGCATCACTTCTTCAAATTTGTGTTCGGGTAGAAATAATTCCTGGTATCATGAACGATTCTCTGGATACGAGAATATGATACGAATCCTGAGTTGGGTGCAGAGATTTATTTTCAACTGCTCCCATGTAGATGGAAAGGTAAAAGGTCCACTGATGTTGAAAGAAATAGTCTCTGCTGAGAATTTTGTTATCAAATCAATACAGATGGAATCATTTGAGGGAATCAGTGATCCTAAACTTAAAACCTTATGCCCATTTATTGATGACGAAGGTATTATACGACTTTCGACGAAAGTTTCTGACCGAGAAGATACACGAGAGTTTCGTTTTCCTGCAGTTCTTCCAAATGAACATCCTGTTGTTCACAAACTCATTCGCGAACAACATGTACAACATTTGCATGTTGGTGTACAGGGTTTACTCGGGATACTGAGAGAGCGCTTTTGGATACTCAAAGGCAGAAAAACAGTGAGGTCCATTGTTACAAAATGCATTGTTTGTCGAAGATTCAATGGGAAATCTTTCGAAGAAACATCGTTACCATTGCCACAAGACAGAGTGCGCAATGCATCCATCTTCGAGATCACAGGAGTTGATCTGGCCGGTCCATTGTACATCAAATCTGGTGACAAAGTTTGGATTTGTTTGTTTACATGCGCTATCTACCGGGCGATACATTTGGAATTGTTGTCATCTCTCTCCACAGAAACGTTTCTACAGGCATTTAGAAGATTTGTCTCGAGGCGAGGTAGACCCACCATTATATACAGCGATAATGGAACGAATTTTGTGGGTGCTGAGAATGCCTTTAGTCATTTGGACTGGGAGAAGATTTCCGCCCATAGCTCGACACAGAGAGTACAATGGAAATTCAACCCCCCTACTGCTGCATGGTGGGGTGGTTGGTGGGAGAGATTGGTACGAATCGTGAAAGATCTTCTACGAAAAGTTTTGGGAAAGACATCTTTGACATACGAAGAATTATATACCGTTCTTTGCGATGGTGAGTCAATAATCAATTCTAGACCAATAACGTACTCTAATGAAGATAGCAGGGATTTGATTCCTTTGACGCCCGCTATGTTCCTTCATGAAATCCAAGAAGTCGGTATTGCAGATGTCGATGCCACCGAAGCCAATGATTTGAGGAAACATCTGAAATATAGACTCAAGCTGAAAGAAGACCTACGACGTAGATTTAGAGTCGAATATCTGGGTCAGCTCAAAATGTACTCCAAAGGAAAGAAAAGCGCCGATATCAGAGAAGGAGATATTGTTTTAATCGGACTAGACAATGTGAAGCGTCTAGATTGGCCGTTAGCTCGTGTAGAAGAATTGATTCCAGGGCGGGATGGCAAAGTTCGTGTTGTTCGATTGAGAACTGCCACGGGTACTCTGTTGAGACCGATACAGAAAATTTATTCTTTGGAAATCAATAATCGAGATAGTCAGGTGAATATCAGAAAAACTGCAAGAATACAGAAGGCAAAAACCCGAAAAGAAGAGCCGAAAAAAAAGTTGGAACGAAATGAAGAGTTGGATTCAACGAAACCTGATAAAGCACCTGTAACTTTCACGAGATATGGAAGAAAAGTTGAACCGCCATCAAGGTTGACCATGTAATTTTGAGTTACTTCTATTGGAGTTCCGTAACTCAAGGTG
Source organism: Zygogramma bicolorata (assembly GCA_032362365.1). Lineage (NCBI taxonomy): Eukaryota > Metazoa > Arthropoda > Insecta > Coleoptera > Chrysomelidae > Zygogramma > Zygogramma bicolorata. The sequence goes on from JAVJAQ010002961.1 coordinate 97,225, forward strand.
GGAGTATGTTGCGGATCATTCTGTATAAAATTTTGTATCGTGTTATCAAGTCGACAGATAATATTTTTTTAAGATGTTATGTCATTCAATTTGAAGTTGTTGTAAAAGTCAGTTTCTCACGAATATATTTGTTCCCGTTTCAATTTATTTGGAGCCGCTTTTTATTGCTAAGTCTTTTTCCATATTAGACGAATTCGATCACTGGGTAGGTGTTTTGATTTCGAACATTTTGGGAGTATGTTGCGGATCATTCTGTATAAAATTTTGTATCGTGTTATCAAGTCGACAGATAATATTTTTTTAAGATGTTATGTCATTCAATTTGAAGTTGTTGTAAAAGTCAGTTTCTCACGAATATATTTGTTCCCGTTTCAATTTATTTGGAGCCGCTTTTTATTGCTAAGTCTTTTTCCATATTAGACGAATTCGATCACTGGGTAGGTGTTTTGATTTCGAACAGATGTATTCCAAAGCCCATCTTGACGAACTTTGGAACGCTAAAACATCAATTTCAAATGATTCAATTGATCAATCTGCGATATATTCCAAAGCCAATCTTGACGAACTTTTGAACACTAAAACATGAATTTCAAATAATTCGTACAATATGGTGAGAAATTTTCTCACGAATATTAAAAAATATATATCCCTCGCCTTCAGCTCGGAATAATTTTCAAAATATTCTTGAGCTTGAAAAAAATTCCGGAAATAATTCAATCACCAGTAGTAATGTATATATTTGTAAGTTGTTCCAGGGATTCCAATTTTTATAATAAATTATTTTGACTATCTGATTCTTTTTAGAAGAGATGGTTTTTCCTGAGCTCCCCCAGCATGTCGATAGTCCGCGGCAGATCCTCTATTTCTCGTTCCTTTGAAGTTATTAATCATTTTCTTACATATCTGAGAAACACATGTTCGTGGCTGCAGAGATGAACTCACGTGGCGTACCTGCTTGGTTTTGTTGCTGCAAGTTCGGAGCTATAAATATGCCTCGAAGAATTCGGAATTGATGGGACTCCTTCACCGAACTGCACTGAGCATGAGAAAGTCAATATATCACTTCCACTTTATTTATGGTCGTTTCAAAATATCTCGTTGAGACGCAACCTCAGATACAACGAATGCGAAACAAATGAGGTGACAAAAATTTAAACATGCGTTTCCCCGGTTAGACACTCATTAGACTATCAAGCCTCCGAAGAGGATTGGGAGAATATCGGTGTCAGTGGCGAAGGATTTACTGCACGGTGGGAACCATTAGCTAATAATGTACTTTAAGCAAAAGCAGGCTTTCAGTGTGAGTGGAAGTAACGAATAGTGTAAGGGTCATGACACACACAGTCTATAGCTACCTTACATAACGTCACAACAAATAATTGATGATGTGCTATAGACAATTGTCGACAATTCCAATGATTATAATAATTATCTTGATTTCCATTTCATTCACTTGGTGATATAATATGTTAAAGATAGTGGTATCGATTCGGACTTCCATTATCTATATGAGTGAATATTTCCAGAAATCTCATAACTCTAGTTAGATGAACAGGACTGATATGCGTATATCGAATCGAAAAATAAAAATCACAACTTCTATAAAAGATGTCAAGAAAGGTTACAAACACTCTTTTTTCATAGGTAAAAATATATCATTCAAATAAGTTCGATTCATTCAGAAAAAGAAAGAAACAGCTAGTCCCCTGTCTATATGGCAACGACGGACATTGAGTTACATAGAAATCACTTTTGATTGTTCGAATTATATATCAAGCATATGAAATTGAATCAAATAGGTAGCAAACATGGGAATACCTACACAAAGCAAAATATAGAGCTATTTGTTGAAAAAATCCCACTCACCAGGCTAATATTTCATTCCAATTCATAACTATAATGATATATTCTGTTTGCATGATTCACAAAGAGCGATGCACATCGTGAAATTTGTAGACCAAATCAGGATTTCTAGTGGATTTTAGAATTTCATCATGAATTCCGGGTGGGATTTCAACATGGATTTCTAAGATTTCCAATGAATTTTGTACACCGGATTTCCGAAGTGAAACACCCCTTGTTGCACATCTGAGATATCTTGGAGCCGAAACAAATGGCAAGTTCAAAAATAATTTTGGTGGACGACTTTTCACAAGTCATTGTGATAATGTTTCGAAAGATACTGTTACGATTTATCCCTTGGAAAATCTCAATGATGACACCACTGTTACGATAATCCCTGGGTTCGTCGAATAAAACACCAAACAACACTAAACTTCTTTTATTATAACTCTCTATCACAATACAATACAACACTATCACTTAAATCCCTCTGATAACTTTCTAATGCTCGGTACTAAAACTCTCTGTACTAAAAATTCTCCACACTTCTTGCACTTAGCAATAACAAATAAAAGCTATTTCCACTTAGATCTCAATAACTCTCGCCACTTAGCTCTACTAAACTCGCTCCACTTAGCTCTGCATACAAACTTCCGAATAACTAACTCTCCGAATAAAAACTCTGTCCGCGGCGAAGCCTGTCCCGTATATATATCTGCGTACCTATCGAGAATCCTCGAGAGAAGCCCCGATGACGTGTCTCGAATTCTCCAGGCGGCATTCACGGTTCTTGGAAAATGACGTTCGCTACGACGCGATTCCTCATCTGCGTTTACGATCTCGTCAGGGCCGGCGTTAGGACATAACAATACAATGTGACTCACAGTTTATATTGCCTAATGTGTCCATTACAACTTGGAATGGTTGTGATCTGATATTGACGAAAATTTATGGGGAATAATGTTTCTGCATACTAATTGTGGGTTTTACACATAGAAGTACCCCAAGTACTGCAAATTATGATTCATTTCAGATCCTAATATTTCATCTTTCGAAGCATACTGTGAGAAATTGGTTAAAAAATATGCCTCTTTCGCCTGGTGTATTAGCGTCCAAAAATCTTGCACAAATATCGGACTGGAATGGTTTCAAGTATGTTGCTAGAAAAACGTTTGGAAAATCAAAATCCTTCCTAAGTGTCACATATCTATGACCATAGGTACAGTGGAAAAGTATTATTTTTCCTAATTCCTTCCGAAAAAGTTATCACGTTTGCCAGAATAATATCTGCTGCAAATGATATTTAACAGACTATGGAGGTTTTATTGCATTTTTTATCGAATTTTGAACTCCATCCTCAGAATATGAGTTTGTGATAATCAAAAGAATATCTCTGACAACTACATTTCTTCTCTGCAAACTCGATACGAGGGATGATATTACCGAGGATATTACGAAGCTCTAAGAAATCCAACATTGAATAGGAAATACGCCGAAGTGCCAATTGGCTCAAGGATAATATTTTGAGATATTTTGAGTCGATCAATAGATAATTAGAAGAATCTAATGGTCCATTCAAAATTATGATAAACTCAATATTGAAAGTGTTGTATTGCTATTGTTAGCGGGATGTCATATATTTTTTTAAACAAACATAAAATAAAAGATTTTCCTCCGCAACTAATTAGCGAAAAATCAGAGGTATCCAATGGCCTAGTCAAAATTATAAAAAACTCGAGAATAAAAAAGTTGTATTGCTTACTTGACGTCAAGTTAGCGAGACATCATGTATTTTTTTTCAAAAGAAGCGGAACATTTTTTTCTTCCACAACTAATTAGCAACAAAATAGCATCAAATTATGGAATCATTAGTTTTCCATATTTCGAAAAGTGTCTCGCTAACTTGATATACATCATCAGAATAGATATATGCAAATAGATGAATCAGAAGAATTAGTATGGAACGATATACTGGGATAGCAGCATACGCTGAAATGCATTGGAAAATACTAGAAACTGAATGAAACTGCAATTATCTGAAGATAAATGATTAAGCAAAAATCAATATTGTCTGGAATTTCTTTCTTGTATTTTCTGTCAGTTTGTTTCGAATAAATGGACACCATACTTCTGATAAATTGTGTTTCCTAGGAGATATAAAAGTCTTACTTGAGGTGCTACCCATCTTGGTGATCTGGGTGAATGGTATACAAATACCACATAGGTATCAACAGAGAGTGCTTGCGTTTTTATATAACTTCTTCAAAAAGCTCTGTACTCTTCTCAAATCAATTCGTTGAAGAAAAAGCTGAATCTTAGTATTTTTCTCATAGTTTCATGTTAGTTTTGTATTTCATTCAATATCAGGAAGGAATATGTTCGATGTATTTTGGCCAACAAGAATTCGACATATATGTGAAATAACTGGGAACCTATATAAATAGGCCTTTGCCGGAATGTACTAAATTATAGGAGCATTCAATTAAAATATTGAGAATCATCCACATCTCATCCATCACCGGAACAGTCATGTTAAAAACAATGACATTTCATTTTTTTCGCTTCAATTCGGTACGAATTAGTTTGTCTCCTGTCAGACGACATGATTGGATCAGATTATATTATTTATTCGGTTACATTTAGTGGCAAGCGTGCGTGTCAGGCGGTGAACGGGTCATAGTAGCGTTCCTCTGTTCCCGATTCATCACGAATTCATTCAAAATAGACGGTCACGTTATATGTCTTCTATATAATTTGTTTCGTAATGATCAAGCTTCGGAGGGATACAAAATACGAACAAATTGGGAAATTAACCAGTAATGAATTTCGTGAAATTTTGGTAGAATGAATTCAAATCACTCTGTTGCATGATTCATTGATGGGTGCGTGAGTTTTACCAACCAGTGATGATGATACTATTTGAATTTGAAATGGGAGTTATTTATTGACATCAACTAATGCCAATCATGAAATGTCCGGATATAAAAATTGTCTGGTATAAGCACTATATGTGATTATTTTGGGCATATCCTGCACTCGATTATTATTTTCTGGTATATATTATTGAGACCGATATCATTTATATTTACCGATACCTTATAATCTGAACTCCTGCCCATATACGATTAGCATGTTAGATTTATTTTCCGAGTTATTTTCCTACGATCACGATTATGACAAAATTGTTGGAAACGATCACTTTGAACAGTCACGTGACACATCAATAGCGCGATATTACGAATTCAAACAGAACGGAATGACGATATTACGACGAAATCTCGTATACCGTGTGTCACAGACTCATGGTACACCCCCGTTTTCTCTTTTGTTTTTCTAGCTATAATTTTGAAATTCGGAACATTGAATGTGCTCACTGAACAGCATTTCTCGACATATATGAAAGAAAAAAACAACTTCCAATTTTTCCAGAAATAACATCAACTTTCGATTCTTGAATAGGACACCCTGTATATTGTTACATGATCGGCTAGGGATGATCATGAGGAATCCAACGATACCAGGTTTGATGATTTTATCTCCAACGACTGCGGAGATATCGCCATTTATATTATCCATAAGCTCAACGAGTAGGAGAGAGAAACTTTTTCTGGCGGGTTAATCCAATTCTCTCTCCCACTCATTGAGCTTATGAATAAAATAAATGGCGATATCTCCGTAGTCATCGGAGATAACACCATAAAACCTGGTATCGTTGGATTCCTCATGATCATCCCTAGCCGATCATGTAACAATATACAGGGTGTCCCATTCAAGAATCGAAAGTTGATGTCATTTTCGGAAAAATTGGAAGTTGTTTTTCTTTCAGATATGTCGAGAAATGCTCAGTGAGCATATTCAATGTTCCGAATTTCAAAAATATAGCTAGAAAAACAAAGGAGAAAACGGGGGTGTACCATGAGTCTGTGTCACATGGTATAATTCCACTTATTTTTGGTATAGGGTAGAAATATTGGTGGAATAATTCAAGATGTTCAACTCTTTCTTGATATTGTCACAAAATTGAAATGAATCCTCTAACGCCGCTTAGCATCATAAAAAGGCAAATTGACATAGTTCAACGAATGAATCTTCAACTGGATTGACAGGCACATCTAGGTAATGTCAGACGTTTTCGATGCGAAGATTTCAGTCGTCGAGGCGCGAATAATCGAGTCCGGGAAAATCTTCTCTATTCGAATAGAGTATGAAAGTAGAGAAATTCATCGAAAGAACAGATTTTAGAATTTATAACTTAGTGTTGTTTGGAGTTTCTATCAAAGAGTTTTGGATGTTTCAGTCAGTTGAGAAGTCTTAGTTTTTTGTAAATGAAGTATTAGTCAGTTCAGTAGTTGTATTGTTGTAATTGTAATTGTATAGTGAACTTAATAAAAAGTAGTTTAGTGTTGTTAGGAGTATTTTTAAGATAAACGAGCGCAGAAATATCGTAACAATACATTTCATTAGGAAAAATTCATTTGAAATGGGAAAAAACTTCAATAATCATTGATGAAGTGAATTACTGTGCGGGACGGGTGCATCATTTTGAGATTATATTTGGGCAGTCGGAAAAAAACGAATACTATGCTTCTGAAGCATGGGCAATTCAAAAATAAACAAAAATACGAATGCCATCTTAATTAAACTAGGAAAAATATTTTCGAAGAATATATCATGTGTGATGTGTGATGATCCTAACACAAATGATCTATAATCGTAAGATCCTTTTTCTACTCCGATTTGCAAAGAAAAATATTTGCAAATACATATTAACGTCCAGAGTTCCCTTAGAAAATAATTCGAATGGAGAAAAATCAAAAATGAAGGTTGAAGCCAGCCAGATTCGAAAGAAGGCGTTTCGATTACAGCAACATGGTGGGTTTCTGATCAAGAAATCTTGATTCGAAACGTTTGGGAAATAATACGTTCAGGCCAATCCCAACTTACCTACACAGTAGGTTATGGACTGACTGGAATTTTTTTGTGAATAATCTTGCACTGACACCTGCAGTGTATGATTCAACGATCATAATGCTATTAGCCAGGGCAGTAGTTGTTTTTCGATAGATGTTAGTCCATTAACCTACTGTGTAGGTGAGTGACCCGAACAAATTCTTCTTTCAGAGGATTTGATGTGAAACAAGAATCTGAGAAAAACGAGATTTATTCATTTGAACATTTTACATAATTGGCTTCTCAATTTTTCAAGTACCTCTGCCCTCTTACACTTGCATATGTTTCAACATGTCTCATCTACTCTGATTGTGATAGATTCAAAGAATACAAAGAGAAGACTCCACAAAAAATTACTCTCAAAAATGATTTTGACAAATATTGACTAATCGCTAACGCCCCTCAACACAGCTGAAATCCTTTCAAAACGTTATCACGATAATCAGCGAACAGGTATATACGTAAATGCACAGCTGCGGTAGGTATGTAGGAGTAGGCGGGTGCATTAACACAGTAGACATTTCTGATACCCCAGTCGAGCCCGGCATTAAAAGCGCATACACGTATCGATGAGCATTGATCAATGTTCGTCCCGTTTTAAAATGCCTTTCAAAACTTAAGGGTTTTTATCTCTGATCTAATATAAATGGAACGAAGAATGCCGGAATCGGCATCGTAAACTCGTACAAAGGATTGGAATCGATGGGATTTCCTGTTCACCTCATGAAATTATAGGTGGGGAAATCAGACAAGATGTACGTAACCGGAGATCGGACGTATCTAGTTATCCAATGTACTGTTCGAGTTATTCAATTGGAAAAAATAAAGATCTTTCATATGGCGATATTTTTATCGGTGAACTGAATTTTACTACTGACAAATCTCACATATTTCTATTCGTTGATTTATTCCGGAGCATCTACCACATTTTCATTGTCTAAAGGATCCTTTTCATGGAGCAGTAGAATTCTTACTGCAAGTGCAGTAAAATGCAAGTGCGCCTGCTCCGTAGAGATTTTGCTGCAGATGCAGTAAAAATTTCACTGCTCCATGAAAAGGCGTTGAAAGCAGTGGAATTTGTGATTTTCATGACATTTATGCTATAATAATAATAATAATAATCATTTATTCATCATTCAATTGCATATAGCTAATACATACAATTATTGGACTTGTCAATAATGAGAAAAAAATAGAGGACAAAGACCCACATTGACGTGTCGCCCAATCAGCTGACACATTACAATAAAATAATTAATAAAATACATTCACTGTTAAAATTTGATTAAAAGTTCATACATTCAAAAACTCTTCATAAGAGTAAAATGCCATCTCCAACAGATACTGATGCAGTTTGTTTTTGAAATTGTTTAGATTAATCTCATCGCCTAATATAGCTAGTGCTTTATTATAAAATTGAATTCCCTTATATAAGTATGAGTTTTGACCAATAGACAGTCTCGAAAGATTCTGGTCTATACAGTTTCTAGACCGTGTATCATAACCATGAACTGAGGATCTTGTTACCATGTTTGGGTGATACTTCATTATGTAAAAGATAGTTCTATATATATACAAAGACGGCAGAGTAAGTATAGAAAATTGTACGAAAATTTGTCTGCACTGAGTCAAAGGTGGTACATTAGCCCAGCATCTCAAGCTATTTATATTTATTGGTATTTGATTATGATTTCCAGAAACTATACCAAAAACCCAATTACATTGTTTGGCTGAGAGCTGATTAGTAGATTCCCCATCAGGTCTATTCTGCGGTGGCCTATTGATTCTTAAATATCATTAGATTATTGAAAAATATTCGAGAATGAGACCAATAATGCAAAATTGGTGCAAAACAAAATTTTTCAATAGATAATGTTACCTGAAGATATTTCAGAAATCTTTATGGTGTATATTTATATTCTTCTATAACAGTTGTCGATTTTATTTTCAATAACCGTTGCAATATTCAATATTGATCGTTATTCAAAAGATTCACCAGATAGACCTGAAAATAATGATGTGGAAAATCGATATAATTGAAGTAGAATTGGATGAACTGAATTGTTTATCTCAGTGGAGTTCTATTTCATTACTAGACTTACACCGCTATTCAATCCATAGCGATGTTTGTATAGTACCTTGAAGTAATACCTTCCAAGCTCAGGTGTTTTCGTTTAAATGAAATTGTATAAAATTTATTTTATTCGTAACAAAACAATATTTTGTTCAATAAGAAATAATAACATCCTGATCCTATTAAAGGTACTAATCTTAGAATTTTTGTTTCGAATAACATTTTTGTTCAGGAGTCAATACGCTCAGAATCTGCGCAAAATCCTCACAAACGTCCTATTAATCCACAGTTATTCTGCAGTTATGAACATGCTCACAAATGGAGTAATTAGTGTAGCTCAACCCAACCAAACAAAACAGTATCCACACTTTAAATTGAAATACCTACCCCCTAAATAAAACAAATCTGAACAATATTCAAAACTATGTAGAATATAAAAACTAATTTAAACAACAAATTTAAATAAACCAACAAAAGTTTAACTAATTTTAAAGAAATCCAAGAGACTATGCACAATCGACTTTATAGATATCTAAAATGGCGACGAAGTTAAGGAAATATCATTCGCTTTGCTGCTTTGAAGTTGAAAAATTTTAACTTCTGAAGGTCACTGCTCTAGCAGTGAAATCTGTCAAAAGCTACTGTACTTGCAGTAGTTAAGGGCCATGAAAATACACCTTAAGATGCAAAGTTCAATATACAAGTTATTTCTCAAGTGTTGTCACTGAATTCAAGGTATCATTTCTTGTGAAAGGAGTTTTGAGAGATTTCATGAAATGAATTCATATCTACGAATGTTCGAAACTCATCACAACAATTTGTTGTTAGAATTTCGTGCGATATTTGAAATTTTGAGGATGAATTATTTTGTGCGCTAAGTTGGATTTGTCATTTTGCTTGGTAATTATTGCTTCTACAGAAAAATAGCAACGGCACTTTTTTCCTACCAAAATTTTCGAAATTTTATGTTTTCAAACATTCAAACCAACTTTCCTGATTCCGCATTGGAGACACGATATCAGTTCTTGTGCAAAGAAGATATAAAACTATTCATAAATATTGAAAGAACACTCGCATACATCTTTGTATTCATAAAACAAAAATGAACCAATGATGTACTAATTATCGAGCGCACAACATGCAAAAGTTAATTAATGCTAGACTGAACGGTGGTGATCTCCCCGTCTATGGGACCCAAGAAGCGTGACTAATATCTATCGAATTCATCCATCTCTTCTCATAATAAAAAATAAAAGCAAATCCTCGTTCGTGACAGGAACAATGAAGCTTCTTTCGGAATAATATTTTAACCAAGAATTCAACCTACTTTTACTTTGGAACATCGTGGAGATGATTTATGCCTTTCGGTTTTTCTCATTCAGCTCCATTTACCGTTTTTCTTGTAGGGGTTACAGGATTCCCACAATAAAAAACAATACCTTGAAGTTTCGGGAAAGTTTTTTCTGTTCAACCAAATATAATTGATATCGAGTTTATTATCATGGTGACTGTTTAAATTTTATGAATTGTGGAAATATTTATATTTGTCTCGAACCTCGTTCCATACTGGGGCCTGTTTCATAAAAGTACAAGTCTTATAGCTACAAGAGAAAGACAATGTGTGTGTGTACAGGTAAAAAACGACTAAAAAACAAATATTCAGCATTTTCTTTGTTTCTTTTGTAGCTACAAGACTTGTATTGTCTTGGAACAGACCCCAGTAGATTTACCCTCGGATTTACCAGTTCAAGAGACTGTAATTGTGTAATTGCCTCACATTGCACTTGATGATGATATTCCGATTGAAGACTTTATGAGAAGTACACTTTGATGATATATATCCCCGTATACTATCGAACTGAGAACAATCTGTCATCGTCTTCATATCAGGGGCCTGTTTCAAGAAAGTACAAGCCTTGTAGCTACAAAAGGAACACGAAGAAACACGATGTTAAATAATTGTTTTTTACTTGTACCTGTACCCACATTGTCTTTCTCTTGTAGCTACAAGACTTGAACTTTTATGAAACAGGTCCCTGGTTGCCGATTGATGAAATAAGTACGGTAACAAATTTGTGCGAAGAAATATATCGATTTATCATTGAATGCATTTCGATAATCATTGAAGTATTGTATTTGAGTGGAATCTATAACGGAAATAGTTGGGGATAGTACATTTCCAGTTGATTGTGAAAATTTCTTTTCGATGCATGAGCGAGACAAGCAACAGGGTATACGGAAATATGGGCTTCCCTACGGGGAATACATACTGTTTTTTCACAAGTCGTTCAATAACAATAAAATATTGATTTCTTATTCAGTGTTATGAAGAACTCATTGCTGTCAAGAAATTCTGAGTGAGAGCTCAAGTCAACTGCAATGAGTAGTATATTGTTTACCAGGTGGGAAAAGCCTAACACTCCTAGACGACTACCAACCAACTAGGTTAGGTTTTGCGAGGAAGGATCCATTAGAACCTCTACTGAAACCCGCTTGAGTTTAGTGGCTCACACCAGATCAAACACTATCACTGACACTAGCTAATAAATCCAGGTTCTTTGTTTGGTGGGTGATCTCCCAGAATCGATGGAGAGAGTGGGGCTATGCCAAGCAGAATCAAAACACAACACTAGCATATACAGCAACAGATATTTTACAAGGATTACCCTTTCCTACGACCACATAGGAAAATTCAACACATGGCACTCTCTACTCCAACGGAAAGTGACCTTTATTTCCACCCGTGCGGGAAATACTTTTCGCACAGCTGTCAATAAGCCGTCGAACCCGTGAATCCTGTGATATTTACAGATGCAATTATTAATTGCTCCTCTCACTGTTATTATTTATATGAAAACTGGACTGGTAACCAATTATTCATGAAAAATTAAGGAAAGAAAAAGAAGTGTTGTATTATAAGAACTTACTCATTGTCACATTTTCAAATAAACGTTAATTTCGTTATTTTACTATAAAACTTATTGCAAATTCATGTGCACTTTTTATAGAAACAATATTCAAACATAGATTGGCACAAAAAACTTGAGATTAGTCATGCAACTCAATATACTAATTGTGTATTCATAATTCACACAAAAATAATGTCCATTCAACAGTTATATCATTTATAAATTATTAGCATTTATTACAAAAATCATATATTGAAGCAACGATTCTGACCGACGCCATTAAATCTATATTCATCAATAGTCAGTTGCAAGTACCCCTCTAGGGACTGTCAGCTGTCAGGTGGCTATCAAGGTGAATTCATAATGTAGCGTATATTACATATACACGATCTGATATGGGCGTTGCCGTAGGAGAAATACATTACTTGTGCGAAAGTGATTTTTCACACTCGTAGTATTATCGCACTCGTGTGAAAAATGTCACTTTCCGCACTAGTAATGTAACATACTATCAGTGTAGAAATCAGTTGCAATGAAAATTGTTGCAGTTACAATAATTCGGCACAAAATTATTTTCATGCTAATGTGTTGATTATGATGTGAATAAAGCCGAGAATAAAGCCTGATATGTTGTTATTTCCGAATATCTTTCATCGTCGGTTTCATTTGAATACAAAATAATGATTCTTTGTGAAAGGTATCCATCCCTACCAGCCTTCATGGAAGTATCCTCGGAAATAGCATTATAGCGTGACTGGATGAAATCAAGTTTGTCTCTATTCTTTATGACGATCGTGAAAAATAATCTACATGAAAGGAAAAGTGGATATAAATTACAAATCGGAGGTAATTGTTTATATCATGTAGGAAATACGCGCTCTCTTTTGAGATATACGATAATGAAAAAGCATCGTGATTATTCCTGAAGCTTCGAGTCAATCAGGATGTCATGAAGAGTTATGTTTCCTCAGTGGAAATGGAAGTTCAATTTTCTGTCTAGCATCCTACAAAATTAATAAGCAACTAAATATTCAAACTGTCGAACTCGCTGCCGAATAACATAAACAACACAACAATTCAAAATGACTTGAACAATTGAAGTGTGTTCCGCAGTTCCACGAATATCGAAATGTCCTTGAAGACTGTTGTAGAATATTGTTGATGAATCATGAAGACAATGACATTTCAGCAATTTGAGCATCCGAATAAAACTTGATGAGTAATTTCATGAGAATTGAGACACGGCCGAGGATACGACGAATATACTGAAAATTTAGGGTGTTTTTTGGCTTTGAACGATATTGAGGAATGAATTATGTTCACTCTTCCTCTCGAAAATCGAGCACCAAACTTAAGAAAATCAATTGATACAATTCAAAACCAACATAATTTCAGTTTTGAAACTTCTCAGATACGTTTTGATTCACAGTTAATCCAGAATTAATGTATTTGGATCACAGACGAATATGTTCAGAATGCATAATACCAGTTTGGTGTTAGGGTAAATGATTTTTACAAAAGTTCAGTTTAGCAAGAATAGCCATACTTGGACTACTCACAGGCCACTGTCACTCACTGTTAAGAAAATGACTAAATAGCACAGCACATACTAGGTGCCTGCACCGCTGCGGGTTTGGTATCACCACTCTCTGTTTCAGACCTGAAATATCACCTACTTGCATCAAAAACTGGGTTCATTTGGTGAACTATGAATGAATAATGAACCCTAGCGTGTTGCAGTGGAGTATTGAATATACCCACTCACCTAGAACCTAACCTGACTCATCCTGGGCTGTTCTGAAAATTCTCGAATATGATTCAAAAAGCTTCCAGAAATGAAAAGCTCGTGCAAAAGCGTGATAAGAATCAACCCCAGGTATCAAAACCCGAGCCATTAATGTAATGAATTGTAATCAAAACATCATAATTGAACACCTACTCGAGAATTTTTTCCCAGATCGATTTTGATTAAGTGTGCGTGCTGAGAACCCAAACGTTTCTTAGATAATATAATCTCAGTTCAACTATCAACAATCCCACTTGTTAAGAACGTACTTAATCTCGGAATTCCATCTCTACATCTTTAAGTAGTCTCTGAATCATTCTTATATATGATTTACGCTCATATTCAATTTCACCTCCTTTGAAACCGACAGACACCTAGCAGCATAATGATATGGGAATGATATTACGCTCTGCACGTTAGCGTTGGAATACTAATATATGATGAAAAGTTCGAAATCCTATTGAAATCCCACCTTGCTCATAAATAGTCATAACATTCTATAGAATAATAAATTATTTCACATTTCACTCTTAACTTCTCGGTTGGATACGATTCGTTATTGAAATTAAATTTGTGGAACGATAAACTACCGATTGGTATTCCAATTGAATTGACGATATGCCAGTATACTCTCAACCTTCGCAAATTCGTGAGTTATTCAAGAATGACCTTGTTGAATTGCACCTTTCTTTCCTCTGTAACCACCAAATGATTTCATTTTCAAGTACATTTTTTAATGTGTCTTGGTTTGTCATCTGCTGTACTCTAGATATTTTAATTTCTGTAGAGCCAGCTTTGAAATTCCACCTCCAGTCTTTATAGAAAAAAATGTTTTCGAGGTTTGAATCCATTGTTATTCTTGCATTCATCCTCGCATCCACCAATACAATCTCCCAAAATCCGCAGTGGGTTAATCAACAGATGAGATACTTCTCAGAGATGCAAAAAACAGCTCCCATAGTGTAGAGAGTCGGAAGTTTCGCGGAACGAAATGGGATATTTCAGTGAAGATCATTATTTATGATGTGATCATTATCTCAATTACCTGTTGTCAAAAACGGCGATGTTTGTTATACAAACTGGGGCAAGTCTGTGAATACTCAAGTTATGAAAATGAAATATTATGCATGAACGATTCAATGGAATACTAGTGGAATTCAACTCAAAATGTGGTTACCGAGGTGATAAATGTAATAGGATGAGAGAAATTTCTACAAGGTGCTCAGATTATCTTGAAGAATCTCATCGAAGATTATTCTGATTATTTCAAGTAAGAATGAACGATAACACACCGACTTTCTTCGTAAGGTTATTTCACAGTGAGTTTCACAGGATACAACTCAGGTATATTTTAATGAAAAACCCTCGTAAGAACCACTATTGCATACAGATTCAACGCGTTGACAGAAAACTTACTGTTGCAATATAGGTATGAGGTGTATTTGACATAATTGGAAATTTAAATTTCCCGACTGTAACATCTGATTTCTGTCAATTCTGTTAAATCTCATTTATTTGTAATAAGTGAATTTTACTCTTCCCTGTATCATTTCACTTCGGTAGATATTTACTTTGCCATGGAAAATTCGAAATAATAATTGATTTTTTTGAACTTCATTCTCCTGTTCTATGTTTTTTCTGTCACCTACAAAATTCTTATTAGCAAAATTTTTTAAAACTTCTGTCTTCAATTTGATGACTTACTCTCTGAATGAACATTATAAGCATTAATTTCACCGAATATAAATACAATGAAACGATAACGAGCATTTCAATTCTAAAAACGAAATTGGTGGCTTTCAGGAAAAAAAAATGGTCAGTCAAGTAGAAAACTGCAAATTTGAAGGATCGTACGATAGACCAAATATTTTTTTCGTATCCAGTATAAATTTCCCCGAATTGAGAAAACGTAACAAAAATGTATTTCAACTATCGCACACATTTAGTTCGCAAAACTAACACGTCGATACCAGGTATAACTCGCATGAGCTGCAGGGATAATTCTAAATGGTCTGCAACAGGTAAATCTGCACATCACTTTCAAGGGATGCAAAAATCTTCAGTCCCTTCACAGCTCCCATATTCAGGTATAGAACAATTTTGAGAGATTCGCGGAAACAAACGAAATGTTTTATCAAAAATCATTATTCTTGGTGGGATCTACTTACATCACCTCGCTTCAAAAATGACAATGTAAATTATACAAATTAGGGCAAGTTTCCCCATATTGTTACTATAAAGATGAAATATAATGCATGAAGGGCTTGACGGAAGATTGGTGGAATTCAATTCAGTATGTGGTGAATGTAACTAAATAGGAAAAAATTTCAAAATGTACTCATATTTCTAAGAATATCAACGGAGGTTATTCAGACTGTCTCAGGTGAAAATGAACGATATATAGCGATTCCTTTGTAGAGTCATTCGACCCTGAGTTTGACACAATACCACCTATGTTAATTTTAATGAAAAATCATTGTTCAACAGCTTGCCTCCGCCATCATTGAAATTAGACATTCACTGACTGATACATCTGATTTCAGTCAATGCTGTTATAATTAGAATGATTATTATTCTTCCTTGTATCTTTTTACTTCGTTCATATTGCTGTTGTCATGAAAATTTCAAAATATCAAAATATTATATTTTGAAATGCACTCGGAAATGCATTCCCTACTCTTTTCTTCGTCACAGAAGAAATTCATAGTAGTACAATTTTTTGAGACTTCTTTCTGTACATCAATGAATGACCCTCTGGGTGAACACTGTAAGCAATATTCCTGCCAAATATCACTACAATGTATCGATCATAAGAATTATTTCAATTCCAAGCACAAAATTGGTAGCATTCAGGAAAATAAATCGTCACCGAGCAAAAACTGCAAAATTGAATAATCGTACGGGAGAACAATTACATTTTTTTCTACCCAATGCACAATTTTCAAAAATAACAAAAAACGTATTTTGATTATTGCAGATGTTCAGTTCGCAAAACTAACAATAACAAATCAAAACCAAAATCCAGGTGAAACGATAACTACCTTGAATAAGCTGCCAGGAAAATCCGAAACGGTCACAATCACCACACCAAAAAATAACACCTCCAACGAACGAACCTCCACCAATACAATCAACGATTCCTTGAGGGGTGTTTCACTTAGGAAATCCGGTGTACAAAATTCAATAGAAATCTCGTTGAACTCCATGGAATCCATGTTGAAATCAAGAAATTCCACCTGAAATCCTTATAATACAGGTAATAGAGAATTTTGCTTTGCAAAATTAGGCAGGAGTTATTTTATTGCATGGATAGTTGCAGTCTGACGTACTCAACCTAGAAACACAAAATACTTACAAAAATGGCGAACGGAAGTGCCGCCATTTTGTGAAAAACCGTTTGGGCCTGTATCTCCGTAACCGTGCACTTTAGGCGAAAAATTATCAAGACCTTTTTTATAGATAATTAAATTTCCTATCTCTCTTATCCAATAATTTTCTTCGTAGCACTTACCGTTCACGACTTATATTATTATTACTTTTTGTTTATTCACTATTTTACCGATATCTCTTTAAATAATTGTTTAAACAATAAATTGTTCGAAATAAAACTTTTAAATCGATTGATTTTCCACAACTTTCATTCAAAACTTTTTTCTCTAAAGTTAATATTTTTGAAGTTACAACGCGTTCAATGTCGTTCTACAGAGTACAAGGTTATTAAGAACGAAGTATGCATAGCGTAATGATGTAGCGAATCCGATACATAATACAAAAAAATTGATTTTAGAATTTTTTTGATTTAATAAATAAATAATGATTCAAGTTCTTACCTGCAAGAAATAGCGAATACCCATTAAAATTTTTTCTTTGTATTTTCTTCTATACAATTAAATATTACTATAATTAATTCAAAAACTACTACCATAATTACACACGCAAATAAAAAAATGGAATATTTATTGAAGAATATATGTGAAATTTATTTTTACAAATGTACACCAAAATGAATCATATGTCTTCTCTGACTCTTTGGCGTTTCGAGGGTGGTGAATTTTCGATGTTGGTTACATTCTCCTCTTCCTCTTCGTTATCTTCGTCAGTGGCATATAAAGATTGTAAACGCCTCTAATTTGTCGTTAGAATCATCACCAATATCTTTATCGATGTCGCACAATTCTGTGTTGTTGACGATTACTTTCAGCTGATTAGTGCACGTTTTCTCTGTGCAGTTCTCACAGATTACCGTACAGTCCAATCCTGCTTTTTGGCACCCACAGGCTCTGCCACAGCCAGTTCTGCATTTGCATGAAATGCACTCTAGTTGATCTCCCACATACAAGACGATTGAAATTAACGCGTTGTAACTTCGAAAATATTAACTTTAGAGAAAAAAGTTTTGAATAAAAGTTGTAGAAAATTCATTGATTCAAAAGTTTCATTTCAAACAATTCATTGTTTGAACATTTATTTAAAGAGATATCGGTAAAAAAGTGAATAAACAAAAAGTAATAATAATATAAGTCGTGAACAGTAAGTGCTACAAAAAAAAAATTGGATAAAAAAGATAGGAAATTTAATTATCTATAAAAAAGGTCCCGATAGTTGTGGGCCTAAAGTGCACGGTTACGGAGATACAGGCCCAAACGGTTTTTCACAAAATGGCGGCACTTCCGTTCGCCATTTTTGTAAGTATTTTGTGTTTTTAGGTTAAGTACGTCAGACTGCAACTATCCATGCAATAAAATAACTCCTGCCTAATTATGCATTATGGACACGAGTAGCTGGCTCCCTATTACCTGTACTATTAAAGAAATCCTGAACTCCACTAGAAATCCTGATTTGGTGTGAAAATTTCACAGAAGTGAAACACCGAGTGAAACACCCCTTGCGATTCCGAGTGCCATTCCTTATATCTGCAGTAGGTAAATGTATACATTAGACACTTTCCAGGGATGCAAAAAGCTTCAGTCCCTTCCCAGCTCCCACATTCAAGTGTAGATCAATGTTGAGAGTTTCGCGGAATCAAATGAAATATTTTGAAGATCATTATTATTGGTGTGAACTATAATACCTGGCGACAGAGATGGCAATATATATTATACAAATTAAAGCAAGTCTCTGCCTACCCGAACAATGAAGATGAAATTCAATGCATGGAGGGCTTAATGGTAGATTGGTGGAATTGAATTCAAAATGTGGTGAATATAACAGGATGATAAAAAAATTCAAAGGGTACTCAGATGATCTTTAAGAATCTCGTTGAAGGTTTTTCGGACTATCTCAAGTAAAAATGAACGATATATAACGATTTCTTTGTAAAGCCATTCGACCACGAGTTTGACACAATACCACTTAGGTGAATTTCTGGTATGAATGAAACTGGTAGTAGTCAGAATAATGGATTATTACCGACCAAAAACTACAAAATTGAAGAATCTTACGAGATAGCAGATAGATTTTTTTCTACCCAATGCACAATTTTCAAAAATACCAAAAAAAGTATTTTGCTCATTGCAGACGTTCAGTACGCAAAACTAACAAGTCTATACCAAAATCCAGGTGAAATGAAAACTACCTTGTATGAGCTGCCAGGATATTGCAAAACGGTCACAATCACCACACCAAAAAAATAACACCTGCAACGAAGGAACCTTCACCAATACAATCAACAACTTATATCCGCAGTAGGTAAATCTAAACAGTAGAGACTTTCTAGAAATGCATAAAACTCCCACTTCAAGTGCAAAAAAATTTCAATAGTTTCGCGGAATCAAATGAAATATTTCATTGAAGATCATTATCCTTGGTGAGATCTACGATGTCAATATATATTAGACAAATCAGAGCAAGACTCAGCATACCTGAACTGTGAAAATGAAATATAATGCATGAAGGGCTCAATGTTACATTGGTGGAAATCAATTCAAAATGTGGTAAATGTAACAGGATGATGAAAAGTTTCAAAGGGTCTTCAGATGATCTTGAAGAATCTCAATGACGGTTATTCAGAATATCCCAAGTAAAAATGAACGATAATTAGTGATTCCTTTGTAGTCATTTGACCCCAAGTTTGACACAATACCACTAAGGTGAATTTCAATGAAAAACCATTGTTCAATAAATTTATCTCATTGGCAAAAAACTTACTGTTGTTGAGTACATCAGTGTAAGGTGCCTTTGCCATCATTGAAATTTGACATTTCCTGACTGAAACATCTGATTTCAGTCAATTCTGTTATAGAGTGAATATTATTCTTCCTTATATCTTTTAACTTACCTACTTAGTTTGCATTTTTTTGCTATGGAAAATTCAAAATATCAAATTATATATTTTGAAATGCACTCTCGATTTTTTTCTTAATTTTTTTCTTTGTCACAAGAAATTCATAGTAGTACAATTTTTGAACACTTCTATCTGCAAATCGATGAATGACCCTCTCGGTGAACACTGTAAGCAATATTTCCGCCAAATATCACTACAGTGTATCGATCACCAGAATTATTTCAATTCCAAGCACCAAACTGGTAGCATTCAGAAAAATAAATTATCACCGAGCAAAAACTGCAAAATTGAAGAATCGTACGAGAGAACAGATTCATTTTTTTCCTACCCAATGCCTAATTTTCAAAAATTACAAAAAACTTATCCTTCTTAACGTTCAGTTTGCAAAACTAACACGTCAATATCATAATCCAGCTAAAACAAAAACTACCTTGCATGAGCTGCCAGAATAAACCGAAACGGTCACAATCACCACACCAAAAAATAACATCTTCAACAAAAGAACCTCCACTATTACAACCAACAATTCCCAATATCTGCAATAGGTAAATCTGCACGGTAGACAGCTTTTAGAAATGCAAAAAACTCCCAATTCAAGTGTAAAACAATTTCGATAGTTTCGCGGAATCAAACGAAATATTTCATTGAAGATCATTATGCTTGGTGGGATCTACATCACCTGGCGTCCAAGATGTCAATATATATTAGACAAATCAAAGCAAGTTCCAGCATACCCGACTGTGAATATGAAATATAATGCATGGAGTGGTCAATGGTAGATTGGTGGAATTCAATTCAAAATGTGGTGAATGTAACAGGATGATGAAAAGTTTCGAAGAGTCTTCAGTTGATCTTGAAGAATCTCAATGAAGGTTATTCAGAATATCTCGAGTAAAAATGAACGATATTTAGTGATTCCTTTGTAGAGTCATTTGACCCCAAGTTTGACACAATACCACTTGGGTGAATTTCAATGAAAAACCATTGTTCAATGAATTTATCTCATTGGCAAAAAACTTACTGTTGTTGAGTACATCGGTGTAAGGTGCCTTTGCCATCATTGAAATTTGACATTTCCTGACTGAAACATCTGATTTCGGTCAATTCTGTTATAGAGTGAAAATTATTCTTCCTTGTATCTTTTTACTTACTTCGTTTATATATTCTGAAAGGAATTCTCGATTTTTTTCTTAATTTTCTTCTTTGTCACAAGAAATTCATAGTAGTTCAATTTTAGAACACTTCTATCTGCAAATCGATGAATGACCCTCTCGGTGAACACTGTAAGCAATATTTCCGCCAAATATCACTACAGTGTATCGATCACCAGAATTATTTCAATTCCAAGCACCAAACTGGTAGCATTCAGAAAAATAAATTGTCACCGAGGTAAAATTGCAAAATTGAAGAACCTCATGAGAGAACAATTACTTTTTTTTTGACCCAATGCACAATTTTCAAAAATAACAAAAAACTTATTCTTCTTAACGTTTAGTTCGCAAAACTAACACGTCAATACCAACATCCAGGTAAAACGAAAACTACCTTGCATGAGCTGCCAGGATAATCCGAAACGGTCACAATCACCACACCAAAAAATAACACCTCCAACGAACGAACCTCCACCGATACAACCAACAATTCCCAATATCTGCAGTGGGTAATATCAACAGATAAGACACGTTTCAGAGATGCGGCAAAGCGTGCACCTCTCGCCGTACGCGCGCGTGTTCTTTCTGACTGAGCAGAGCGCTGCGAGTCTGCAGAACGGGAGCCCTTTATCACCCCTCCCTTTTATCATCTATTCCGAGAGCATACGGGGTGATATTTCTCCAAACATTGCGCATATACCCAATTTTACACAATCATAATAAATATATACCTTTCTCCCTGCCAGGTCTTGCTACTTGCGAGCTTATGTCGGTATATATGGTGTTGTTACAGGTGTCCGCGGTGGCTACGATATTGATTTTCGCGGCCTTCAAGGGAAATTCATTTTGCAATGGGAAAATTCGGGATGCAGATGGTGTACGGAATGTTTGTGCATAAACGAGTCAATGTAAATTGGCAAGGAGTTGGAAAGAAACTCAAATTCTAATAGAATATTCAGAATGAAATAAGCCCACAGCTGTACAGTGGTTCATGAAAGGCGGATACTCTTTAAGGAAAAATTATTTCGTACCCATCTATATCTCCAAAATATTGATACTGGATTTGTTAAATTAAAGGTCGATAACTATGGCTCAGGTCACACGTGAACGACTTTCTGTTTTCTCATTATACGGCAAATATCATCAACATACACCTAAACATAAATTTTATCATCCAACATCATCACATTTGTTTTCACCTTATATTCCCATAATGATCCAGCTAGACCATATATCTACTACATTCATCAGCGATATCCTCGACATTATTATTGAGGCAGCAGATGAAACTTAATTATTCATAAGTGGTCATTTGGGAAATGGAAGAAACTATTCATTAAGCATACCAGTTTTGAATACAGACTATTGAATCATCCATTCGATGAAAACGAACCTAGTTCGTTGATTTGTCAAAAAATTAAATGGTATCTGACTGACATCGGTGCAAGGATTTTTGAGAAAAAAAATATGCCTAATTGTACTAATTGTCATCGAACAACAGTGACAATACATATAACGATTCATCCTTATATAACAACTTCTTGTCTTGTCTTTTCCCGATAACCCAAATTCTGCACAAAAAGTATTTCGGTTTCTCGAAGCTTTTATTCTGAAGTTGAAATCAATTCCATTCGTTATAATTTTACTCGCAAACTCATTTATGAAAATGATGTTTTGTTACAGGTGTAAAATGAAAGGAAGATGCAGATTGTGTGATGATGTACGATATGTGCATAAAGAGTCGATGGAAATGGGAAAGGAGTTGCGAAAAACTCGAGTTCTTCAAGGATAATCCACTGGAAATAAACTCACAATTACAGTGTTTCCTGGACATTTGGAATTCCTCAATGAGAAAAATGCGATTAACTGCTTTTCCAAAAAATATAGGATGAGGAGAGCGAAATTGTTGAATGATAGTCTAATCATCAATCAAATAAATATTGAACAAATCATATAAAAAGCAATGAAAAATAATGTTTCACCCCATCACACAACAAACATCATTAACATTCACTCTCACATACTTTTTATCTTTCAACCTATTCAGGCTTCCTTTCACCTAAGATTTCGATAATGGTGGAGCTATAAAATTTATTAAACTATAAGTGTCAACGATATAGTAGACAATATAATTGGGGCAGCAAATGAAAATCGATAAGGGATTTTTGTTTCTTCTTCTGATTTTCGAATCGATTCTATTCTATTCACATATTTCTTGAATAATACTTCATTGTTCATAAATGACCTGCCTGGAAAATAGAAAGAAGTATCAATGAATTATATCAATTCTGAATATAGATTAGTGAATCAGCAAATGCGATTTAAACTTTTTCATGATCGAATACCCTAAGGCCAATCTGAGATAACTTGCACTCGACACGAGTTTCTCTAACAAGATGAGCATTTTCAAAGGAAGAAAATCGATACTGTAACTCTCAAATACTAGTAGAATCAATTTTCATTTCCTGAAGCTGCTGATTTCCTTAGCACTCCTAGTGCAAGCATTATCAGTTTGTTGTTAGGTTAATTAATCTTCAGAAAAAGTTAATTTTCACATCGAAGGTTTCGATCTATCCTTCATTCCTCCTCTCCTGGTCAGTAAATTTTTGTGCTTTTCCTCGATATCCAAACACTGATAGAACACAAAAATAATTTCCTGATCCTCGTGGAGATGGATAAGGTGCTACCATACATTGAAAAACATATTTTACAGTTACTGATAATCTTGTCTCACATCGAAAATGAAAATTATCATATCCGAAATTATTTTCTGATTTCTCAAAATTGTCAACCTCAGAATGAATATGGAAATCAAGTGATCATTATTGATTTATAATTTTTTTAAATGCAAATGATGTTTGGGAAGTGGGCATAATAGAGTTGATGAAAATGGGCAAAAAGTTAAAAAAACAACTCAAATTCTAATTGAATATTCCACTACAAATGAAAAAACAGTTACAGAGTTCTGGGATGAAGTGTAAATTTTATTACGGAGAATTTCTTGATTTGCTTCCAAAAAAAAAATAATGAATGGGGAGACCGATGTCGTTATATCCTAGTTTTGTCACATTTTCGATCGATAACCCTATGGCTCAGATCAACATATACCCACACAGAATATATTTTTATCGTTCAGTCTGTATTCCCAAATTTTTACAACTATACAGTACTGCAATCGTCGACGATATCATAGGCAATATCATTGAGTCTACAGATGAAAATTAATGAACAGTTTTTTTTATTTCTCATTGAGCGTTCTATACGAGTCTTTTCATTTCATGACAACATTCGTAAATGATACTTCATCGTTCATAGCTAGTCATCTGGAAGAAAATGTTTGTATTTGAGATATCAATTCTGAATAATAATGAGAATCATGAGTAATGAAGCTCTGATAAATATAACGAGGGCAGTGAAATTGTGGGAATAATGAAATGAAATATTAAATCGGCTAACAAAATAGTGATGAAAGAGCTGACGAATTCAGATAAGTGGATATGTAGATATTAAAGAAAGCATGAATGAGATTAACAATCCAACTGATTCCAAGAAAGTCAATACTACTTTGCAATCATCTGCATATGAAAACATATTTAAATATATAAAATATAATTACTTATGGTTATTTCACAATATCTAAAAACCTTGCCTATTCTTTTCTATTTTCAATTGATTCTTTTTCAATTATGGCCTCTCAACTCCTAACATTCTGTTCATTTCACTCACTCACTATTTACGAACAATGTTCGAATATGTTCAACTAATTGTTTCAGATATCTTAGCTGCTAGGGTATTCATTTTCATAGTCTTCAAAAAAAAAATTCAATGGAAAAATTCGGGATGCAGGTGGTGCACGGATTTTTTGTGCATTTTTTTATATATGCAGATTCATACGAAAGGGAAACCTTGTGATGTTCACTGAATAACGCGTGATTAAAGGGACAGGAGATACAAATTAACATTCACTTTGAATTTTTGAAGTTTGTAAGCCTTTAGGAAAACCTCTCTCGGCAAGGAGTTCCAAAGCTCAGCTGTTCTATTGAAAAAAGATCCCTGGGCAAAAGAGGTTCAACGGGTCTCCAAATTCACAACAAAGGGGTGAGACGTCTGTACTCGTAAATTGAGAACAATTCAGAAGAGCACCTACCGTGAAAATGTCTATAGAAGAGAGGCAAGTCTCCGACCCTTGTACCATGTTCCAATGAAGTGAGCGAGTCTGAGTTCATGGAAATGGGCGTGAATTCTAAAAACAACTCGAGCTCTGACAGAATTTTCAATTGGAGACGATCCCGCAGAACTCGAATGAATCACAGTTCATTTTGAAGATATCTTTTTATACGCTGGGATAAGGAAAATTGTGTTAGTGAAATTATAGTTTCACGGCTGAGTTCACTTGCTAAGAGGTCTGTTTTCTCTGCTGGTTTGATAATGAACCAGGCAATTTTTTGCAATTGAACCCAGTTACACAAACCCAATCTAGAAATAGATCAACCTTCTCAGTCTAACTCAATCAACAACTTCCCAAATCAATAATCATAATCGTCTGGAGTCAGGGTAACTCAATGAAAAGAATCGATGTATAAGGTATAAATAATAATCCAGTTCAATTAACGATGGGATTCAGTCTAAGAATTTTGTTGGAACAAAATTATTTTTATCGTCAGTGTTTGGCGAAGGTCATCGTTCACTAATATCATAATGTCAGGTTGGCTAAAACATCCACCAAAATTTGTTGTATCCATCCAGTAATATTAATACTATCAGCATCTTCTCAACAATATCGAGTGATTCAGAAAGCCAAAAAAGTGTAGAGAGAAAGTTAATCAAGACAAAGAACACGTTTCTTTGATTTATTGAAAGCCTTGATCAAGGGCATATTTAGCCTTCTCAGCGCATGTATAACCTTCGGATCAGGTGGCTGTCATATATCCTAGGTCCAGCCGAGATAAGCACCAGGGTTGCTTTTGACCTTTTACAAACGGAACATTCAAATTACAGTCACATTCTGAAAATACTATGACTGGACATCAGAATGGGCGAATGAGAAGGGTCAAAAATAGGCACCCAATTCGATTGCATAAAAAGTATTTCGGGTCAAGAGGGTTATACTGAGTCCAACAAGGACATGCTCCAGTTCAATTGCGATAATTGGTTCTATTCGAAAAGTATCGTTTCACGGCTTTTAGTCGACCTCGGGGGGGTATCAAGACCCACTTGACTCTCCTTGGAGAAGAAGTAGCCAACATCTTCAGTATAGATCTGAGACGAGTAAACGATGTGTGAGCTCTCATATACTTCAGTTAGCCCAAGCCTCATATTTTCAAACAAAAAATCTTGGACACCAACAAAAGATCAGAAACTTCAATTCATTGTGTGCTCACTAACATTCGTACAGAGTTTGATTCCTTTTTTCCATACTATTGGCTTTCAGAAATATTACTCCAGATTTGAGAAGGTATTTTATAAACCGAACAGCTATTTTTTTCAAAAAGGCAATATCCTCAAGAAATGAACAATTGCGACTGAAAGCATTATGGAAATATTCCAACACTGAGGGGTTTCATCATGAAACACAATAGAATAAACGTATGGTCACTTCATGTATTTTATCTCAACTTTTCCGTTTGCTATATAACTTTTCGCCCCTACCAAACTATGCCTTCTCACCACAAGCGATGCCTAGTTTGATCAGCCTCCACCAGAGCACTCTGGTTACGTTTAACGGATCTACAGATTTCTGGGGTAACCCTACGCCTTCGTCAGATATTCAATACCTTATTCGTAATTCACTGAGGGACGGACTCTCAATTGTGTCGTTGACTCTCTAGCAGAAAAGATTACCCGCATACTTGCGTATTATATCTTCTGGCACCTTTTCGGATGAGAAGTGAGTGATTCAGTTGTGAAAAAGAAAGTGAGAGTATAGTACTGTGACTGTCCTGCATACTACCAAGACGATATAAATAGAATATATCCTGGCGAAATTATCAACTATCTCATAACCGTGGGGCTGATGGATCCATGAATGGGGTTTAATTTCTGTTCTCCTACAAGAATAGAAATTCCAAAGTAGTGGTATTATATCAGGTATTGAATACATCAGGAGCTGGGGTGGTGATGAATAAATATTAGCACTTGGAAAAATGAATCAGTTTCTTTCGTGGTATATCCGATTTCTCAAACAACAGATGTAGGCATATATGTGACCAACAAAATGCCGTCCAGAATCCTTCTGAACTTCGAGTATTTCCGGAGATACAACTCGTAATTGAAAAAAAAAATCACACATTCATTTGATGGAATATTCAAGACTGATTTCTTATCTACATTTTTACTTCCTCCTCAGGACTATATTTTTTTTATGAAAGTCATATTGAATCCTAGCAGTTTCGAATTACCCCTTTTTCACATTGCCAATGATGTAGCATGAATCATCCTCGCTTTTCTTGAATATCGAAATTTGAAACCAATTTCTTTGCAATCATAGGCTTGCATATCTCTGATTTGTCATATTTTCGTAAAACTGAATAACATTATATACATCAATATTCTCGTTAAAGCATACCAATTACCAATAAAGATATACAATCACAGATAATGGATAAAATTTCAAAGGGATAACATGAAAAGAATTTTTAAAAAGTCTCATACAAGACTTACAGATAGTCAATACATTTACAAAAATTATTAATATTCTATCAGAAACAACAAAATAAATATTGGTTGAGATATCAGGGCAACATGGAATATCTCCGATCATTTGAAATTTTCTGTTCATGGGGGATGTTCTTATACAGGTTGTAGTAGATAAGTGCGACAAATGCCAGGAAGTGGCCATTGCTTCGTTTTCTGAGGAACAGAGTTCTTGAATTATTCGTTCCGTTGACTAGCTGACGAACGTCAACCCTCAGACCTTTAACGTGTGAATCCCAGCACGGTGTCTAGGCGAGGAATCAAACTCCGGTCTTCCGCTTGAAATGTAGACGTGCTAACCTCTACACCACCACTAAAAAGTGGCTATTGATGTATTGCTTTGAAACCGGTCGAGATTGGTGGGTTTTCAAAGTTTTCATGTTCATTATTGGTGTGCATACGGGATCTTTCCAAAGAAAAAAATGGTACGCAACTGAGATATTTCAAACCAAAAATCACTCTTGGATTTTTCGTTCAATTCCTGACGAACAATTGTTCTTGTCTTCTGGGGAGCCGTTTTTCATAAGAAATGATGGATTTCAAAGCATACTTTTCATTGCTTCTTCAAGAAGTATTTTATATAATGACAATGAATCAGAACAATGATAACTATTGATGAATAGACGAAATGTTACAACAATTGTTTTGAAATTACCTCCCTCTCCCTCGCACAATCAGCCATAATTTGAACAGAGTATCATAATAGCTTGAGAATTATTCAAATGAAAAAATACATAAAATTCAAATCCAAAGTTCGAGCTGGCCAATATTCCGTACTCCATTACCTGTCCAAAGATTTGAATTTACTGCATCCAAGTGACGTATCAATACTGAGATGCACTTCAAGAAGAACAGGTTATTTTTCCTGCACGAAATTTCTATATGAACTGTAAGTGGTGAGAGGTAGTATGGACCGATTCAATGATCATCAAGTACTCCATGCTATAAATTTACTGTAAACTAATGCTGAAAATGAACTTCGACCATTCTATGTGGATTTTTGCTCCCAAAAGTAGCTAGTCAGTGAACAAAATGCATTTGCAAAAAACAAGGCGTGGCAAAATGTCTCTTGGTTGCTGTTCTCTAAGAATTTCAAAAACAGCAAAGTTGCTCACATTGAATATATTGTACATTTTTTCGAGTACTTGTTTCAGGTGACTCCGTTTCAACTCGAAGACTCCTTCGAGCTGCACAATCCGTAGTTCTCAAGGGCACCCGCAGTCAGCCGTTCGTATCTTAAATGGATCATTATCTTGGGTTGGTAAAGACAAGCAAATACAACTTAGCATACAATCGTAAAGCTTGCCGACAATTTCCATCATTGCGACCTTATACAAAACGCATGTCTGACAATTCCGCATTTGTAAAATTCTCCATAAAGGATAAATTAATTACTCATTAACATTCACGTCATACCAAACTGAAAAGTAAAAGATGGGGAAACGCTGTTGAAATATCCGTTTTCAACAGAATGTTGACGGTAGCTTCCACGTTAAGTTCTTCTATTTTTTTGCTTTGATCTGCGTTTCATATGACAAAAGAGCACGAAAGATTCTTTGTCTCAAAATGGGCAGAGGAATAAAAAAATGATTTTTAATTTGTAATATCTCAGCGGCGTACTTATTTCCTTTGAAACATTGAATCATCACCCGTACGATCGTCAACAAATGCGCAATGACTACCAGTGATAACCCACCAAATTATATTTGCATATCTTGACCGATTTCAGAACGGTACATTTACAATTATTTTTCATCAGAATCAAGCCCCGAAGTTTGTTGCACCTAACCTAACCTAACATCTTGTATAATAAAAAAACAGCTTTTTTTTACACCGCATTATAGAAATTTTATGGTCTTTCTAGAACTTCCTTCACCGCACTTTTCTGTCACATAAGTGCCCATCATTACCCCCATTCAGTCATCTTAGTATCTTCCACAGTTAACGAGATCGAATTGAAATATCCGAAGTAATATGACTATTCACAAAACAAACGATTATAAAAACCTGTCGGTGATATGGTCAATGAAAACTATTCGTCAGTCCCTTCGATCAGATGAGCGATAATTTCATATAATCACATATTCAATATTCATCTCATCCGGTGGCTGGGTTTGCTGGAAAAAGTTCATTCCGAGAATTACATCTCGAGAGCAATACAAGCATGGTATTTTCGCCAAACACTTCGTGAATTCAATCACGTTCGCTTATTTTTCGTCTTTATTATGGTGAACATCCTCAAAAACATTTCAATATTCAAAGTATCACCTCGTTGAGACTGAATACCTTCGATATTGCATGAGAAAAATTCCGGGAAGGTTTGCCATATGCCATTGTTATGTTCGCATCATATCGCATGAAAACTCCAATATATTCGATTATTTGTTATATCCCTCCACTCATACAGGGTGATTTGGAACGATGATTACATATCATGCAAAAAGCACTGAGTGAAATGAATGAAATACAATGGCTCAATCGTACAGCAATCGAAAGTAAAAAGAGCATTGAATGGTAATATTCTATATTGATGAAATAGGTGCTCATACCATGCCATTATTGAATAAATGAATCATTAAAATAAATGCAATACAATAGATCAATGCAGACACGGAAAACCTCTGACAAGGTTCTGAGGTTGTGGCAATACTGAATATATTTATTAATCGAATAATCAAAGTTTCAAAGTTTTACTTAGTTTTTTTGATGACTACATGACACAATAAAAAAGAATCAGATAAAAATGAAACGAACCACCTAGTCAGGTAAGTGTTGAATAATTCATCCATGTGATAAAAAAAACCTATGATTGCAGCAGTCCACGCAATTTTTTCTTGAATATATTGAACTGTTCTGTTTCTTGTATTATTCTGGAAAGCTGATCAAACATATTTATTCTCGTATTCAAGGACCCTTCTCTAGTCAAACTGTATTTATATTCAATTAATATCAAAGAGTTTTTTGGCTGGTATTGCAATTGTGAATATTACTTTTTTTTCCCATCGAAAGGCCTATAGTGACAGTTTCTGAATATGTTGAAATTTTTGGTTCTTTGAAATATGGTCGACATCATGCCAACAGCCCTGATACCTTTCTTCTGCATTATCCTGGAAAAGTCAAAAAACTCAATTCCATTGGTGAGACTACGAAAATAGGAATAGTAAACATCCGAGTTCTTTTCGTATGGTTCTTATCCCTCGAATCCGAGTAGTAGTAGTAGTATACTTTATCTACGACTAATAAAAAAATTTATAAAATTTTTTTGTTACATTACATAAATATTTTTAGAAATACTATTATTTTATTCAAACAAATAATTCATACAATTCCGTTGATAGTTCCGAGTGAAATTTGATTGGATTCAAAAACTATTTCGGTATGATACGCACATACATAGTTATTGATAGCTCAGAGTAGATGCTCCTTACCTTTTTTTTTTTATATGCAGGTAAAGAACTGAATTAAAAATATTTGATGGTTTACACGATGAAATTTTTGAAACCGATTGTTTGTAGCAAAACAATATATTATAATATAGCTAAATAAAGGAAGTATTTGACAGCAGTGAATAATGATTCATTATTCACTAGTGAATGATGAGTATCATTTAGGTCGGGCAAGCAGACGTATAATGGGTACATTATACAATAGTCGTAGATAAAACACTTCATTCTTTCATTTCCACCAGACAGTTCACAAAATCGCTACACGCGTTTCGCTAGAGACTAGCTTCATCAGGAATTTTATGGTACTGCTACTCACTCAGGATAAAGTATTTATTAATTACGTTATCATGGATTTCCACGTGTGATTATCATGAGTATCGTTCAACGACATCAGTTATAGAATAGTTATAGTAGGTATTTGTTTCTTATAGAAATGAAAACAATCATCACTTTTCTCATAAACCCCAACACTGGCACCACTTAGTGATCTGTCATGTGATAATCTGTCTTTGCTTATAACATGACTCGAAAATATTAAAGAAATCAATTTCATCCCACGATACCATGTTTGTAGAAATATGTTTCATGCGTACACATAAATCTAATGATTTTTTCATTGTTTTCATTAGTCAGAACATGGATCACCTGGAGAGCTCACACTAATATATGACAGTATAACATTCTCCACATACTGAACCTAATTACAGGTGAACGAAAGACAGACCAGTTACCAGTAACTCTGTTTATCAAATAATATCACCGAAAACTGTGTATATTATTATCTAAATCAGACTATATACTATTTTTGTAGTTTCCATGGACAATAATAACCGTCTAAAAGGAAAGTTATAAATTCAACAAACGTCCAGGCCCCTTTTTTGTTTTTTTTTCGGGTTTAGTTAGATCTAGTGCTATCAATTTCATTAACAGCTCAATTTCAAAATCGTTCCAGATGCCATAAACAAAAATATTCATCAAGTACGAACTCAATTAGAAAATACCTAATGAGGCACTTTTACGAAATATCGAAATTTAGGCTTGTGCATTTCTTATGCCAGGGATCGATAGATCACGTGATCATTACGCGTAAGCTTTGTTTACCTTCTACCAGGATGTATACCTAGACAACTAACACTTGCCTATCGTACCGAGACGGTCAGAAAAATTCTGCTACGACCGCAGTGCAAACCAGCAGTGAAATAGCCGAACTGAATAAGAGGACCACGCCTTAGACCGCTGGGCCACACCAAACCAGTTTTGATACATTTGACAGTTGAAAAACAGGGATAAGTTCCTAAGATAACATAAGGGAAAGTTTTCACCTGGGAATCACGAAAGAAATGAGTTGTTTCCAAACACAATCGAGTGAAAAATCTGTTTTTGAGGAGTGTGACTTGGCCTTATCCATTTTGGTGGAAATTTCGGACTGCACTCTGATATAAACGGAATTCTGGTGACCAAAATTCCGTTACTATTATTTTGAGTTCCTATCCTATTGAGTATTGAACTAAAATATGTGGAAGACCAAATATGGTGAGAACTATCGTATCTAACCGAAAACAATAATTGTTTACTAGCAGTCAGTGTTGCCAGAACTCCAGAACCGATTCTCTGAGCAACTGTACCACGCGAAAAGATCAAAATGTACTACCTTTATGAATTTGACTTTTTTTTTTCATGAAATTAACAATCTCTACTCTCATGTCGTTTTCACTCTCAGACCAAGATGTGCCCGGTTCATAGATCAAACTTTTTCTTTCACTTCGAGAAAGTTCGCTCAATGCTAATCACTGAAGGCGTTCATACACGAAATGTTTGGTCTATGGAACAATAGTTGGATGAAAAATGAATTAAAGAGATAATGGATCAGATATTTCAAGAAATAAAATTTTTTGTTGGAAATAGATTGATCAAAAACATGTCTTTCGATAATGAGCTTGATAGAATGCAGTCTTTAACGACCGGAGCTGATAGCTTTCGACTGCATCTGCGACGCCACTGAAGATGGTTGCCCTTTGATCAGTTCCAGTCGAAAACTACAGATTGAAATCCGAGACCACTGCTATCAAGCCGGGATATCACCGAAAATAAAACTATTTACTGTTACAAAATTGCTATTCATTTCCAAAGAAAAGCAGATCATGAAACGGAAGCACGGAATGCTAGACTAAAGACTAGTATCGTTAGAAATTTCAACAACGTCAATCCTTTTCATCTACTCATTAGGTCTGTTGGCTTTCACTTACCAAAATTCTATCATTTTTCCGGCAAATACTACAGATGGCATTGTACAAAGCAGGATTATTAACTGTTTACCGCATATGTTTTTTGTTTTAAAACAGACAGGTTTCGGACCAATTGGTCATCTACAAATGTAATGTTTATACTTTCAAGAGGTCTGCGGGTGAATGGTACAATAATGAATCATTTGCTTGGTCACCTCAGTATTTTTCGTTGTATAACAACCGTGCCTGAGTTATTGATCGAAAATACATTGACGGATCGATTAACCATAAATCAATCTGGAAATGATTTATTCCAATGTTATTCAATTAATTCTGCTTTTTGTATCACAATAACACATGCGGGAAATAATGGGATGCGCACCGGAGGCAGGGTCTTGTGCGGAAAAAGGGCGACTACTTCTCATGACTTCATATTACGGTGGGGCATATTTCCAGACAACTCATACCGTTTCTATGAAAAATATTAACTTCTTGACACGAAACATTCGATCATAAAGTCTTCATAGTTCTGCTTTTCTAGCTAAGATATTCTTACAGTTCCTTGATATAATGTAATGGTGTTTTAGATATTTTTGAAGAGGATATTTTACTACGATTCAGTACTTTTCGGTATTGTGTTTTCTGTGATTCATACTCTTCCCAAAAATTATTATGACCCAATGAGGGGATGGAACTGACCACCCCCATCTTATAGAAATTATCTCGAAACTCTAGAGTTTTATTCCGATATTGACCCAATGTATTCTGTAAGCGACCGACATAATTCAAAGAATATATGCAAACGCAACCTACATCTCTCCACTTTCCCATAAATCACGCCACAAACTCCCCTGAAAGTTCAAAGCCCCAGCTAGAGAGGCATTAAGGAAGGAGAATTGACAGGAAGGACATATCCCGAAATGTAATTAATCAAATGATTATTGCTGCTGTGAATAATCGGTCATCTTCCGGGACATCGTGTTCTATCCGTGTAATATGGGATCGATCCTGGGACTTTGATGATGGATAGGTGCACGCCGCCGCAAGCCTTGATATGGAATGGAAACAGTATGATTCATCTTCATTATGTGCACTAAGGAAGTGCTTACATCTCGGAATGGGGAGAAATATTCGGTTACAAGAATCCAAATATACTTTGATAAATAAAACCATTTTCAATAATTTAATATTACATCAGAAGGCAGCACTCTGAATCAAAGTATCCAAGGAGGAGTTACTCTTACGGTTCGAGAGAACTATTCGCATTCATTAACGTGTGCCTAACTTAAGGAAGGAAATGAGTAGTTCCAATCACTTCGGTACTTTCAAACACCTAGAACGAATTTACTGTCCACCGTAGCGTGCGGAGTATCAGAATTATATGGTCAATATAGTACTAGATTTATAGAGAAATAGAACTGTTAGCCAACCTTATCGAAATATCATTTGAAGAGATGAATAGTACGGTTAGAAGGCAATTTTTACGGCTGTCGTAGCTTGATTCACACATTCTCTTGATCACTTATACAATCAAAATGATAATGGATATTTCAAAGCTAGAACTACCATTTCTGGTATAACCTTCCATTGTCAACATCAATTCGGAGCATTATCAACTTTATGGCAACATTTCTCCGAAGAAAACGTTGCTCTGCATCGTTGAGTAAGCGGAACTATCAACGTTGTAATATAGATGGCATTACAAAAACGCTTCAAATGCTCTTTACAGTGCCATTAGTTAACTATCCCATTTCTCTGAATCCAAAAGTACAGGTCGCCGAAATGTTAGTACATAACATCGCACGCAGATTATTTGAAAAGTTTCTGAAAATTTGAAAATTCGAACGATAATTTTGTATTACAGTATGATGTGGATCACCTAATGAGTTGGCCATACAAAATGCATTGTTATTCGATATCAGCACGAATTCAATACTACCCAACATGACACCTTTTAGGTGAGATAGATGATATTCGCGATCTGTGTGTAACTATTCAATAAAATATGTAAGTTCAATTAACATCAGATTGTTAAAAAAGACGTGTTGGACTTGCTAGAGTATCTAAGAGGCTCAACTTATGAATTGATCCATGACAGCATAATCTGGACCGTACTCTTGAAACCATCTAGAGTGAGTTCGTAGAATTCCTATATTGTAGAAAACATAAGATTTGGCCTAAGGAAACTGAAATTTAAAGAAAGAATTCATATCAGCGTAGTTTTTTTTTCAACAATCACTGCATGGCAAAATACATCACACAAAATACACACTGTAATGTGGATCTTCTAATGCCGACTGCACGTCTCCGAAGTTGGTGGCATTTTTGGAAGATGATCTAGTTTAGTGGCAGGGTTTTGATTAAAAAAGACCATTCGATACTGTAATTCCATCTTCATAAATAACTGTCCGAATGTATCTGCCACAGACATATTCTGAAATGATTATTATAAGGAAAGTAGCCTTGTGGCAAAAAGTGAGTTGTAACCATTTATTGAGTGTCACAGGTCACAAATATATTCCACTCATTTTTGAGAACGCAACTATCCTAGATTTTCGCTAATTTTTTCATAAATATTTCATCAGTGAAAGAGAGTATGTAGAATAGAAACCCTCAACTCTGTGTTTCACGTGTAAATTTCATCATGATGCCAAAACAAACTTTTGATTTTTTCAGTTGTATGGAATAGATGTGGGGGTAATATACCGATTCAGGGTTCAGAGCTGATAAAACATATTTTGAGTTCTGGAATGCTCACCATAAGCATAATTTTTCCACCA
Organism: Zygogramma bicolorata; assembly: GCA_032362365.1. Classification (NCBI taxonomy): domain Eukaryota; kingdom Metazoa; phylum Arthropoda; class Insecta; order Coleoptera; family Chrysomelidae; genus Zygogramma; species Zygogramma bicolorata. The sequence goes on from JAVJAQ010002961.1 coordinate 133,364, forward strand.
AAAAATTATTTTCCTCTTCCAACTGAATGAACATTTTACTTCACAACTAGTGAAACTCTCCGTTGGTTACCATCATTCCTTTGGAAATATTTCTCCGTTCAAAATTCCTACTAACAATTTCAATCCACTCCCTGCCTGCCAGTCATTGCTGTCTGCTTTATCTTATTCAGAATATTCGAATGTTCTTCGAATTTTCCCGTCTACTTCAGAGTTAACAACAGTTCCACACGATAACGGCGTAAGTACAAAACTCTGAGTTGAATAGATTCTCGTGGAAAATTAGCATCAACCAACCGTTTCACGCACCACAATATGTCCTTGTTATCTTGATTCCCTCCATACTGCATTCACTGACTGCAGAAGATTATGAGTATAAACAATAAACCCATCTAGTAGGGAGTATTTTACTTGCCATTGTTCGCAGTTTCGCTTTTCAAAAACAGGAGTTGATAATTCAGACAAGTCTCTAGTGCGGATCATGGAACTAGGGTTGATAATGGAAAAGGATTGGGTTCAATGATTCCATGAGTGCAAAAGTAAATCTTTCGAATTTTCTGTGCTTGTCAGTTACACGATTGAACGTTCAATACTAATATACTACAATAATAGTTGATAGGGTGCTATAACTTCACGAGAACTCATCAATATCATAGGTATAGTAACTACAGCCAGTAACTGTGTATCTAATGTGAGTGATGGAAATGATATTGCGTGAAAAATCCTCAAGGGGAATTGAGAGATCTATAAACGTTCTTAGATGGCATTTCCCATGAAAGTTATTCAATATTCTTGAGTTATGTAAAGAAAAGTTAATTAGTTGAAGTGAGACATGTTGATTGAAAATATCCTTTCAATTTTTTTTCGGGCTCGTCTATCTGTTTTGTTGACTTTGTTGAATGCCATTGACTTTCAGCCCGTCTCTAAATCAGACGAAATTTTTCAACTTATAGTTTTTTGATTAATTCAAGATGTCTCCAATATAAGAATCCTTCGTTTCAATAATACTTCACAGTTAGTTTTTCGATGTGAAATATTCCTTGGCTATACAGATATACTTTCCCGACCCAGACAAATCATCTATTACATCACATCAGGAAGGCAACCAAACTCAAATCATAAATGTCAAGTTTTAATCGAAAAAAAAATGCTCGAGTGTAATTCGGCACGACTATTTGATGAATACAGTTTAGTTTATTCAATTCAACAGAGAAGTACAATTGGTAAAAACACAATTCTTATATTTCATTTCAACAGATCAGATCTACTTTTTTGACAACGCAAGTGAAAAATTGACAAAGACGCCGTCAAAGATTTGTTTACAATTCTGGTTGCCATGCTTTCAGGAGTTAGGTTCCGTTGTGTCGCTGAAAGACTTAGGGCAAGTTTTTTCGCTGTAGTACAGCTAATAGGGAGCGAGCGACTCGTGTCCATAATGCATAATTAGGCAGGAGTTATTTTATTTCATAGATAGTTGCATTCTGACGTACTTAACCTAAAAATACAAAATACTTCCAAAAATGGCGAACGGAAGTGCCGCCATTTTGTGAAAAATCGTTTGAGCCTGTACCTCCGTAACCGTGCACTTTAGGCCCACAACTATAAGGAGCTTTTTTATAGATAATTGAATTTTCTATCTTTTTCAACTAATAATTTTTTTCGTAGCACTTACCGTTCACGACCTATATTATTATTACTTTTTGTTTATTCACTTTTTTACCGATATCTTTTTACATAATTGTTTTAACAATAAATTGTTTATAATAAAACTTTTGAATCGATAAATTTTCTACAACTTTAATTTGAAATATATATATATATAAATATATATATATATATATATATATATATATATATATATATATATATATATATATATATATATATATAGTCCGATCCTTCCAAAAACTACATTTTCAACCGAAGGAGGGGTAGTGGTGACGACCATAGTGAGCATTATGCTCAGTATGCTTATATTAGTCTGTGCTACGGTAGATCTAACAGCGATATTTACGAGTGACAGATTTGTACGTCTTATAATTAATTTTTGTGAAGAAATTGTGAAAGGTTATTTAAATGGAGGAGAGAGGCCACATGAACGCATATTGATCGACCAGGCTACTTTGAGATAAAATATAACGATTTTTTTATACAAAAAGTATTTTGAAAGCAGTTAAAAGATACTAAAAAATTTATTGTTACAATTTTTATTTTATTTTTTATTCGTTTTGTTAATTTAATGATTCAAATGATTCACATCAGTAGAGTGAGGTTATAAACAAATAATTTTCTGTTTATTCATTTGACTATAGTAAATCCAAGTTTTTTTATACTCAGTATACCTAGGTTTTGTCAGTAAACTTATTGTGATCATGAAAATTTCCCGTTTTCTGAGTAACACAAAACCAAGTTTATTGATTATGAAAAAAAATATTCTGAGTTGCAAAATACTTTTTTTTCAGTGTACGTTTTCGTATATCATTGAAATAATATATTTGTTTTAAATCTTTACTATTTTTATTTGTCTAAAATATTAATATAATGAATGCAGGTAAGAACTTGAATTGATTATTATTTATTGAATCAAAAAAAATTTAAAATTCATATTTTTTTTATTATGTATCGGATTCGTATCATTACGCTATGCATACTTCGTTCTTAATAACCTTGTAGTCGGTGATACAACATTGAACGCGTTGTAACTTCAAAAATATTAATTTTAGAGAAAAAAGTTTCAAATAAAAGTTGTAGAAAATTCATCGATTTAAAAGTTATGTCATGAACAATTTATCGTTTGACCAATTATTTAAAGAGATATCGGTAAAAAAGTGAATAAACAAAAAGTAATAATAGTATAAGTCGTGAACGGTATGTGCTACGAAAAAAATTATCAACTGAAAAAGATAGGAAATTTAATTATCTTTAAAAAAGGTCCTAATAATTGTGGGCCTAAAGTGCACGGTTACGGAGATACAGGCCCAAAAGGATTTTCAGAAAATGGCGACACTTCCGTTCGCCATTTTTGTATTTTGTGTTTTTAGGTTAAGTACGTCAGACTGCAACTATCCATGCAATAAAATAACTCCTGCCTAATTTTGCAAAACAAAATCCTCTATTACCTGTATTACTGTCCTAATGACAAAATCACGGCAGCTTATAGGATATTTCATACACGAGTTAAATTGTCAATGAACAAAAACTTATATCTGTCATTTTGAACTACCTCAATATGCCGGAAAGGAAAAGAGATTTGGGTCCCCCTCTCGAGGTAACGAGCTCAGATGTTCTTGTAATCAAGGATAAAATAGGTAGGTAGAAACACAAACTTCATTAAAATACTGATCTATGCAAACCGACAGTCATGATTCAAAAAACCCATATCCACAAAATGAACACTCAAAAACACTGAATTTGAATGCCTGTGGGGCAGAATGACCTTACTATATTCTCATGATTTAAATTCCGAACGAAGAATCTATTTCGACTTCTGAATCTTGAATGAAAAACTCGTTATTTTGTATTTTCGTTATATGTTGATTTTCGAATCAGTACCTGACACCTCTTAAATAACACATTCGAATTGGTGGGTGCGATCTTCGTTCGAACAGTTGGACGTGCATCAATCCATGGCAATGAATGTATATATGAATGTCAATGTTGCGGCCTGATCGAGGAGGAGGTTTTCAATTAAGGCCTTTCATATAACAGTGGGTTATTGTCTGAATGGTTTATGATTCTACTTCGAAAACACTCCAGACATATGTTTTTATGACATGGTTTCACGATTTTCATCATACCTTTCAAAAGTGAACTTATTATGCTCACTTGGAATACGTAGTGTGTGCATGACCTTATATAGTGAAGAGAGTTGAATGTTTTTTTCATATACTGAGAAACGTTGTTCTCATGATCAATAACGAATGTTCGTGCTGAGCCATCCTGAGGTATCTGATAATGATGGTTCGAACTTTATGGCCAAATCTACAAGCTGGAAGGTCCTCTTCGGCAGTATGGATTGATATTCTCCTCCGAAGGGTCTATTCTTGACCTTTTTAAAGAGAAAACATATTTGCCCATTCTGATATCCGGTATTATAGACAGCACTGTACCGTTGTTATTCTAGAATGGGGCCATCCTACCCAACTATATAGTAACGACAAAAAAAAGATGTTGTGTTGTGTTTGAACTTTTCATATGCTTTCACAAAAAAGCAGCATTTTTGAATCGAAGTGCGTTAGGAGTGCAATGAATACGTATTGTTTTGAGGGACGGATACCCTGAAATATTTCATGACAGCACTAATTATCCATAACAAGGTATTAGAGCAGTACCTTCAAATAGCAGCTGAATATATTCCGAATATTACGCTATAAGGTAGAACACTATTAAATTTCCACAAAATTTTATTGTCTTCGCGACATGTTTCGATACACTGTATCTTTAGCAAGCAAATGTATTTAATCACTGAATTATTCTTTGTTGAAAGCTCCTTAAATACATAGGGCCTACTCTTATTATCCTTGATTCCTAGAATAATACAACTGATACTAATGATGATTCCTGAACTTATGAACTGATGCTGATTCCTGAAATTATACACTGATACTGATTCCTAGAATCACAACTGATAATGATTATGATATTTGAACATAGTTACTACTTATTAATTGAATAAGTTCAACAAAGGGGAACTATTGAGATCGAATTGATCATTTAGCAAACAATTTGAATTTTTCAGTGTATCGAAACATGTCGCGAAGACAATAAAATTTTGTGGAAATTTTATCGTGTTCTACCTTATAGCGTAATAACTATGGATTTCCATCAAATAAAGGCCGCCTCAATCCAAAATATTCCGAATATGTTGAGTTCATAAGACAGTCAACATACTGCTGTAACAAAAGAAAGCACTATGAATCTCAATTAAAAAAAAGCGTTACTAACATTTCGAATACAGATACTCCGTCACAAGAAATAGTAAATATCACTTACTGCTTTTTTCATTGCGCAATCAATAAGATATGAGGGGAAAAATGCAGTTTCTGTGTTCATTTTCATGATATTTGTCTTGAGTTAAGATAGTTTCAAGGAAAAAAAGGAGTTTCAGTCTGATTGACGTGAATTTACAAATGCGTATGTAGATACTGCCTTTCTCTATATGGGCAGCATTCTTGCGAACATTTCGTTCAGGAATAGTACCAGGAAGGGCATTCTCAACAACCAATGCAGATGCAAGAAAATATAAACAATTTCAAATAGTTTTACAATTGTTTATATCTCATCAATTTCTTTGTATGCCTGTCAGCTATTCAAATATGTTAAGACTAATGAACATATAGTTAGTACTGTATGGGATGGATAACAATTATTTATTTATTATCTCTCGTTTGAAAACAAGTACTCAGGATTTTTTTCAATCGGATATCTTTCATTCGAGACAAATGCTGCAGATCAGCTCATGATATCAAATATTCATTGGCTTCCTCTAACACAGACAAATTATCTATTAAAGCGCTTCAGGATGGTGCTCATCAACAAGTATCCCTCCGGATGGAAAAAACTTTAAACTCGCTATTTTCTACAACCATTAGGCAGTAGAAAACCCCGATTCGGACAATTCCCACTATTACGAAGAGCTGTTAGCGGCGGTCTTATATTACCTGGACCATCGCCGGCGTCGGTCAGTTCATGGAATGACCGCAAACCTGTGGCGGCGCTAATGGACCTCGACCAGTCAAACGGCCAGGAGTGGGATCCTGAAAATTTCAGCAACCCTTCAGGCGGACGCAACGCATTTATTTTGAATTTCCGGAAAGAGAAAGGATTGCAAGCAGAATGTGCTGATGCAATTTGGAAACGGTAGCATACAGGATTACTGTTTAATGAGTTCGCTCCGAGTGGAGCTTCATCTCAAAAATAACGCGTTCGCAGAGAGGGAAATGTTTCGAGAAGTATTGTTGAAAGGCGGATCCGGTTGATGGTTCTTGTAAAAAGAATTCAAAATTCAAAGGATTTTCATTTTCGATTTGAACCTGAATAAGTTTGGCTGATTTATAATTTCTGAGTATAGGTACCTGCATATTCAGATTTTTTAACTTGAGTAGGTCGAAGTTCCTGAAATGTATTCATTTCTTATGCGTATTGAATTATTATGAAAATCCGAGTTCATCCTAAGACTACTTTGGTTGATATAAATGTAGCTCAGGAGTTTATATAGGGGAAATGCCAATTATAATCGTAATGAACTTTTGAGTGCAGTATCCTCAGTATTCCTCTGAGCAAAAAATACTCTTCTACTGGTATAGGCTAGGCCATATACTCAAATATTGCACGAAAGAGTTGAATGAACCAACGCCTAATAAACAGATATTAATCCCACGTTACCAGCACAACTTGTAGTAGTGCGTGTTAAATTTTGATCATATCATGTTTATACTCATCATTATTGAACTTTCTCCACATTAAATATTTTTTGCCCCACCACACTTCACAAACACGATTAATTAATTCGATCAGAGTTTTGGCACTCGTCTTCAACTACAACAATTTTTTATATTCTATCCCTCTACACATTATTGTATGTCTATTTCAGTAGTTGGCTTCTCTCAAGAATTGTTGAGGGCGGATTCAAGCAACCCAACTCCTGAATAGCTTAACAATCCTTAAGTGACAGATAAATCATGGGAATTAGTAGTAAAGTTAAGCACCTATCTGTATGTCCTCATCCAATCCTGATGATTAACGTTTCTAAGTTGATAATTTGAGTTATTCATAAGTTAAGTTGGCTTGCTTGAATCCACCTAAAGTTATTTGTAAGTTAAGTTGGGTCGCTTGAATCCGCCTTTAGATATTCAAGTTTTGTGTGTTGTGACAAAATGTAAAACTGGCATCTACTAAGTGTTGATTCCGACCTACTTCAATTAGTTATCCATAGGTTAACTTGGGTTGCTTGAATCCGCCTTCAACAATTCTTAAGTGACAGATAAAACATGGAAATTTCCAAGTTATGTTAAGTACTTGCCTGAATGCACTCATTCAATGATGATGATTTATGTTTTTGAGTTGATGAGTTGAGCTATTCATAAGTTAAGTTGGCTTGCTTGAGTCCGCCTTGAGTTATTCATAAGTTGAGTTGGGTCGCTTGAATCCGCCGTTGTGTCAACCCTTACTTTCGGCCACTTTTTAAAGGTAGGTGGAAATAAAAATTCGAAATTTGGTATGCCGCTAGGATGTTTTTTTTGAAGATTTTTCAAATTAGCCACATGATTAGATATTAGCACCTTTAGCAATTCATCCCGTATTGTGTTATAAAGAGGTCTAATTTTCCAAAAACGGTCACTGGGATCTTGTTCTTCTTCCACATTTACGAAATGTAGATTTTGTCTCCGTTTATAAAATCTATTCATTGCCATATGCTCGCATATTTGCGGAACTGCTAACTTTGATTTCCAATTAAAATTTATGCGTGAATAATGAAGATTACCCATGAGAATACGGATTCCAACAAAGGTTTGCATTTTCTTCAACGTTTGTAGAGTCAAATTCAAAATTTTTTTCAACCGCATATAAGTTTGTAAAATACGCCATTTTCTCAAACAATAAATTTGAGAAGTATTTCGAAAAAAAAAACAACCGGAACTATCTAATTCAAAAACTTGGGGAGTTATCGGTGTATGCCATATAATATTTGGAGTAAGGAATGTAACATCTTATCGCCATTTGATATTCTCTTTCGGAGTCAGATCATTTGCTGAAATATAATTCTCTATTTGGACCATACGTTCTTTCCGAAAGGACAGCTTGTTTTGATTTATGGAAACATGATCTGGTAGCGTATCATTTATTTCCAAATTTTCATCTCCTTCAAGCTCTTCAGTGTCATTTGCTTCGATTTCGGGAGCATCTATAGATACAAAAACATATTTTCAAAAAATATTCATTATCGTCACATAACTAAATAAACTCACCTGGATCTTCTTCAGAATCACTCCCACCCCAGCCATTTTCATCCCCACTCTCATCTGATATACACTCAATATCAGATAAACGTCCTTCAATCAAACAAAGAAGTTCGTTATCACTAAGGGGTCGCCTACTCATATCAATATCTTCACGAGGAACTCAGTTTTCAACTCTCAAATATTCTGATTCAAATTCAGAATTCAATAAATAATCACTACCTCTCACTCACAGTGTCCACAATTCAATACGCAACTATTTCGAAAAATCTCTCGTCGAAAATAGCCAAAGAAATGGGTCTCCAATTGCTTTACTGTGAGAATCACACCTTTATATGTCTCTAAAAATAAGCCAGTTGTTTGATATTCGAGAATTTTTATTCAATTTGAATTTCAATATCAAAGTGTACAACAACATGTGCCTTGCTCTTCGAAGAGTAGGTAAGTTAAAATGCAATTTGAAATTATTCTATTATCGAATAGAGGGAGCCGCTCTCGATTAGGGGTTATTTCAAATCATTCCACAAATGTGGACTGCATGAATCAGCGGGTGAATAGGACATAAATATCGATACGAGTCGATACAAACTGATGTCCACAATTGTGGACACTATGAGCGAAAGGGTTAACGTAAAAGTACAACAAAGTATTTATTTCCTGTTTACATCTGGCTGCCAAGTACTTGCGGCCGAGTGGGCATCAGCAGCCATGGGTTTTCAAATTTTCGATATGCATTGCTGTGATGCGAATGTTATTTCATCTGAATAACAAGTGAGTTGTGGAAAATGATTAAAATTATTTTAATTAAAAATATTTTCCCACCCATTTTTGACTGGCACCCTGTTATCAAAGTATTTGCCTATTTTAAAATGGAAGCTGATAGTTCAGAAAATGAAGCTAAAAAAAATTGTAAAACCTCGCAATATTTTCGTCCAGCAATGATTGTACAAAAATTTGGGATTAGAAATATTACACCCTCTAGTTCATTTTCTATATTGTGCTGTTGTACGCTTTTTTTTAGGGATGAAAACTAGCCCTAATTGTCAAAAATTATAAAATAATATTAAAAACCTAAATATGGGTAAAAATAGTTAGATAATGATTGTTTCATGCTTTAGGAATACAATTACATAATCTTTCAACCTACCCTTGTTATAAACTACCCTTAAAAACATTGAAATTTTTATAATATGTCTTCGAACTTTAGGATAAACTGGTGGGAAATCAACGAAATATACACTCACACACGCGAGCAGATTTTTTTTCTTCTCTGTCTTCCAATATGAATGGAAAAAGTGGAACATATAACGTATAACGGCCGAATATACCGGTTATGTAAATTACTACGCTCCGAAGCAGGTAATTCAAATTTTCCAAAAAAAAATTGATAATTTTGGTGATAAAATTTTTTTTTTAGAAACGATTTCGTAGAGCTTTTCAAGAGCTATACGACTATGTGAATAAAATTACTTAAGATCTCTTAATTTTCAAATGGGGAGAGTTTAAAGCGCTCGACTAAGGTGATGTTCGATCGTAAATGTAGGTGTAAAACGGCTATATCTCGCCGGATATTCACTTTACAAAAAATCTACACACAGGGAAATTTTTGTCATCAAAAAAACTACCATTTAGTACTGTACCGTTTTTTTTCGTATCTTTAGTATTTTGAGAGATTTTTATAAGAAAAGGGTTAAAAACACGAAATTGAAAAAATCGTTTTCTATTTAAAAACCAATTTTTCTAAAATTAGGCATTTCAAATTGGTTAAACTTCGTGGTTGTATCAATAGTACATATATAAAGAGAATCACAGAAGGGTGGCGATCAATTTTAGTTAGGGGGTACTTTGGAGGTTTTCACAGATTTTTTTTGTAGAATTTTCATGCTAGGAAGACATTTTTTTATCTGTTTGAAAACTCTTATTGAAAACTTCAAAAAATATTCTATGAGCTTTCTTCTAGAAATGTAAATTTTTTTCGTTATTTCGCTTTAAATCTTCCAATTTATACATTTGACGAAAATAGCTAAGCATTAATTTGCTGTATCTCAGTTCGTATGTGTCGTAGGAAAATTATGAAGAAAGCATTGTTTTTGTTTTTTCAAAAGCTACAATTTGCCTCTCCACACTTTTTTTGGTAAAATGCATAGTTTTAGAGTTATTTGCAAAAAAACATTTAAAAAAGTCGATTTTTTCGTCAAAAAACTGTTACTTTCAACTTCGAATAACTAAAAAAATATTACTTTTACGAAAAAACGTATGGAACATTTTTTTCTTAGAATTACTTTTTTCGTCGATTCCTTCAGTTGAAATGTAATAAAAAATGTCCACCCCCGTGATAGGGTGGCAACCACCCCCAAGGCTCTAGCGTACAGCGTCATGATATAGAAAATGATCCTCGAGCTATTCCCTACCTTCTGTGAAAATTTCAGGTGAATACATAGTGGACGAGAAAATTGCGAGCCAAAATGCTTCATTTCCTGAACTATGGATACACTTCTTGGTAATGAATGAATCGAGGACTTTTGTATAAAGTGTATAATTTTTAATTCTATTGCAAAGCGCTTTCGACTTTCAGTCATCTTCAGTGATCGCCTGGAAGTAAATACTCTGATTGAAAAGAAAAGTTTGTGAAAATTTGAAATTTGAGGTTATGAAAATTTGAAAATTGATCGAGTTCTTACTCTTCACAAGACAGGAAGTATCGACAACAAAATTGTGGAAAGGATGCCAATCTGAAAAGTTTAATTTTGAGTTTAATTTTGATTCATGATAGACCTCTCCTCAAGTTGGTACCATTCATATCTAGTCTACTACAATGAAACATCCGAAGATGGCAATGTTTCAGAAACGAAACGGCCATCAGATATATATCTTATTATCAATTGGAGGAGTTGTCATTCTGAGCATCAAGGTAGATGATACTTGGTTGAAACTTCAACTTGTGACTATAAGGCTGATTCACACCACGGATCAGTTTCATTCAAGAAGAAAAATACTTGTATTTCACCAACAATGAACTTCACCAAGTTATTACCATTATCTAGTATTTATACAGAATATTTTTATGATAATGATATTTCCTTCTCCAGTTCTGTTTTCAATAGCAAATGAATTCCAAACAATGATATAAATTACTCCTGAGAGTTGCTTCAACGATACAAAAAACTAAAGGAACTCTGAAAAAAACAATATGATAATTATTTGATCCCCACAAAACTTTGTTCTACCCAAGTACTGGTTGGGAAACTTAACTCGATTCGAAATGAAACAAGTATGGGATCCAAACTGGAGGCCTTCAGAATACTTTTACCTGGACTCACCACCTTGCAATCAAATTCTAATGAGTGATTGGGAGAACAGAAGTGTTAAAAAACTATGGAATTAAAAATGGTGGAACATAATATGACACCCGATCCACAGATGAAACATATTTAATGAAATGTTTGTCTTGACATGTAAAAATATACAACACTCATATTATTGGAGGGTAACCATGACATATCTGAGCCCACATGTTACGAATGTGTCACCGTTATAATCCTTTTAAGTCCGACTCGATCGAAAAGAGAATAATACTATTTTCATTCGATGAGACCGTATGCGATTAAATAATTCCCTCAAGCATTCGCCACTACCATTACGTCATCTATATCTATACTATTGAGGGGTCGAACAGTGCCAAATGGGGCAAATATGAAAGAATGTGTGAAATATCTGTGACAGGTGCACGTGTTTATTGAATTGACTCTTTGGGTTATTACTTGGGTAGGGGACATTTTTTCTGGGAAATGCCCATCAAGACTATCAGTTACCCCAGCTGTGGAATGCTATAGATTTGACCCTAGGCGCTGTAGAGTATCGCCGTTCTTCAATTGATGGCTATTAATATGGATTCGGAATCACTCTATTCCATTCGAAAAAAAATATTGTCTGTATTCCTAATGATTTCTCAAAAAAAAACTTTGTGGAGTTGGAGAAGAGCCAATGTTTCAAAATGCCATAAACAATTTCAATTATTTTTTATCGTTTCTTAACTATTTATAAAGAATGAGTCTAAACTGATTATTTCTTCAATTTTTCTTTCGTAGCTGCTTTTAATTCGTTGATATCAGTGAAAGAACCTACTCCTTCCACTCAACAACAACATTTTAATCATCAATGGTTCATTTTCGGAACCTTATGTATCCATAATGAACCAATTCTCAAAATAAGCACCAATATCGTCACAATTACCTGAAATATTCAAAAGAAATTCTTGATCATCTGAAAATGTATTGTATTATAATCTCTGTGTCATGGATAAACACAGAGATTATAATCGACGTATGTAGTCCATCTCTCAAAGTGGAGTATCAAGATTTGAAGTAGGGAAAGGAAAACTCTAAGTCTCCTCCACAATCAAATTGGACTTGTTGTGAAACATGAGTGAAAGATACCTATCTCCATTTTGTGATCTTTTCCTCGTATCAAGTGGCGTCTTACCAACATCAATTGTTTTCAATAATCATTGTGATGATTGTGATATCCCCTAAATTCAAAAATGTACATTCTGTGAAGAATATCATTGTTCCCCTTTTTCATATGACTGTTTTCAACCTCTAACGTAAGTGTATGATTGTTTGTTGAGTCAACCATATTGAATTATCCCTTTACTTATTTTTAGGACTTTCTGTTACACTGAAGATGATCACAGCCTGTGATCGAAACATGTTTGTAAGTTTTTTTCGTTAGATAATTACTGAAAATATAAATTCCCTTCATATGTGGGGAAGACTTAGAGTTTTCCTTTCCCTATTTTGAAAACAGAGATAAGAGTTGCTTTGAAATTTGATTTGGCATTTATTTGTGATCACACCTCGTCGAAAACAATGTTAGTATTTGTATTGAGCAATCGTGTTTTTGTATAGGGCCTGTGATAATGTGATGTTATAAAGAGAAGATTCCAGTCATTCCCATTTATGGTGGCAATAGAATTATTGGATTAACTGCAGAAGTATTTAATCAATATTCTCCAAATAGAATAAAAGTTCTTGAACGAGTTAATCAAAATGCTTGACAAATCATTCAGGACAGAAACACAATAATAGGCGACAAGGATAGTTTGATCTGTTTCTTATCTAGTAGTGGAGGGAATTTTTTGATTTTCGCTTGGGTATGTATCAACGGACGGAGTTCTCAATAGTCACATTTGAAAATAGTTTTACAGATTTCTCTGTATTCCATATCAAAAATCAATCGTAGAATTATTTTCTGTGATTCAATGCCTTCCCATGGCATTATATGGAATAAGCCATTGCAAAATGAACTCTCGATAGACATTGTTTATCAGCTGGTTTATCGTAATGGGGCCTTATTTAGCCTATTGCAGACAATAACCAGGTGTAAGTCCCAGCTCAACGACCATTCGAAATTGTTCCTAGATATTCCACATGACGTTGATTTTCTCACAGGGATTATTTTCATTCAATTTTTCATTGATTTCATTGATCGCACCAGCATCTGAACGGATCACTTACAATGTTTATCTCACCTAATAGATTATATCTATCGCAATATCTGCGACTGTGATAGTGGTGTCATCAGCAAATATTATTCAATGGCAATCTCTCACGCACACAGATAAATCACTGGCAAAAATAACAAATAGTAGAGGACCACGAACAGAGCCCTGCGGGATCTGGTTCAATCTGATCTTTCGCAAAAGTTGAATAGACATTTTTTTAGCGGATTCATTTCCTCTCCTCAATCATCGAAACAATTTTGGATGGCAAATGTAAGCAATTGCTGTTGACACAATATACAATTCTACCTCACAAGGGTCGCCCAAACCAATTTGAAAATCATCCAAACTCACCTTTTTGAAAATAATACAAACAAGAAAAAAAGGATAACAATACGACAGTTCACGTGATACTCGAATCCTTGTGAAGTAGATTACATGGGAACAACATTCTCTAATATTTCCACTGCGAACGATAGCATGCTGAATTCAATTGCTCAGGAGTGTCAATAAAAAGTTTCACAGAATTACTGGTCTGGATGCTGTTGCTAAAACTTCAAGTTTGAGTTTTCAGTTCACAAAATCATCGTAAGTGGTTCCTACGACAATTCTCGAAATTTATAGGGCTAAGTGCTCGCAACTAACATCCCCTTCAAGTCTGCCTCCTCAACCTAAGATAGTCCGAAGATTATATACGGCAAATCTCTCTGTACAATTCCTTATGGGATCTTGTCTCAAACTGTGACCACAAGGTTATGTCACTGAACCTATCTTTCACTTACTGTGTTGTAAACTAATCCAAACTTTGAATATGAAGAAGTAAAGGAAATGTTTCAATTTTGAAAATGAATGAAGATCAAAAATTATAAAACACAAAGAAATTATCTTCAACTTGCATGTTATATAAATTTCAAGATTTTCTTTCGATTCACATAGTGTATGTTTGCTTATGAAGGAAATGTGTTTCAGCGACCAGTTTTGAGGCAACGTCAGTCAATATTTATCTCACGAATCTGCTCTTTATCTTTCTTCAACACTTGTGTTGAAATTATTTTCACTGGGAAGTTGCGTAAAAAGTGTTCAAGAATGTTTGTTCATATACTCTCACGAAAAAAAGGTGATTCGACGGTTTCTAATTCGGGCCTGCGAGATGATCAGAAGGAATGCGAACGAACTGTTTGTTTGAAGCACGAAAGAGTAAATATGTGAAGGTTTTTTTATTGATACACGATATGAACATGAAGCACCTCGAAAGATGTTTATTATAATCAAAATGTTTCGGAGTTACATTTAAAACACATGGCGGATGAACTAAGTGTACACATATGTGTTCATTGTGAATTGAGTGGTTTGATAACTGAGGGAACAGTAATGTATTATTATAGAAGGTAGCCGGTTATCTGTTTCACCTCATAAAAATAGAAAACGCATTGAGAGCAATGGAAGAAGAGAAAAAAGAATAACGTAGCCAACTAGGTGTTTATATGGTATTATAGAATTGAAGTAAAATTTAATGTGATTTGATTTTTCAGTCAGTCACAGTCCAATGATTTGTAATAATAGGAGAAGGAAATGATAACCCTGATGTAAAATAGATTAATTTCTGGGATCATTCACCATCAACATAATTTGGATACAAAATATATTGTGTGGGGAAGTGAACATTGGTGGAAGACCTCTAATTGTCAAATGATATTTTGTGATTCTGTTTCATCTGATCGAATCTTTCGGACAATTTCTTGAAAGTCTTGATTTCGGAACTGAAATCAGGACTATTGCTGAAGCCAACAAATAATCCTGCAAACATTCATCCATGTTTCTCAAAGATTTTTGCCGTTTCCATTAAAATATTCGATTAAATTGGAACTTTCGATATGGAAGTGAAATTTTTCAACTGAGATCAATTATCTGTAACTCACCAAATCAGTGTACCCAAGAGATGAATCCAGTTTTGAAACTATTTTCCTGAAAATGCTCACTCAGCGGTGTGGGGTTATTTGTCGTTCACATTTTCAATCCGTTTCTGGAACATTCGGGCTGGAAGATTTTCATCGAAAAGTCCTGTACGAACCGAGGTAAATAACTTATGAACTGACAACTGTATGAACTGGGGTTGAGTGGAAGAATGATTCTGGTATTTGCTTCATTACAAGAAATGAACTGCCCCTTTTTTTTTAATCGAATAGATTACCTGAATGATGTATAATCTCATTTTGAAAACAAAAATGATGATAATTATTTTTAGACACTGCCGATAACCGAGCAAGCTAGAGCTTGAAGATAGAGGGCACCGCTTTACATGTCCCGCTAGTGCAGAGGACACATACACCGATGAATAGGTAGTCCTATTTGATTTTTCTGGGTTGTGATGGCATAACCGGAATCCATGGAGCCACAGGTATATACAAAATAAGCCTCTCCTTGTCCACCCAAGGCCCTGTCTTCTGGACGCCTTCGTGAAGGTAATTGTGATGAGAGTATGAAAGTTTATTTTTTATAATAAATTTTTTTTTTCTGGATACGTAACATGCTCAATTAGCTGATGCTTATTTCATTTATCTTCTGAATTGCCTTGTTTATTGCGTTGGTCATTAGCATTTGTTTTGAAATCAATAAATCTGGAATGCTACCTCAACTTCATCGTTTGGTAGAGGAATTCCTATATTGAGACTGGCGAACTGATTTTCTTTTGCCCTCAATCCTCAATCCAACAAAATGTTATTGCCGAAGATGAATATTTTTTTTTTTTATTTTTCACGCACCCATCTCATCTCTCATCTTGATAATATAATTCCCAGGTTCAAGTACAGTTAGAAATATATTATTTTGTGGTGGATGAATGTTTCCTTCGTAGTTAATGAGTTCAACCTATCACAATCTGACAAAAAATACGAATTAATATGGAAATCTATACAATGGTACCACTTCCACTTGGCGACGCTGATTCAGGGGTGTTGAGGTTCGATTTATACATACAATATGGTACGTCACAATAACAGATATATACGTGAAACCTAACCTATAGGCTCCTAGGTAGTACTATACTATACGCCTGAATTGTAGAGTAAATCAAGTGTAGCGGTTTTTTCAACTGTTAGCTGATAATAAAGTTATATTCGATTACGCTGATTGAACCTACCTGAATACCCTAAGTGGAAACCACCTGACCTGAAATAGGTCAAAACAAAAGTTACTGAATGTAAAAGAATCTCACCTCACGTAGAAGAACCTTATTTGAAAGAACTGCACACGTCACTGTCCACCTCGCGTTTTGAACTGTTAATTTAGTTCCGTCATATATTTGGAACAGTTGTCATCGTCGGTTGGTGGTTGAACGAGCACAGGCTCTTGCATTTATTCGCCAAAGTTGTAGCAGAAATTTTTTCAGCTGGCTTTTTACGATTCTCATTTATTAGTTGCCCAGATACCAATCCCAGCAGGTGAGGTCTGTTTATCGAATACACGAACCGACCAAATAGCAATGAGGGTTTTCTGGGTTTCCCTACCGTTTAAATAGCGAATGCGCAACCGCAAAGATCAGTAAGTCGCACCATAGAATATTAGCCGTCTCTTGCTAACATAAGGTTCTGCAATCTGGGAGCTCTTGTATGAGTGTTCGACTGGGAAATACAAAATCAAAATTATTGAAAAATGTGAGACATAGCATTCGACTCATTTCGTCATACGCTTTCGATTGACAAATGGTACAATGGGGTGTGGGATGATAAACTTCACGTCTCATTTTTGGCGTTGGCATTTTCCATCTCAACCTCCTCAATATCCAATGGTAAACCTCAAACAAATTTCATTCAATATTTTTATTTTATATTCACCCCTGTCAAAAAGTCATGTCTGCGGAAAGAGTACTTTTTTGGTATGGTAACCGTTATTTCAACAGAAGGGTATCATTAAAAATCCTTGAGTGCCACCGGACTGATTGGTGTTTCGATCAACAAATCTAGCCAACCAGGAATGGTTTTGAGGCAACCAACAATTGCCCATGGCAAGAACCACCTGATAATTAATAATGTGACCAAAGTTTGAACCCGCGTCCGATCCGTCAGTGAGGACAGCGAATTCAAGGAACGGACGTCATTTTCACCGGTTCACGATCACAACATCGAAGAACCCTGTATATCACCCAAGTTCTGCGTTCCAACATCAGTCATATAAAACCCGACTGCGCTCTCTACGGGAGATAAAGGACAGAAGGTCGCGATCATTCACACGTTCCCTTTCAGACGTTCCGACCGCATTCAGATTAATCATCCGATCAACATAATTGCATTTCCGTAAGTGTACTCGGCCGGTAACACCCTGTGTAATTAACATGGCCATGCATCATGCTGCCTGTCATAATGTATATCGCTCGATGCCGTAACAAGATCGCTTCTTCTATGGAAATGCTGGAAGGAGCATTGGGGGTGGCGGTAGATACGAGTTTTCCAATTAGAATATTTCAGGCGCAGCCTGATGCAGCACTGTGATAACATATAATTATAGTACACTTCGATCCTGCAGTTCATCAAAGCAAACACTCTTCAACACTCCAGCTCAAAATAGATCTCGGCCCTTCGAAAAGTTTAACGAGCCATTCGAAAACCACAACAATCGGTAAGATCTCACAAGAAGAATTGATCTATCCTACAAGAGGTGATATGTGTGAACACAGTGAATGAGAGACTGATAATTACTGATGAACACAAGTTATAACTCCAGTTATAACCCCTTGTTTTAGCAAAAAATAAAAATGAGATACACAGTTGAAAAATACTACCGCTACTACAGTGTTTACAGCTCATATAAATCCCCATGGCATGTAATATGTTGAGATGGACGCTAGTACCACCTTAGTAGTACAGAGTTATTTGGAATATATGTTGGTCAAAGCATGGATGCTATTGAGTCACAGAACACAGAAAAAATCAAGAAATATAACAACCGCCTTCCACAATGAAATATGAACGTTTAGGGCCAACAACCACCGAAGGCGCAGATGGTTTATTTTGTTCTAACTATGGTGCCAATAAATAATACGATTCAGCACTACGCCGTCACTTGTGAGCTGTCCAACTGAGTGCAGGTTAGATTTCAAAAGCACTGGAAGAGTGAGAACATTTTGGTCATGTATTTTTGTACGGCATCCTTACCATCAATAGATCCATAGAAAATAATGAGAAAACGCGCAGTGCCGTACAAAAGTAGTGCGCCACAAAGTCGGAAACATTTTTTATTTTCCGGCGATTTTCAGGGGAAATTTGGTCATTCGATTATGTACGGCATCAGTTCCATACAGTTTCAATGCCTTTTCTAATCCATAATTCCACAACGCCGTACCAAAAATTATGTGACAAGGGAAAAAATCGAAGGTTGCAACCGTCTTCCTTTCCGTGGTCCGGGGGATGATTTGAAAAACTACGGCACCGGATCCAAAATCTTATTCAGCACTCAGAAGTGTTATTAAAATTAACGCCGTCAAAAAATTATTGTTCATTTGAATTTATATCAATAATTATCCTAATTTCCTCGTATATATATTGAACATGTACGGCAACTTTTTTTAACCTGATATTGTTAAATACAATTGTTGTATAATATTGCCGTTCTGAAGAAACTGCTCTAAAAGATTTTTAGAGATATATATGTGTTCATAATCAAATTCTTAGGGAATTGTAGGCCTTCAACTGTTGTCCAGTATATACATTGTGAGTTCAAATTAGGTAATTCACCATCTCCATAATGGTCACAGTTGGCAGAATACTCAAATTGTTGGTCAATTCACTCGCACCAAGAGAGTAGGGGTCAACAGTGAGTCGTAACGCGATCTCACGTCTCCTTCAAAAGATAAGTAGTATTCACTCCAAGACATAATTATTGTTAATGAATTCAATAAAATAACCAATACACGCACCAAAAACTCGAAATAAATACAACAAGCATGCAGAAAACATGTAAACATTGTAAACCTTACTTTGTATGCCCTACCGACAACATGGCCGCTCTTGTCAAAGTAACGTGACTCAAAATAATCAATTCTATACCACATACAAACAAAATTTCTGATTTGTACGGCATTGACAAATATCGTCCCAACAATCTATCATGGATCTTAACATGGATTTTTCTGGAGCTTGTTTTGCTCCTACTGACCTTTGGACCAACAAAAATATACAGCATTAAAAAAATGTCATTTATGCATGAAACACTTTCAGAATGAATTGATTTCATATTGTGTCAAATCATCCCCTGAACCACGGAAAGGGAGGGGATTGCAACTTTCGATTTTTCCCACTTGTCGCATGATTTTTTGTACGGCGTTGTGGAATCATGGATTAAAAAAGGTACTGAAACTGTATGGAACGGATACCGTACATTATCGAATGACCAAATTCACCCCGAAAATCGCTGAAAAAGAATACATGACCAAAATGTACTCTATCTCTGCTTTTGAAATCTCACCTGAATCGTATTATTTGATACCCTTATATCATTCTATAAAGGTCTTCTGGTGGTTCAAATGACCCATCAATTTTTGACATGGGCCTGTAGTCTAGGAGTGAAGATACTGAAATGCAGAATTCCATGGTGTATCTCAATTTCTACTATGGTTTCAATTGACTTCGAAGTCTATCTGACATATAATACATTTTTGAAATTTTGAATAACGTGTGAACTTATTTCGACCTGCTTTTAATTCGATAGATGTAGACCATGTTTCCTAAAAAATGACTGAAAAAGTCATCGTTTATTCCAATAATAACCCAGTGATTTTCTTTACTCAGATCCAGTAAATAAAACCACCTAACTATAATAATCTCTTCAAAATCAAATTTTCAACCCATATTTTATGTTCAAGGTACAGAATTCACGCTGCCACTAATGAAATAAGACTCAGATAACGCTTTCATTTCTATTAGAACTCCAGGTATGTTATAGAAAATAATGTTTTCTTTTGAACTGCGTTATATACTGTAAGTCGTCTTAGGGTATGTGACGGCATATATTCTGAAGAAAACTGCTTCTTGCATAGGAGATGTGTTGTAATTTGGTGGCAAGATAAACTGTTATTATTAGTTGGTTTGTATCGATCGATCCAAGTATGGAAAATCTCCCCGCACTTGTCGATAATACAGAAATCTGCATTTTTATTCTGTGAAGTTATCAGTGATACATTCAATTTTGTTGTATAGTTGTGGTCAACAACTGATAGGAACAAAAATGCGAAGAGTAGTTTCAGGTTTGTACGAGTATGCCGTTGCACATCTGAATTTTTGTCTGTAATCTGTGCCTCCAGTTTTGTGTTAATAAAATATCTCATTAACGAAATATCATTTCTAACTCTAGCCACCTGTATTTGTTACTGGTAAACATAACCAGCGATGAGTTTATTATTTTAGTGTGATGGTGAAGAGGAAATTACAGCTCACTGATACTTGCGTGAGGAGTTCGCATTTTTTGGATTCGAATATTTTTTTTTTCTAATGCGATAGCTGAATCTGTGAGTTTTACATTCCATTGTACCATCTACATTCGAAGTTGTGCTATCAGCAAATATAGCACTGAGTCAACTAGCCAAAATGATGATGGAATAAATATTGATACCAGGGACAAGCGCTGTGAAACACCTATTTCTTCATTTTTTCCAGTTGGTGCTAAAGAATCTTCTCCACGCACTATTGCATCGTGTTTTTTGAGACAAAAAACGCAGAATTGGGAATCTCATCCATTCATCTAGTTGTGGTTTTGGGCAGTGTGATGGTCTGCACGTCCTCTTGTCTAGCGGTAGACCTGGGTTTGATTCCCCACCACTGAACCACCGTGCTGGGATTCACCTTGGCTGGTACAAGTATTAACTTAGAAGGGTAAACGTGTCAGTTAACGGAAAAACCTATTTCAAACCTCACTTCAAACCCTCACCCATTTTTATTACTCATACTCCATATATATTATATTATTACGAACGTATTGAGGTCTCTGAAGATATCGTAGATGTTGTATTTGAAATTTCTGAGATGAGCCGTACTATATAACTATTTCATCTCCGTTCATAAAACTCTGTTTCGATTCGTTGCAACATACCCTGCGCGCATTTTCATTATCTCTGAATATTAAATTCTATAATAAAGTATGGAAATCTATCCACTGCTGTCATAAAATACCCACTATATCTCATCATGCAGTAAAACAGTTTCACGACTTTTAATAAAAAGCGAATTAGCTTTACTTTATGCCTACAAGATAAGCAACGTGAACATTGTCTAGAGAAACATATTTAATCAAAGTCAAAAGAGCTTGCATTACAATGAATTCTCGTAATCAACATTCTCTGTGGGGTGGCACTGAGTTGTTTCGATGAAGTAAATATGTTGTGTTTGTTGCAGTTCCACCCTCTGTTTCAGACCCTTCCGAACAAATCCATTATTTAGCCCTTGGTGTGGTAACTTTGTGTGTATGGGGATACTCTGGAAGGATTATTGCAAAAATCGAAACAATTTCAGATCTCAAGATGAAACATTATCAATCAATGTACGAAGAATATTGAACTGTACCGAATCGATCGAAATAAATTACTGAAAATAATGAAATACGGGTGTTCTTTCCACTAGGATCAGGAAATTTTGAAATGGATCTGTTTTATTTGTACTTTGGTGGAAGATGACTTCATTTCTAGAATGAAATTTTCGAGAAATCAACTAAATCTTTATAATAGTATATTATGAGCGAAGGCAGAAAATTAATTATCTTGTACGGAGATGAAAATTTCGCAAAATATTCGCCAGAAAATCCACGGATCTTACTTTTTTCAGTCGATTTTAGTATCGTCAAATTGAACCACTTGAAATCGATGTCAAAATTCAATCGACATGCAAAAACCATATCATATCGTATCTTACTACTACTATATAAGATAATGAGAAGAAATTGCAAGTGCCTTCAAATGGCTCTTGTATCAATGTGTTTTAGTATAAGGGGAATACTTAGTCATCCCCCGTATAAAATAACCGGCCATTTCATCACAATAGGTAGGCATAATATTTTCTTTATTTTCCTTTTTTCAAATTGTTTCATTATAAGAAAAACCCTATTCATAATTCTTGGGAAATTATATGAAAAAAATAACTAAAATATCATAACCTCAAATATATGAGTAATATAAAAGAGATTGGAACCTTTGGAATAAAAGTCGAAATCAATCACTCTAACACAGAATTGATATTATTTGCATTCAACAAGCATCTTCAGGAACGATTTCCTTCTCCTGAAGATGCTTACCTTATTAGCGAAACATGCGTCGAGTGAAAATAATATCAGTTTGGTGTTAGCGTAATTGATCTATACAAAACTTAGGAGTAATATCTCAATCACGGTAAATCACGAAATATTCATTTCAAATATAAAGACAATCGCTTCGGCACCCAAAGTGATTTCGACCCTTGCCCGCACAAGGCTCTGCCTTCCAGGCATGCTTCTAAGAGTGTTCATCAAAGTGAAATATAAACAAAACAATGGGGCACAAAATAGAAGTTATTTGCAAAAAATACACTTTCAATCCAAAAGTTGTGTACAAAAGAGGTGGGTGTCGACTGGAAACTGAGTCTTGCTTGAAAACTACTTATAGAGATGTTGAAACTCGCATCGAGTTAAAGTGATATCAGTTGAGTGTAAAAATATTTCACTTTTGCACCAAAGATTCCAGTCTCACCGATTAATAATAATAATGGGACACCTGGTTCTGGCATGTGTGAGAGGGTACAATAATTGAAAGTGTTCGACAGAGGAAAGTATAAGTGAATCAATAAATTGAAATATTTGTTGAACCCCTATATCATATTGGTCCGATATACCGTGAGTGATGAAATGTATGTAAGAGTAATATGGATCATTTTAAAAAAACATAATTCAATATAAATATTGTGTCAATATTGATAATGAATTCGAACTATATATATATATAGGGTTTGACCACTCATTACCGATATCAGAACTATATCAAAATATATCAGTTCCACAGAATGGAGATTTCAGTACTGTTTGCATACCTCTACAATATTTAAATCAATATAATATTGGCATAATACTGTAATATTAACATGCCAGGTCTGAAATAGTATAGGTTGAATTTTGTATTCACACTCATACAGGAAATTCAAAACGTCATTTTTGAGTCGCAACCTATGAGTGGCATTGTGATCTGAACAGTGATAACATCCCATTGTTTGTGAACTGAAATATCGATATTGGTAATGTTATATTGATTTCGAATTATAATTGAAAAAAAGGTAGAAATTGAAAAGTTAAATATTTCAATGAAGTGAATTTAAATGCCAGGAAATTAAGCTGCTTTCGCATAAAATAGTAATTTTCCATTATTGTCTCTAATAGGTTTTCACTATCATCAGAGTATTACATTCAGTTCTTTTCATACATATAGTATGATTTTTTACCAACAATGTGATGTTTATTCGAAAATGAGTCGAAGTCATCACATATATGATATATAAGAAGGTGAGATCAAGCCCCACAGCAGAAATTTTTTTTAGGTTAGTATTCGTTTAATCTATGTAGATGAACGTGAGAAATTCTACAGATGAATCAGATGAATGATTGATTTCAAATAAAAAAATTATTAGTAATTGATCATCATTTAAGTGACATAAAGCCAAATACTACTTTTTTCGACCTTTGGATTTACGATTTTTCACCAATATACGCATATAACGATATATCCTTATATTATTTTCAAATTCTCGATCGCCGAATGTTTCAATTATCATGGCCGATGTACTATTTGGAATATCGAGCCAATGATTCTGTAATATTGAACCAATATTGTTCCAATGTATGTGCGCCACTTCCCAGAACACCTTTGGTTTCAAACATCCATACATTCAATTGATGGAAATATTCGAATCCCAATAATTTCCATATTCAAATATACCTGTGATGTAATTGTATTATTTCTTCTCCCGGATGATGAATTGAATATTCTACCGATTGCCATGTTAGTAATTTGATAGTTCCATGAATATTGATAGTTATATCAAATAGATTATGGCTGACGGCATATATGGGAACTGTGAACATTGAGAAGTCAGATGATTGTTACAAACGGTTCTCTGTTTTTTATGTTGTGTGGGAAATATCTAACGAATACCATCGCTCGATTCAAATAACCTATTAGATTGAGAGCTAGTAATAGGGAAATTTTATTACGAGATACATGGAATTTTCATACCTTGGAGAGATAGATCGATTAATGTAGTAGAGTAGGTACTCAATCAGCATTCTAATAGTTCAGAACTCGGGTGCGTTTTTTTTCCGACAAAAATTATTCATAATTTCCAAACCCAGTATTTTTGGAAAAGTTTTTTTTTTGTCCAAATCGTCCTTTATGGGAAAGAAACATAATACAAAGTTTCGTCATTTGACAGTGGCATACTTGTTAATTTCCAGAATAAGGTTTTTGAATCTGAATACATACACGATTTTCATTCAAATTGACCACTAATATTGACAGTTTCGAATACATATTCATTTATTTACTTATTTCATCTATTCACTTCATTTTCCATTCAACTAACCCTTGCTCTACTCCTCTTGTTTTAATCCCCGGCGAGCTTTCCAAGCAAAGGAGTATGTGGTGAGAAATATGTTAACTTCATACTCTCCCCAAAAATTGTGATTATTGATAATCTTTTCTAGCATGTCCCGTGAATGCCTTATAATACAATTATATCACAAATAGTAATTTTTCATGTGATATATGTCAGGATATATAACTAAAGGAGTTCGAGACGGACAAACCGTACCTTTAGGAATATAGGAATGTAATTGGATTCACTGATTGGGATTTCATTTTTTTTAATACCATCAATTATAACTACTTCCGATGCGGCAACTCCATTACGTAATTGCCATCTCGTATTGCTGCACTCGAATATCATTCTAATCTCATTATTGAGTCGGACGCGCTAGTTTCAAAACGAACACCCACATTCACGTTCATTATGCTTTTATTCTCTTCGAAAGTAGGATGAAAAATTCAATTCTAACAACTTCAAACATGGGGGTTGTAAATGTTCCGGTCGAGGTAAATGGGAGAGGAATAAAAAAATCTGAATTCGTTCGTCAAGCCATATAGAGTGACTCAAGGGTATTGGATGCAATTGTAAGAGAGGTAACTATAGACTTTCCCACTAAGTGTTTTTATCGAACAAAGTGATCAATTTGGTTTTGCTTCAGTTGAACACAGGGACGCTACTGTTGTTATTTGCCGTGTTGCTCGACATGATTTCAATTTCCGGGATAGATCCCTGTCATCAAGAAACTCAACAAAATCCTTAGAAGCAATAATTGACTCTCATTTCCCTTGGCGAGAACAAATAGAGTTCTCAAAAATCGAATTAATACTATTGCCTCATTGATTCCTTCAGGAATAAATTGGATACTAAAGCACTGATATCAGTTTTTTTGTTTCAGTCCATTATTCACAATAACATTACTGTATGCGGTTTAGTAACAGACTGAGGCTGATTTTGAATACCTATAGACTTCATAACGTCATGTAAACAGATTTTTCGTCAAATTAAAATACTAACTGCTGCCTGTATCAAGATATGAGTGGATATTATCTGACGAGAGTTTGTTATGAATTCAGAATCATTTCAAAAAAAATGTAACAATGAGGCCTGGAATCGAATTTCTATTGCCTGTATAATTTATTTTATTGAACCATATCATACGATAATGATGAAATCCAAACATGAAAATTGAAAATAAACTGAAATGAGTAGGAACGGAAAGCAATTATGCTAATGAAAACATGTTGAAAAAAACTTGAAACAATCAGCAAAAATATAAATGGACAGAAATGAATCAAAATCAATATCAATGAAATGTACAATTCGAAAGTGCAAAAACAGTTAACTCAAACAAAATTGAAGAGATAATAAAAAACTATTAATTTCATGCTACTTAATTAAATAAAAAATATATTGCCGATATCCCCACCAATATACCAAACTGGTATAGGTGAGATAGAAAAACACTCAAAGATACATTTTTTGAAGGGGGTCGCGCTGTGAAACAGAGAGGATAATTCGATGGGTTTCGACTTGTTTTGAGTATTAGATATCTTCGAGCAGGTGAAATTTATTTTCAATAATTCGAGTCATCCCTTATTTTCTATATATATATATATATATATATATATATATATATATATAATCACTTCCATTATCAAGCCAAAATACCTTTTTCATATCAATTGCCATGAAGATGCTCATACCTGATGAATCAGCTATAATATTCTCTGGTTTCAGAATAAAATAAAATTCACATTTGATGAGTAGATTCAGGTCTTTTGGATTCAAACATGAAAGAAGGTCATCATCAACTATTTCTATTATCGCCATCAGTAGGCGCATCTACACGGGAAATTATTTTTCTGTCCTATAATATTCTGATGGTTGCCTTGATATGCAATGAAAATGGTTGGAGAATTCGTTGGGGTGGATTCATAACTAATACAGCATTAAATTTGAGAATAATATAATAGAGACCAGGAAAATTGCCAGTACAATCGGGATACTTTTTGAAAAGATCATCTTCATTTCTCAAATAATCATTCAACTGATGAGTTCGCTCAATCAAATTAAATTTCGGAGAATCTCGTAAACCTGAAATTGGATTTGAAATAACATCAACAATAACAAAATTTACAGAAACACTAGTTACTTCCATAATGCAATCTCATCTAGTCGTAACTACAGGTTTGGTTTAATTGTTTGAATATCCATAACCCACGATACATGTTTTGGTTGGTTTCATCTCATAATGCTTGAGCTTGAGAACTATATTCAATGGTAAGCAAACTGACTTCTGCTCCAATGTTCGATTTGACAAATGTCACTCTCATTCAGTTCGATTTTCTTGACTAATATCACCATTATCTTCCAGTTCTTCCAGAATGTTATTTTTCAATGCTATTATGTTCATGAAGATTAGTTCCCAAAGTCAGATTCTCCACTTCCTTCCTCAGTTTACTCTTATTCATTCATTCCATTCATCCTTCTTTTTCGATTCAGAAATTCACTGCATTTTTATACGAAATCTTTGTTTGAATTCACATTCAACGACGTGGTCGGTTTTCGAGACATTCTTCGTCTGTGCAGAATTCACTGAATCTTCTGCATGTAACTCTTTCAAATGAAATTTGCTAGCTTCAACTGAGCTATAATATAGGGCGGTCTCTTTGTCAAGTTTACATTAATTTCGCGCAGTTTATACTCTTGATTGATTTAACCTGAATATAATATGGTCTGTTATATTGTTTTTTTTTGAGTCATTAGAGCATTTTGGAGTTGCATTTTTCAACTCAGAAATCAAAAAATTTGTCCTTCTGGATCATGTATCTGAATACAATTCTTCCATAAATTCCATTTTTCCTGGGTTTGCAATATTCCTCAAAATTGGTGAGCAACTCTCGAATCTAATTTGGGAGCATTAAATATTCGTCATTCCCCTCCCCCACCCCCAACTAGATTGAGGAGGAATAGTTCAACTTTTACTTTACTATCAGTTGTCCCATAATCATTTCCACATGTCCTGAGGGAAGTTTCAAACTGATTTTTCCAGAGGGCATAGTTTTCTGCAACATTCTCCTCAAAACTCAGACACTTTGGTAGTCCGCATATTCATAATGAGGTTCAATAACATCATCATCATTTTTCTCTCTATTCGACAAGAATAAGTTACCATGTTCTGAACTCAATATATTTTTTCTTTGTTCTAATACTTGATCCCTCATTTTTTAAATTGATCCATCGACCCTTGAAGGAACCAAGATCTAGTTCGCTACCTCTCGTTGGAGTGGGTGAACTCCAACATCATCATCTGAAAGTATACCGTTAATAGGAACCCCAGAAGATTACTTACCAAGGGAACAGCTGGCAGTGTGGTAGCTTCTTCCAGTGAGTTCACGTCAGCATTTAATGAGGAGCGTGAGAAGGGTAAAAAAACAATAGATCATTGTGTACTTTCAGTTCTCTTTTTCTCCTTCTCTCTGGTTGAGTGGAATATTGGTTCTTTCACTTCTGTTCCAGAATTCGATTTGATCATTGTAGAAATTCAATTGAATGAATTGTTATTCGTCGAGTTCCTGAATTATTTCGACACGCTCGTCTCAGGCTTGTTTTTAGTAAAGTCAAATTACTAGAGCAAGTTTCTCTTACCCCCACCTAGAGCTCGATAGAGTGCTACAAATTTGTTTAAGTTAAGTTATTAGGAGTTTGAATTGGTCGAAATAACTTCAAACAATCATGAGAGATGTAAATGAACAGAAAAGAAACGATAATGATATCAAAGGAATATACAACTTAGAATGTATAAACAGTGAATTCAAACCGAATTGGAGGGAAAATGAAAAGAAATTCTATCGAGTGTTAATAAAATGGAAATTATGTTGCTTTTAATCCTACCATTATAGCAATCAGGTACCTATGGGTGACATATAAGCCCCTCAGAAAGAAACAGTGAGAGAGGTGGCAGTAAGGGAGGAGAGGCAGCATTGACCTGAAGAGATGTGAAGGTATACTTATATTTCGTAGTCAGCAGTGTCTCCAGCTGATATGTCAGTACGCTTTTATAGGCCAGTAGATATAGACAATCAATTCACAATAATTCCAAAAGTTTCCAAACTTCACCGTTATGTTAGTGCGTTGTGTAAAAAATACCTGTTTAAAAACGGACGAATAAAATAACAAATGATTTCAGAATGATTTGCGAAGGGTAACAACTAGTGTTATGTTGAACAATAAATAAAAAAGATTTTGTAAGTTCACTGTTGATTAGAGAAAAACTCTCTAATTAATTTTATTCCAGAAGCTTGGCCATGAATAAAAAAATTGCAGACAGTAGCTCCCAACATACTATAAATATTACTCATGTATTACACTTACTGAAACATGAACATCCATGAACAGACGACTCATTCTTCATTTCAACTACACATACATGTTCAATTATTTTGCCATATCAATAGTCATTATTATTTCACAAACGATCTAATTGGCTCGTCTGACTTCGAGTTCAGACTAGTTGTTGCCAAAATGAAGACCTGCTCAATAATTAAGTTCACTGCTTGCTGTTACTCTGGTATGTATTGCCTATTACGAAATGTAATTGAGTTCATTGCCTCTGTTTCCACTGAATAATTTCCGTTTGATAATTATAAAATCTGGGGATTACATGAAGATGATTTCATGAGCCATCAAACACTGGTCTGGATTCAGTTGAGATTAATAAAATCATTTGAATATTTAAAATTCTTGAATTTCAATTATGGTTGATATCGAAACGGGACGATACATCTATTCTGAAAGCAATCTCCTTGAACATAAAATAAATTTCACTCCTTTGACATTTCGAGAAACTACTTATTTATTCAATCATCAGAATAATGTGTAGCTACTGTCCAGATGGTTGGTTGCATCATTATTAATCAATTAAAAAATGTAAAAATATTCATTCACAACATCATGTATATTCATAATGACCTCATCGTTAGACATTTGCAGCCTCCTCTTAATGAAAAACAGAAACAACTACAGCACCTTTCATTCATACGCCGAGCCACCATGCTGGGTAATCGCACGTTGAAAGGTAAAACCTCGTTGATCCATTGCTTGCCCAAGTGTCGACTTCTGAGGGTTGACGTTGGTCACCTGGTAAACGGAAACGAACAATGATTTGCCAACTTTGGGGAGCCATGGAAGTGAAACTACTGAACCAGTTGTGTTCTTATATCTTGAAGTGTGTTGATTCCAACGAGACGATTCGATTTATCGTCCGACGCTTAGTTCTCATTCTACTTCTGTGGAGATGCGGAGTTCACCCCTGTGAGGTAGGAAACCACCTCACCCACGCCCTCTGACAGTGTTGCCATCGTGACAACACTTCTTATAATTTGTTTCAGGACATGTATCATCATTGTGCAAAAACTCAATTCGTCAGGAAAACGTGAAAGGTTTGTCCTGATATTGGGCACTAGCATCCCCATTAGAAGGACCGACTTCAAACAAAACTGGTCTATTCTAATCCAGAAAATAAATGAACAACAAGCAATATCCTGGTTGAATTCTGATGCTTCCATCATGGATTTTCGATTCTACCCAAAACCAAAGGATGAGGCCTACATAATCAATAATTATATTCAAATAATTGATACTCAACTACCATACTACCATAACAATTCTGTGAAGTACACTGTACACTCTGAAATCTTTCGAATCCCATAAAACAAACGGGGATAGCCATTCTGATATTTGTGGAACTCATTCTGAGATATATCACTAGCTTTGGCGACAAATATGGATAGAACACACCCAGCCATGATGATTACCGTCAGGAAGTGATTACAAAGCCAAATATAATTTTGCACCAAACTCTGCTGTTATTTATCTAGAAGCGCAGCATTTGCGTGGACAACGAGATAACAGAAAAATAACGATTTTTACTCGGTTACACACAAGGGCAACTTCCGGATGATGGATGTATGTCACCGTATGTGTCGGTCGAAAACGTTATCAAGGGTGCATAAATAGTTGTTTCCGTTGGACCTCAGCAGACTTCATAGGCGTGTGGAGGATGCATCATCAGCATATGAAGGTGTCGAAGCCGGAATGATTGATTGATTTGCTGTGATATCACCAGATCCCGGTTTCTACCCCAGTTCCCAGCCACAATGGAAGCAGAGTATAGCCAAACAAAATTCAACACGCCTCTTCAACAGACACGTGCATCAATGTTCAATGATGATGTCAATTTCTTAGTATTCGAATGGAGTTCACCAATTGAGTAAAATGCTCTAAATGAAAACTTTGCCTTTCGACCAATAACATGCATATTTTGTCTCGCGTTATCATGACAACTCAGGTATTACTCAGATTTTTTTTCCGTAGGGGTAACCTAGAGTAAATTATGAGATATTTTTTGACAAATGCAGAGAATCATATGTTGTTTGACTTAACACGTCACTTACCCACTCAGTACTATTGGGATTTCAAATTAAGTTGCCAGCGCTATGGTGGCGATTATGGTACTAAAGTTGTCTATTAAAGGTCACTCGTTGTTTGTCTACTTTTTCTGATTTCGTTGCTATGAAGGTTGAGGTTGAATGGATGAAGATGGGAGTATTGTTCATTGACTGATGAGAAAAGAGAAAAATATTTCAATTTCATTCGGAATTTTGATGAATTTTCTGAAAATAGAGTGTTTTGATCTATGAATCTATCAGAAAAATTGCATTTCAGACAATATTCAGTATATTCACCCTGATGGCTGTGAGGTAAAAAGCCGTTGGAATTCGATTTCAAAAGGAATCTCTGGAAGATGCATGCAAGTCCGTCCTATTGTTTCCAAAGTCTTCACACCACCAATCCAACAAACGCCAGTGAATTTATTAATAATAAGTCTTGACTGGGCTCATCATCAGAAGATATTTTCAAAAGTTTATGTTGGATATCAATGTATTTCGCTCCATTTTGAAGAACCTATATATAAATACTGTGAAAATTTAGTTGTTTTCTCATACTGTAGCGAGACATTCTTTCACCTTGTCCATACGAATATGCTTCTGTATGCTGTATTCTTGTACATGTAAGCAATCTGTAGAGGGGTTGGAAAAAATAGTTGTGGAGTACTTCCTGTTGTTGGTTTCTGTATTAGACGTGAACATGTAATGAATAGATGGACAATATGGTTTGAAAGCAGCAATACCAAATCAAATATAGAAAGTGGATAAACAATGAGATAGGACCTTTGGTGTAAAAATTCTTTCGAAAACACTTTTTGTAGAGATGAATAACCGTAACACCAAACTGATATTTTTACACTCGACACACGTTTCTCTACCAAGGTAAACATCTTCGGGAGAAGTAAACTTATTGAGGAATCAATCAGAATAATTCACAATTATCATACGATGTCCATGTTGAACTAAAATTAGATTGTAAAGTATATAAATAGTTAACCCTAGTCTTTAGACTCTGTTAGCGAAACACGCTTCAAGTGCAAATATATCAGTTCGGTGTTAGGGTAATCGGTCTCTACAGCAAGTATAAATAGAAAGTGTAACTTTCCATCAATAACTCTTGAATACTGTCCTTTTGTTATTGTAGGTTGACTGGAATATTTACTGTAAATAAAATTTCAAAAGCAGCCTTTTTTTTTCACAATGAACCTGTGTGAATTGTATTTTTATCGAATACCCAAGGAAATAAATACACCCATTTCTATATTTATTGACATTGGGGTAGGGTTATATACTCCTTGGAAACAACTATAATGCCTTGCTTCTGAAAAAATTACAAGGGATATTGTACTTTCACAATCTAGTGTACATTATTTACTAGAAATCGAGGTTGAAATCTTGAATGAAATCCCTCATTTGATAATTTGCTGTACAAATTCATCTGAGTGAAATACCCCTCGGAAAATTATATCACCCAGTTACATACTGGAAAAATCAGTTACAAATTTGAATATATAGGTATAGAATAAAAATTTTATTGATCCAAAATGAATAACAAATCAATTGTATACAAGAAAGATTTCTCAAGACGTACAATGTATTTCTCAATTGTTCAGGATATAATACTGAATGAAAACTTACGAATGAGCAGTTCAATTAGAGATCAATTCAGAGAAATCATGAATTTGATATTTCAATAAATAACAATTCTTTTTTGTATAACTAGGTGAATATGGCTAGGTATGCACTAGATGCTGTCACAAGTCTCCATAAAGGTTGGTGAGTAGTGATCTTCAGATCTCTAGTCATGTGGAACCAATGGAAAGGTGAAAGGCTTCGATGATAACATTATTTGAGAAGTTTGGTTCATGACTGTTTCAATTACATATATATATATATATATATATATATATATATATATATATATATATATCAGGATCATTAGGGAGATGCATCTCTAGGCCCATGTCAACAGTTTTTTTACCACATATTCATCATGTCCAAAGTATTCACTATTTTATTTGATACATTCTTGATAAACGGACCGAATATTCATTTCAATTCTGGATGCTGTTGCTTTCATATTTGATTATATCGCGTCGAGAAATTTGAGAAATATAGAGGAATGCATGTAGTTCATAGTAGTATATAATGAAGCAAGATGAATGTTGTAATCGAAAGAAAATTAAAAAAAACAGGTAAGACACTCTCTGATTTGTTTCTGTTTCAATGGCACAATAGCCATAACGTACAAAATGATGAAATTCCAGATATGCCAATTTCAACAAGAAAAAATTATTCCAGTGTCTACAAGAACTAGGTGCGACTATTTATTCACCCCAAACAATCTCAGTCTAACTCAGGTGTGGAAAAATCCTCCAGACTTTTCAAAAAGGAAATCATCCATTTAATTACCCGTATGTAGCAGGCTTCAACACATAGGCGGATTCCCATTATTTTTGTATGCGCCGCTGAACTCTCACAACTACTAGATTGCATATTCATTGGTTCAGTTCAATTCAACACATCACGAAAATCGATTGATACTCTAAACTTGTTGACACCAATCCGGTGATAGCTCGCAATACAGTTTGCATTTCAAATTACCTTCGCTATTCACTTCATTCCACTTAATATATTCCCTCTGTTTGAAAAAATTGCAAGAATTCTGTTAACCGAGTCACACGTCTTCTATAAACAGATATTTCATTGACATCCACAACTTCTGTGTATTTATGTTCGATAAAACTGTTGAAACATACCGTATTCTTTTTATAATCTGATGTCATAAGGTGTGATGTTTCTGAAGTGTCAATTATTATTGTATCTTCTGTCAATGCTTTACAAAAAAATGAAATAAAAAAATATTCGTTCTACTCTATATCATTGTGTAATTGAACAGAAGGCAAGTGTGATAACAATTGTAAATACTGTTTTGCTGTTCACATTGGATTCAACTGCACCACTGTAACAACAGGTTATGGGCCCAGCGGAAGAAGTCACATTGATATAAGTGGTTCCGTAGTTATCTTCAATATTTTTATTGTGAGCTACAAATCTGCAACATGTCATTATCTACGTCAGAAAGCACAACATTCACAACTGTGCAGTCAATTTCTACGTCTGTGCCAAATATAGACAAGCTGGAAGGACAGGCTAATTATTCATCAAGGAAATTTGCCATGAAGATGAGTTTTATGTTGGAAGGTTTATGGGACATTGTAACCAATGGTATGGATACAAACAGTGCTGTTAATAGAGACAAAGATAATAAAAGCATTGGCAAAAATATGTTTGACTGTGAAACCTACTTGTTATGTACATGTTTGTAGAGCCACGACGTCTGAAGAAGCTTGGGATAGTTTGCTGGAAGCTTTTGAATCGAAAGACATGAATAGAAAATTCGATTTACAAAGACATTTATTCAGAATGAGACGTGAGGAATTTACTTCAATGGAGGAATACATCAATGATATTATGTCTACAGTTTATAAACTAGCAGATATTGGTGTAACCATAGATGATGATTATGTCGCTTTTGTTATGCTGAACGGACTGAATTCAGAGTATGAACCTTTGGTTATGGCCCTAACATATAATAATACAAAACTGTCTTCGGATGAAGTGAAGACTGAGCTCATAGAAGAAGATGCAAGAAAGAAATCCCTACATCACGCAGATAGAGGCGAGGCAGCATTACAATCGAGGAATACATACAGGAAGGTTCCGAAGAAGAAATTGAAATGTTTTTCCTGTGGAGAAATTGGACATAAAATCCTGATTGTCCAAAACTAGAAGATCAGGAGAAAATTGTAAAAGTACCTAAGAAAGCGGAAAACCAAACATTACTTAGTACTGCAATGTTATCCATTTCTTCAAAAACTGATTGGATAATAGAATCAGGCGCCACATCACATATGTCTCCAAGGAATGACTGGATGGCGAATTTTAATGCAACGGAGCAAAGCAATATCTCAGTTGCAAACGGGGAAAAAATTATGTCAAAAGGTAGGGGAGATGTGACAATTGGTCTTAATCACAATGAATCTATTATCACAAAAATAGTTAAGAATGTGATGTATGTACCTAGCCTGTCAACAAACCTTTTATCAGTGAATGCTATGGCTGAAAAAGGTTTTGTAGTTCTATTCGATAGATTTGGCTGCAAAGTCTACAATGAATCAGATCATAATGTGGAAGGAAAAGTTGAATTCACTGGACACTTAACAAATGGGTTATATGTTGCGGATGTATGCAGTGAAGAACCAGTGAGGGCTTTGTCTACAATTGCTTCGGATCACATGCTGTGGCATCAACGTTTAGGTCACTTAAACCGGAGGAGTATGAAATTACTAAAAAAATTGGTTTCTGGGATAAATTTTGGTGACGAGAATAGCGAGCCTTGCACTCAATGTCTTGAAAGAAAACAAACTGTTCAAACATTTCCCACCAGAAAATCGAAAAGGGCAAGTGATTTATTAGAGCTCGTCCATAGCGATGTAGCTGGACCAATGGAAGAAACTTCATGGGGTGGAGCCAGATATTGCTTAATTTTTATTGATGACTTCAGTAGAAAAATTTTTGGCTATATGCTGAAAACAAAAAGTGAAGTTTTATGTAAGTTTCGAGACTTTAAAGTTTTAGTCGAAAACCAGACTGGCAAAAAGATAAAACGCCTCAGGAGTGATAATGGTTCAGAATACGTCAGTAACGATTTTAATAATTTCCTGAAAACTCACGGGATAATTCGTCAGACAACCATTCCGTACACTCCACAGCAAAATGGGGTAGCGGAACGGACGAACAGAACTCTAGTAGAAAAAGCTAGATGCCTATTGTTCGATGCGAATTTGGGAAAACGATATAAGGCCGAAGCCATGAACACCGCCATTTATTTGAAAAACAGATCACCTACCGCTGCTGTGAAGGAGGCAGTACCAGAAGAAGTCTGGACAAACGAAAAAGTAGATCTGTCGCATTTGAAGATATTTGGTAGTGAAGTCCAAGTACATATCCCAAAGCAAAATAGGCAGAAATTTGATAAAAAATCATATCAATATTTGATGGTGGGTTATTGTGAAACCTCAAAAGGTTACAGACTATTAGATGTTCAAAATCCCCACAAAATTATCAAGGCACGTTTTTCTAGAATCTGTAAAGAGAAACTCAGATGATTCACAGGGCACTGAACAAAATAGTTCCCTCAGTGAAATCGCTGGAACTGAAAATTTCGAACCTAGAAATGAACAAATAGCAATGGAACAATTATCACAAAGCGATTGTCAGGGTATCAACAGTTCGTCAATCACTGAAGATGTTGATTATATTTCTGGAGAAATTGCTGTTGATCAGGAAAATATTGAAAACATCAGTTCGATATCTGAAAACGAAGAACACAACCCTGAAATAGAAGAACAAGACAGACGATATCCTCAAAGAGAGAGAAGACCTCCTCAAAGATATGACGATATGGAATATCCATTTTTATCACTAAGTAACTCTACTGATCCCATAGATATCGCAGATGCACGTTCAAGATCTGATAAAAAACTGTTGGAAAGCGCAATGGAAGAAGAGTTGCGGTCACTAGCTGAAAATGAGACCTGGGAACTTGAGGACGGTCACCTCAAGGAAAAAAATGTGGTCAAATGCAAGTGGGTTTTCAAGCTCGAGATGGGAGCCGATGGAAAAACCCAAAGACATAAGGCGAGACTTGTAGCGAAGGGATTTTCGCAAAAATTCGGGGAAGATTATGTAGAAATCTTTGCACCCGTTGTAAGACTCACCACTATAAGGTTATTATTTGGGCTAGCTGCAGAACTGGATTTGGAAATAGACCATATCGATATAACCACCGCTTTTCTGAATGGAAATCTTGAGGAAGATATATATATGGAGCAACCTTCAGGTTTTATTGAACCTGGAAATGACTTGAAGGTGTGCAAACTCAAAAAGGCAATATATAGATCGAAACAATCAGCCCGCTGTTGGAATAAAAAAATTCATACTTTCTTGATGAACATTGGTTTCAAAATATGCGGCTATGATTCTTGTGCATATACCAAAAATGAAAAATACAAATTTATCATTATTGCTCTTCATGTAGATGATTTCTATATTTTTTCGAATGATCCACATGAAACTCGAAAATTGAAGGAAGAAATCAGCAAACATTACAGAATGAAGGATCTTGGAAAAATAACGGAGTGTTTAGGGATGAGGGTTACAAGAGACAGAGGAAATGGAATAGTTACTCTTGACCAAATGAATTACATAGAAACAATTTTGACAAGATTTGGTATGGAAAACTGAAAACCCGTGAGTACTCCTTTAGAACCAAATTTGAAATTGATAAAATCTCTGAAAAACGACTCTCAATATCCTTATCAAGAACTCATCGGGGCTTTGATGTATTTGTCAGTATGTACACGTCCTGATATCACATACTCGACAAGTTTTATGAGTCAATTCAACAATTGTCATGACAAAGAGCATTGGACTTCAGCTAAGAGAATCCTTAGATACCTCAAAGGTACAAAAGACTACTGTCTATGTTTTCAGAAAACCAAAAAACCCATTCTAAGTTACGTTGATGCTGACTGGGGCAGTTGCATAGAAGATCGTCGTTCGTACACCGGTTTTGTGCTGACATATGCTGGGGCAGCTATCAGTTGGCAATCTAGAAAGCAAAGAAGTGTTGCACTAAGTACAACCGAAGCTGAATACATGGCTGTAGCTGAAGGAGTGAAAGGAGTTATGTATGTGAAAGGACTATTCAATGAGTTATTCAAAGAATGTGAGTCAATTGCTGTCTATAATGACAATCAAGGAGCGAACAAGCTAGTGTATAATCCAGTGTTTCACAATCGGACAAAACACATTTCCATAAAATACCATTATGTAAGAGAGCTGGCTGAGAAGAAGGAAATATCTGTACTTTATCTACCAACGGAAGAAATGCCAGCTGACATTTTAACTAAACCATTGTTTAGGTCAAAGCATTCATTTTGTGCTCAACAATTAGGATTGAGAAGAATGCAGTGATTTCGTTAAATTTTCTGACATGAGATTAAGTGAGGGTGTTGAAACATACCGTATTCTTTTTATAATCTGATGTCATAAGGTGTGATGTTTCTGAAGTGTCAATTATTATTGTATCTTCTGTCAATGCTTTACAAAAAAATTAAATAAAAAAATATTCGTTCTACTCTATATCATTGTGTAATTGAACAGAAGGCAAGTGTGATAACAATTGTAAATACTGTTTTGCTGTTCACATTGGATTCAACTGCACCACTGTAACAACAAAAACGTTTTCAATTCCCGTCGATGTATATGAAAATGAACGTCGAATGATTGATTGATATCCCAACTCGATGGTTTCCTTCAAAAGCAGGCATTTTGACTTTAGAATATTTTTATGACGTATATATATATATTTTTTTTTTTCTGAAGATTGCAAACAGTATACTAGTAATATTTATCATGAATGAAATCTTCCCTGTCATGAAGGTAGGAAATTGAAAAATATAATTTCGAATCACATGTATCTGATTAATATTTTCACTGATAATTAGCCTGCCTTTGGGACTTCTTCTCTCAACTATTCTACACAAATTAAATCTAACAAATTACTCAGGTATATGCGAACCTGTTGACACCATTACCTCTGAACCTATTGCTTTTTTCTCAACGCCAACTATGAGAAATCAAATATTTCTCGAAGATTATCATCATTCAGAATATGGAACTATCTATCGCTCGTGGAAGAAGCCAAGTAATACCAACAGCCAAAAGAACTATCTATAATTGTTATGCCCGTTTCATGTCAATAAGTCTCAAAATCTCTGGAAGAGAGGAATACTGATAAATCAGCACCTTTTTCCTTATAATTGAAGAATAAATGACTTTAAGGCTGGATTCAGACAGATCCGAAATTCGCTCGTACGACAATCAGATAGCTTTCTGATTGGTCTGAATTTAAATTCAGACCAATTTAGACCAATCAGAAAGCTATCTGATCGTCGTACGATCGGATTTCGGATCTGTCTGAATCCAGCCTTTGTAAGGAAATTCAATCTTTATTTTACGAAAAGTCACGTTCGACAGAGCCTAAGTTTATCAATGATTCCCAAGTAGTTTGTAAGATGACTCTTCATGCGTTAGCATTGTTCCTGGTAGTGTAAATGGTAGCTTCATCTAAGAAAATATTTTTTTTGCGAGAAAAGAGCCAGCATGGCACATATTCATTAACGTTTGAGTTCTGCCAAACGTTTGAGTTCTGCCAAACCTTTGCATACGTCGGTCTGGATCATGTTCGGAAAGATCTTGGATCAGAGTAGGGATGCCACTTTTCCAATTTTGTTGTGTTGTTGTAACTGGAATATCTTGATTTTGGCTAATGCTACGCAGGCTGTTGTGTGTATTTTGTTCCATTACTAATAAAACATTCAATTCAACCCTTCCATTGATTTTAGGACGCCCAGCTTCAGGGTGATCATCAACAATACCAGTGTTTTAAAAATTTTTCCCAACTTTGCTCACTGCTGATTGACTTATGTGCCTATATGAGTATTTCGTATAGAACAATACAACTATTTGCGTACGTGATCTATCACCGTATTCAACCATCATCAGAATTTCGATTCTCTGAGTAACACAAAAGCGCATTCTCTTTTGAATTTTTTCTATGAGAAACGAAGCATAAAATAAATACGCCAACCAAACGGCTGAATCAGCAATGTATCAAAAACAGGAAAATTTCTTTTTACGATCATGAAAAGAGTACTTTTTTCAGTGCTTGAAAAATTAGAAGATACCAGTGGAGTGCTGAAAGAGAAGGACTTTATTCTGAACCATCAATTCATCAGTTTGTTCAATTAACCGAATGAGGTTTGTTAACTCAACATCAATAAATCATTAATTCTGTCGAAAATTTCTTTATCTTATGTGAAAATACTTTTGTTGTGCTATGGGTAGAAAACTGTCAAAAGATGCACATCGTGAAACAGAAGAGCTGTATATTCATTCCTCACTTTATGTACACACTGTATTTACGAGTAACTCAACACAAAACAGGCACTCGATGCTGATGTTGGAGTTTGGATGGTCGAATCGTCAGTGTCTGATTCAACAGCACAATAAATTGAGCAACTGATGCGGAACTGAGGAAAACATCTACAATAATAGGGCATACACCTGTTCCATGGTGGAATGAGGTATGTGATCAATCAATTCGATCGGCCAAAGGAGCCCTCGATGGACCAAGAAGAACGCATTATAAGTTTTTTGGAATTGAAGGTCGTGTCCTGGAATTTTGAGTTCCGGAGCTTTCGGCTGCATCTGCGGCAGCCATCTTCAGCGGCGTGGTCTCATTTGAACCCTTTCCTGTGAGTCTACTACAACTTAACTATACAACAAATAACATGAATGAATTCGACTTATCAAAGCGTACATGGGAAACACCTCAAAACATAGGACAAAACAGTCCTGGCAGAAGTATGTCTTAGTGTCATGCCATCCACATCAATGTCTGGAATTCGAAGCCTCAATAATAACAAATGAATTTATTAGAAACACTAAGAGAGGTTTCCCAGACACGTTCGAACAATAAACACTACAGACCAGATTTTTTGAAAATTAAGTGCTTGAAAAATTATAAGACACCAGTGGCGTGCTGAAAGAGAAGGACTTTATTTTGAACCATCAATTGATCAGTTTGTTCAATTAAGAGAATGAAGTTTGTAAACTGACTTCCTTCGAAAATTTCCCTATGTTATATGACAATAGTTTTGGTGTGCTGTGCGTAGCAAAACAATATACCCTTTGAACTGGCACTGTCAAAAATATAGGTTGCCGTTCGAAAAAAAAATCGATGTTGTCACGACGTCACTAATCCGACTAGACACTTTATGTGCACACTGTATATACGAGAAACTCAAGACAAAACAGGCATTCGATGCTGATGTTGGAATTTGGATGGTCGAATTGTCAGGGTCCGATTGATCGGAATACTATTGAAACAGACCTGTATTTTAGTACTCGAAACTCCAGTATGGGTGTCGGAATAATGAACAATGAAACATCTCGTACACAGATCAATTCCCGTAAAAACTATCTATATTGCTATATCCGTCGTGCCTTGATTACAACGAATTCCCCTACCCCGAAGCACATAACGCAAATATCATAAAGGGGGTACGAACAGAAATTCAATTATGAATTTTAATAGCTAGTCTCTTATTAGTTGTGTCACGGAACTTTTATTGTGACCAACTTCAGCATTGTTTGCTGCCATGCGTCTGACGTAAAAGAGATCCTTTCCTTCATTAATTTTCGTTTCTATTATTTCCCCCTATTATATGAATGGCAGTAATAATTTTCCAGTTGTTGTTTACTCCATTGTGTGATGCAGTCTCATTTCATATTTCGTGATTGTCAGGCAAGTTTAATTATGATTAATTCAATAGCTGTTGTGGTTTCTTCGGGTCTTTCTCCAACCACTTGTTTCTGCCTTTGAAATAATACATGCGGAGGAACATTTGTGAAATTCTGTCTCATGAATGTGCTGTCAAAACCGTAGACATCTTCAAGCAGAATGAAACTTAATTGTTCCTGCATGAAGATGTATGAAGATTTCTTTCATTGCAGATTCACTTATTTCGGGGATTGTTCCATGATATGCAATCATGAAGTGAAAAAATCACATCAGATATTATTTCATCCAAAACCGATACTTGTGGATGAAGTTATATAGATTATTTCCTTTGAAGCGGAAAATTGATGGGAAAGTTGAAATCTGGGCAACCAAAGCACAGTATTACAGCGAAATTCCAGCACCAACAGATTTCGACCAATAAAATGCGTAGCTACCACGGCAGCACCGGTATTTATCGGACCTTTTTGCCGAAAGGGTAACCTAGAGCTGAATGATAGTGGAATTTTTTTGACGTGACGTAAGCTGAGAATAATATGATGACTTAGATTTGAATTTTCGAAATACCTGTAACTTCAAACAATTTTTCAAATAGTATCATCTCCACCTACGTGAAATGAACCTGAAAACGTCCTTTACGTACGCTACAGAAAAAAGGTTAGAGAATGTAACTTTTCTCTTCAGCCTTCGCCAGCGAAGATACTTTAGAAACAATGTTGAGGAACAGACTTCCAAGAAATCATTTTGATTTCATGAGTTATAATATAATATTCATAACATTGCCTATTGAAGAACTTATTACTCCTTCATTCCGTGAACTGGACTGGCAGGCTGATGATTCAATGCTCTATAGTAATCAATTAATTATTATTGAGTACACTACAGCTAGTTATTTTTCCATAACAACAAAATCTCTGATTGGAATGAAATTTTGATTCCCAAGAAATAATACAGTTACCTGTACGATCTTCACTAACAGAATAAAAATCCTGTCTGAAGAAGCCATTATTTAACGAAACACGTGTCACTGTTTATGGGAATCGAAGGGAAACTATGGTATGTTTGTTGAATATGGACTTATCAGGTATCGGTCTTGAGACCATGAAAGATAAATTTGTACAACAATTGTCCTCAATTTTATACTATATTTTCCTATATCCTTTATGTACCATAGTATTTATCCACAACATTCACGAACAATCTCAACAACAGTAAGTTGATTGTTATTGAAACTTTTCCTAGAGATCAATTATCTAACACCAAACTGATATTTTCGGATGCGCGTTTCGCTAACAAGGTTAGCATCTTCAGGAGAAGAAAATTGATAGTTTTTGAACATGTACAATATTTTGTAGCTTGTTGAATTCCGGTAGTCCCATAATTGGAACCTGAGTCGTCCGAGTGAGAGGCTGGGCTCACACCATGACCACGAGACCAATTCTCCCAGCACAATCTGGGAAAATGTTACTACAAACTTTGTTGTTAGTTGAGTTGAGGAATTTTGCTCGATACAGGCGAGACGGCAAGATTGAACTCACTGACAGAAAACCATTGAGTGCTCGACCCAAGAATGTGTGATGGTAGTATATTTACAACAGTGAGATGTATCTGTGTCATAAACCGTAAACACCATTTCTTCGAAAACGGGAACGAAAAGGAGATACGGAAGAAAAATAAGGCATAAATGCAGATATCGTCGATTTCTATCTGAACCACTTATTATCTAGGAAAACATTATTACTGTTGTCGATCAGATCAACAGCACAATAAATCAAGCAACCGATGCGGAATTGGGGAAAACATCTGCATTAATAGGGCATACACCTATTCCATGGTGGAATGAGTTGTGTGACCAAATAGTCCG
Organism: Zygogramma bicolorata; assembly: GCA_032362365.1. Taxonomy (NCBI): domain Eukaryota; kingdom Metazoa; phylum Arthropoda; class Insecta; order Coleoptera; family Chrysomelidae; genus Zygogramma; species Zygogramma bicolorata. Next base: position 177,149 of record JAVJAQ010002961.1, read on the forward strand.
ATCGGCCAAAAGAGTCCCCAATAAACCGAGAACAAACACATCGTTTTTCGGGCTTGAGAGCCGTGTCCTGGAAGGTCCGGAGCTTTCGGCTGCATCTACGGCAGCCATCTTCAGCGGCGTGGTCTCAGTTGAACCATTTCTTGTGGGTCTACTATGACTGAACTATACAAAAAAAAGCTCAGTCCTGACAGGAGTATGTCTTGAGTATCATGTTATCCACATCAATGTTGGAAAATGAAAAGTTTCATAAACTGGAATTGGGATTTCATGTCTGAAAGTCGAAGCCTCAATAATAACAAATGAATTTGATATATCAGTTGTTTTGGCTGGATCTTTCCCATTCTCAGTTTATGGTCATTCGAGTCCATATATGCAGAAACCATTGTTTTCCAGGAATGAAAATTTGTTTTGTCCTGTAATATCTCAAACTTTAGGAATTTGTTCATCTCCAAATATAACTATATCATGTTCGCTTTCCTCGTGTCAGTTACCAATTTATTACTATCTGCATCGGAACTGCTCAGCATGGAAATGGGCCATAACCTGAATATTTTGAAAAATATTGTTGAAAACTTCGGTAAACTTTTTATTTGTCACAAACCAATATTCAATCTGAATCAACATCAGTATCTTGTTTATTCACACCCCTTTTGTTCACATGTTGTATCTTTCTGAGAATGAAATTGTATTCTTATGAATGAACAATATTATTCTTATTATTATTTTTATCTCAGATACAGAATATCAAAACAAACTTCAAATGAAACATGATATAATATATATTGAATGTTATGCACTTCATAAGCTCCTCAACAGAATAGCTGTGCCAATCGGTGAAACAATGAATTGTTGTATGACAGATCGAATATCGAGACATAATTGAACATTAATTACCGATCAGTTTGTGTTCAACAATAAATTAGTAATACCGACCATATGTAGTAAACAGGCTTCCAACGGAAATATAACTGATATCTGGGAGCTTACTACATATCACAGAATTAGTTGACAGAATGATGTTTCATTTATGGCCACTTCAACTATAATCAATCAGAAAATGATGTGTTTATTGGAAAAAATATGATGTTCGCAAAAAATGAAGAACACACACACACACTTTTTTGTGAGAAGTAGGGGAAATATACAGTGTATTGTACTCGAAATGATATTTTCGGATGAATACAAATAATCCCAATTCTAGAGCAGATATACAAACATACAAAAAGTATCGAAAAAGAAATTCAAAAAGTTGTTCCGAATAATATCATTCATTGTATTGATTGAAATTGTTGTTTTTCATGAGTTCAGCGGAATATTTCATGGAATAGTTATTCTGAAATTCGAAAATTCATTTATAATTCTGTGGATTGAGCAAAATATTGGAAATTTCAAAAAAGTCAAGCAAAATATCGAGAAATAGCCTTATTCATAGAATGCAAAGTTCAAAGTTCACTTTTGAAATGAATGTCTCAACGAATGTTTCACATTTTGTATTCTTCAAGTAGCTAAAATGAAGTACTATTCCCATCCTAATGCTGGGGCGTTGGTGTCAGATCGATCAGAAGAAAACACTCTCCTGAAAAAATTTCTATTCCATGATTTTAATTTATTGTTTTTGCATCATTTCTCACAAATAACAATTGTCACGAGTGCTGAAAAAATTATGTTACACCGAGAAATTCTCAAAAACAATCAGTAAATCACACAAATATGACTTCTACCCAAGTAAGTTGAGAAAGGTTTTTTAAGGTGAAGTTTGTTTTCATCATCGTCATAATCTTGCGTTCTTTCATCAATTGAATCTGGGATTTTGGAAACTATCTTCTATTCTCGCAATATGTGTTGAAACAATCATATATTTTTTTACATCAAGATATAACTTACCTGCGGTAGCTACTTTATATATTATGGGGATGGATATCAGATTTGCCACTATTAACAAAATGCTTCAGTATAAAAGTAGCTAGAGGTGAAAAATTCACTGAACAATAACAATAGTGACGAGAAAACCGCATTGAATACAACTTTATATCAAACGAACAAAACAAAATGGGATAGACTTGAATATTGAGTCTATTAGAACTTCCGAATGCATTCAAATTTAAAACACTTCAAATCGAAGAATCAAAGTATGAAACTTCTTCGTAAGGGATCAGGTTGCCTGCTTACACAAATTTTGTTTACCAATGATTCTATTGGTGAAGATCCTGCCAAAGTTTGGCCAATAAGACCGTTTTTATCGTGAGCTGTCGCCTTATTGGATTTACAGCTTCGAAAAATCGCATTTGCATTATCACCTACTGTCGAAAAATGTAAGCTCTCACTTTTATTTCTCAGATCGAGAGGAATTAACTAAACAAACTAAGATCAGTCAATGCACCAGGATTTTTATGCACCTTGTCTATCACATCAAATACTATTGAGTTTTGCCAGCATCAAGCTCTACGAAATGATTTGGAACCTATTCTGAAATATTTGCTAATTCAATACTTCATGTGTTCGGATTCTTTCCATGTCGAGTTCTGATTCTCCTCCAGACACAAAATCTCTGGAAGATAAATCAACTTGAAGATGACTTATGGTCTCAAAAAATCATCGTCTGAAATATCACCTACGTTTTATGTCTACTTTCATGAATTTCATTCAAACCTCAAAAAGGCATACACATAGTGTGCTCTACAGAAACGCAAGGAATCGGTTCGAGTCAAGAAATATTCCAACCTTCTTCGTGAAGACCTCATCGATTTTCACCATGCCTCTTCGACAGAATAAGATTCCCCTTTCCTCGAAGCACTACTACTACACGAAGATATTAAAAAAGTGGTTTTCGAAAGTCACTATGTAACGTCATAATTCGGGAGAAATTCTTCTGAATCACATTCATCTCCATCAATTTTCAATTCGTATATTCGTGCATTGAATATTTTGGTGTGCAATTATCAATTCGCAACTTGAAGCATGGATTGAAAGCATTTCAATGAAATATACAATTCGAATGAATAATGGGCGACAACCACTGAAAATTTAACAAGGGCTTCCCACATGTTTTGACATAAACGTTATAGAATATCGAAAACTCATTGAATAATTGAAATGTCAATATTGATCAGTGATGCATTGATTCGATTGCCAAAGGGTCCAGACAAGGTTTGTGGTATTTCATTTGAACTTTTATGAATGGGAAAATAAATTGAACAACATTTAACTGGTATTTTCGAATCCGTTGCTGTCAATTTTCATGAAATGTTGGAAGCATCTTTCATTTGTATCATATCATAACCGTTTGAAAATTATCCTAATTTACATTTCATATTTTTATGACAAAGCGGTACGTCGACGGAAAAAAATCGGGAGAGTTGATTCGCTCAGAAAGCAACTAGGATTAAAGAAAAGCTACTTTGAGACGAAACAGTGTCTTTTCACTTCGAAATGATAGCTGAATAGGAAATTTTTGATATTTGAAAAATAGTTGAGATTATGAAAAGTGAGATTACTTACTAGTCAAGTGCTCGTCAGGTGTTCGTTCAGAAATTCGAGGACAATAACAACATTAAAAGGATCAATCTCAAACAGGATTATGCTGTAAGTATCCTGTAAGTTGAAAACTTTTCCTAGAGATCAATTACCCTAACACCAAACTAATATTTTTGCACTCGACGCGTGTTTCGCTAACAAGTTTAGCATCTTCAGGAGAAGAAAATTTATACTAAATCTGAAGCTAGGGTTAGTTGTTAATATACCTGAAGTTGTTGGTCCGATATGGACTTGGTACTAATGAAGTGAATTGAAATTCCAGTGACGTAAATATAAAATTTGCATGTGACAAATGAAGACAGTGACATAGAGCATGAAACGAAAGGGGAAATTTGTGTCATAAATGAAGAACAAAGTGACAAAACAAGAACTGAGTCCATAAGGAACCCGTTCAGAGATATAAGACTGATATTTTCAGATCTCTGCAGGGGTTCCTTTTGAACTCTGTTATTTTTTTGACAATTTGGTTTTTTAATCATGACACAAATACCCTTCTCTATCCTTTGCTCCAGTTCACTGTCTTCATTTGTCATTGTCGATCTTTCGCACACTGTCAAATTAAAAATTTTGTTTTCACGTCATTGGAATTTCATCAGACTCCGTCGATACAGACATGTCTTAGTACATATTTACATCCAGGGTAGTCCTTGTCAGGATTTAACCTTTTGATGTTGTACTATAACCTCAAATTTCTGAACATTTTTACCCCTCAGAAACATATGCATTTTTATGGTTGTGGCTCTTGTACACCTGAAGAATTGGGGCCCCCTTCTTTCATAAACTACTATACTCAAAACATCAAAAAAATTCCATTCACCTATAATTGAAAAAAAAAATCAAACAAATTTCCAAAACAAAATATTTGATTTCAGATAAGCACTGATGATGCCTTTTCTAGTCGAAAGCGATCTGCTATGATTTTAATACATATGTTTTTCAAGAAATACAGAAGCACTTGTTCTTTCAAGTATAAAGGACAATTTTTTGTGTGAAGCATTTCTCTAGAAACTGGTAAAAACCTCTTTGATATCAGGATGTTATTACGAAACACTATGTTTAATACAGCTGATTATGAAGAAAATATCCATTCCAAGTGGTGGAAGTAAATGTTAATTGTAGTATTTTATACCAAACATCATCGAATTCGACTCGAATCCTTTAGCAATAATACCCTGTAACTAACTTCCTTTTCCATTCTTCAGAAACGGCATCGTTATTCGCAGATTCGTCACAGAGGCATTCCACAATACGACAGAGCAAAATTCTCGAAAGAAAAATCTCTGCTCTGGGGAGTCGAACGAGGACCTCTCGGCCATAGCCGGGCACAGAACCAGTTGCACCAACTCAATCTCCTATCCATTCACATTAAATGGGAAAAATGGTTCGTTACCTGAGAATGAAATATTTTCTAATGTTCTACCCTTATTTACAACAGATATAATCTAAAACTTTCACTTGGGAAGTGAAACCCCTCAGTATAAATATTTGGAAGTGAAGAATTATTGATACTAATATAGCTTTTCCAAAAGATAGCAATATTTTCAATAACTTTTCTCTCTTAAATGATAACCCTGAGGGTAAAATCGTCAAGAGAGAATATTAACTTCATTCCGGAGATATACTTCTCCAATTGAATGAAAATTACGTTTTCAAATTAATTTGTGTATATATGTACAGGGTGTTGGTAAATGAGTGCGTCAAAGTCCAAGGGGTTATTCTGCATGAAAAAATAATGACAGGTTACTACATAACTTCTATCCGCAAATGCTTCGTTTTCTGAGATACGGGGTGTTGACTATTTACGTATTTCTCTGAAACCGGTCGGGATATGCGAATTGAATGTGGTGGGTGTTATGAGGTAGATTTGTGCATTTGTTGACAAGCAATCAAAAATATTGCGGCTAATGATCTCAATGTTCTGGAAGAAAAAATGAGACGGCACGGAGCTATTGAAAAGTAAAAATAATTACTGAATTGCTCGCTCAATCCTTGGAAACATTCTCTCCTGCTTTTTTTCCGCATGAGGCGCCATTTTTATGCAGAAATATATAAAGAGGTTAACGGGTAATTTTTATTTGTTCAATATATCTAGTAGCGACGCTGACACTAGTATGCTAGTGTCAATATTCGATTGAATACGAAAATTTCAAAAATTGAATTGAACTGATCGATACTTGAAGGAAATCTATACTGAACAGAAAATATCACAGTTTCCTAACAATGGCCTTACAAAACCGCGACGCGTGTTTCGCTAGGCAATAGTTTCCTCAAACAGGATAAACGAACCGTTAAGACGTTCTATTTTTTGCATGAAACGGCGCCCCACACGAAAAAGAGTAGAGAGATTGTTTGTCACAAATGGAAGAAGAAATTCAAACATAATTTTTTTTCGAAATCACTTAGGGGCGTATCTCAACACTCATCAAATTTTATTTGCATATTCCGACCGGTTACATAAATAGACAGTTTTTTGAAAAAAACTTTGACATTACATAAATTCGAAAACGAAGCAGTTGCGGATAAAAGTTAAATAACAACCTCCATCATTCTCTCATGTAGAATCTTCTCCTGAAGTTTGTCACAATTACTCACTAGCACCATGTATACTCATTCACTTCACCATAAAGACAATACTGGAAACTCTGGGATACACATTTTTCAACAAGTTCTTACCATCAATACTCTTCACAAAGGGACAGCACTATACCACTAGAGACATCCAATATGATAGCAAAAAATATTATTCCAATATAATGATGCTCTCGAAAATCGTTAAAGGATGTCATTTCTTCCTCCTTTTTGGAAAACGTTTTCGTGCGACTTCAAAGAATCGCAGCACTTATATTGCTTTCGACATGAATACCGGAAACATTCATCAGCCAAAACATCTCGGAATGAAAGCGAATTCAAGTTTATGGTATCTGCCTAACGTAACTTTGATGTATAACTTTATAAAAATAGAAGATATATCGTGGAACAGACCGCAGAAATTGCGTGCAAAACACATTCCTCTATTCTTTGATATGAAAAATATTATTGAACTCTTTCAAGGAGAATATCAATATAATCTGGGTGTAAGGAAAAAACGAGGCAATATATTATTTTAGCAGATTATTCTTTTCGCTTGTCAAAATGTGACGTTTTTGGCATTTCAACCAATAGTAGCGGGTTATTCTATGGTTATTCTAGCCAATCAATGAGTTTTAAACTGATAAAACTGCCTGGTCCTTTCGATAAAACGTTGTTTACCTTTGAACTGTCAAAACTATAAGGTTTACCGCGTCGATTCTATTGAACTGGCTCATATTTATATGAATTATCATGAATGAAGAGTTGCCTTATTACTATTAGTCATTCACTTTTCACTTTTTCAGCATAATAATAACATAACATATTTCAATGAACACTCAAATACGTAAATAGCTCATAACCCCAACTTTATGACAGATATAGCGAACGACCGATTCAAATATTCAAGGTTTCCTTAACTCAAATGAAGATGGCGTTCAATTGGTTTTTATTAAATACAATTCATTTTTTGTTGTATGAGAAGAAACTGTTGTATGAAGATTTTGATACAACCACATAACGAATGATTTCATGTTCCTTCTGGCGCGATTTTCATTTCATAAGAAATTTTCATTTATCTACCTTGTACAATGGGAGGTGTGACGCCATCTCTTGGTATCGTCGGCAAGCATTATCATAATCACTGCGTAAGCATCATATCTCTTCTGGATTAAAGAGGGCATATATCGTTGTTTGACATTTAAAATTTGTAAAATTTTCACCTATTCTCCTTTCCTTCTAATGTAAATGAAATACTGATCAATTGAATTGTTCTTCCTCCTATTTGTTCAAAAAATAATCTCTCCAAATACAACTCGTTCTTCAAATTTAATAAGATGAATTTTCATTTTCGAAATACTCAAACTTTTTTATTTTGAGGCGAAAGCATTCAAACAAACCGAATTAGATAAAATCTATTTTATCAATCGGTTTGTTTTCATACTTTTGCTTTTGTGGAAAATGAAAATGTATCGATTAAATTTGAAGGACTCGTGGTATTACCTATGATAAATTTCAGGAATAAGGGCCATGAAGCATTCATTTACCTATTCGTAACAGGAAGTAAAATGTCACTACTTCAGAAGAAAATTACAGTTAAAAATATGGACTTCACAATCTCATTATGTTCGCTAACATACTAGTAATTCCAGCTAGAAGTTTTTTTTACTAGAGAGGGGTTGTGAGCTGAAGATATACTATCGAGATGAGGGTGAACTAAGTTAATTATTGTTTGGTTTCAGTAGGATAGCGCAGAATTGTTGAAACAATGGATAACACGACGGTCGATTATGCTTTTTTCTCTGAATAGCTAGAGAATATCATATCGAAATTGCCTTTTTTTATGAGTTATTTCATTTCCCTCACGAACCATGAGCATTACGGTGAAGGTACAGAGATGAACAGAATTGTAGGTCATGAAATTTGCTACAAATAGGTATCGTTATTTCAAAATTGCAACTGTTCATTTTCGGAGCTGGAGGGTTTGAAAAATATCGAAAAATCGTAATTTTAATTGGGAATGCAATTTTCGAGAAAGAATGAATGTTTCAAGAATCTTTTCAAGTCTATAATTTAGCGATACAATAACATAAAACTCATAATTATGAAAAATCCCATTCATCCAGAAAAATGAAGAGAGAGTGTGAAACATCTACTCCCCTGTCTATAAGGTGCGAAGGTAACGATTCCTTGCTCAATTTGTTTAAGCACACTCGAATTCTATAGGTTACCCTCTGGCAATATATTGGAAATGAGAGAAAAATATCACTCATGCCCCAGGATAGCATTTCAGCACAGTAATTCTTGTCTGGCTCAGCGAATACTATCATTAGAGCTCATCAGTGAGCATAGGTATGTATGATTTATGCAAGTTTTTTACCAGTTACACCATAAATCTAATATTTCACAAATCAGATGGCGAGAACTCGGTGTTCCGAACCCTTTTTGATGCTGTAACTAGCTGCCCCGTGGCCTCTTCCTTGGGCGTTGATTATTTTGTTATAAATTATATTGTGTATTTCTCAGTACCTACTGGGTTTTATCAGGTCACAGCTCTGACTATTGGGCGGACTCGAAACTGATAATAACATTTTTTAAACCTTGCAGTGATCGGACAATGAACCACTACTGGGATATCATCATGAAAAAGAAAAGAATCCCATCTCCATAGATCCCATCTCACCCATGATTCGATCAGATTAAGAATCTATATATGTTATATTGTACGTTTTCCGAAATAATGGATATGGACATTTTGGTCTTCGAGTTTGTTCACCTTGGTTTTCAGCTTTTTAATCCTGACGTTTCGTCTTCAACTGTGGTAGGTACTACTTTATACGATGTGAAAACTAGAACATTGCGTCTCTAGGCTCATCACCCCTGATAATGTCTACCATAAACATAGACAAAAATAATAGGATTGAAAACCTGCGGACCACGGCAAACAAACTCGGATATCACCCTTGTAACAGTTGGCTCCGGCCATAGAAGCGCCCTCCTCCTTCGGAGTCGGGCTCTTTCGACAAAATATGAAAATAAACTCATACAGTTTTTAGACAACATGGTTTCATGGAAAATTATCGGTAATTTTGAAGCACTCGTGTAATTACTCCCGAATATTGAAGATTGAAATACTTTTTTAATGTTCCTGAAGTAGAGCCCTGTCTTGCAGTATAGTTCCCATGTGTGTTATTCTCATACGTTCTCGATATTTCACTCTTGAAAAAATATATATATTTTCAATCCATATCCATAGTTCATTTTATTTTCAGAATTATTTCTCCCGAAACACTCTGATTAATTGGAACTGCATTACCTGGAGGTATTTCTTGTTCCGTTTCATTGCTTCTTCAGGAACTCGTGAGAAATTTTGGCCAAACAAAGATTGACACCCTCCAATGAAATTATTGCGATGCAGACGCAAACCTTCTAGGAATCTTTATAAATTCGTGAATATATTTCGATGGATTCAATAAAGCACGAGCCGTCCATTTACCGCCTACTCAAATCCAGAGTGCTTCTGTCGAACCAAATTAAATCAAGTAGGCTGAACGTTTCGGGTTCTGTCAGGAATCGTGAAACCGCGGTTATTGGATCATATCGCGTTCAACTCCATAAAAGATTAACAAGATTCCAGGCTATTATGCGAGGTTTTTTTCATTTCAAGCACATATGTGGAGGCACTTAGAGAAGTATTGAAATGAAAAAGCAGGAGGGAACAGAACTCATACAGGTAGGGCAGGAAAATGGAATATATCTACCTCCGTTGACATTTTTTTGGTTTGGTTTTGGGAGGAATTCACGACTAGGCCATTGGCCTCTAACATAATATTTGTTCGAGTTCATGTAAATATTTTTTGACATATATTTTTGAGTGAAATCCATTGGCTTTCAGATGTTTTGTTGTTTCATACAAATTTTATCTTTCATCTTTTATGGATCAATATTTTTGGGGATAACCACGAATGTATGTTATTTTATAGTAATAATTTCTAACTAGACTTGATTCATCAAAAAATACAAACCTACCGTGAATATGGAAATAATTAATGTGGTTGTACATTCTCCTGACATTATTGGTAATAATGTATGTACAGTTTCAAAAAATCTGAACCAAGAACTATGTCACCCTAATTTGCAAAGTTGAAAAAGTGATAGTAGTAATGTACCACTACCGCCTCTTTCAAAAATGTCTCCACCTTCGAAAAAAATCAATTCCGAATATTGATGAAGGGGAGTGTGAGGATAATTATCTTTCACGATTTTATTCATCTGAAATATCCCGTCTTCAATTCCACCAATTTGGTTAATGAAAACTAAAACCAAAAACACTATTGAATTTTTTTATGGTCCTTTAGAATAACCTAACAAATCCAACACTCAGCGACATCCCTGCTCATTTTGCCATTTTAGGGTAGAAAGAAGGTTGTTAAAATGAAAGTAGAATAGAATGAGCAGATTCGTGAATGTTATTGACAATGTTCCCTGCTGAGTGGTTTGGTTCGGATTTCCATTGTCTATAAAAGTAACTTTATTGAAACCTATTGCAACTTTAGATTTGGAATATAAATGAACGGACGTTTATCGAAAGGCAATAATGGGAATTGGAATAGTGAAATGATAGAATCAAAAAAGGCACTTTTATCCAAAGAAGTTAATCGAAATGGATGTTGGTCAAAGAAAGAAAAATAAAGAATCAAATTGATCAAAAAATAATATGGCGATGAAAATGAAAATTCGAATATAAAATAGTAATATGGAACAAGTTTTTTTATGAGGAGGTACAATAATATAAAAAAAAATGAAAACAAGTTTCAAGTTATCGCCACACTATTTTTCGATCAATTTGATTTTTTAATTTTCATTCTTTGACCAACAACCTTTCATATAATCTGGGAATTTTTACTAAGTCCTGGAGGACAGCGAGAGTTCAGCCAGTTCCTAAAAAAAGGGAAAAAACAATTTCATTGCTTTCTATCATTTCCAAAGTCATGGAAAAAGCAATCAATAAAAATGCTCATCAAATATCTAGCGAAATCAGGAATAACTAATGATCGACAATATGGATTTCGCCATCAAAGATCAATCAGTGACTTATTGGCTTTTATGTTTCTTTGGCAGCATTCAATGGAGAAATTCGGAGAAACGATAGCTGTTGCACCCGATATTTCAAAAGCGTTTGATCGAGTTTGGCATCGGGGTCTCCTTTCTAAACGGCCGTCTTATGGTTTGCCTCCTCAGTTATGTGCTTTGTTGAAGAGTTTCTTGTCTGATAGGTCTCTGCTTCCAGTTTCTCTTCCAGCTCGAGAAACAAAAATTCAAAGAAACATTCACGTCAATAAAATTAACGACGACTTGGTAAAAATAATAGAATGAGGTAACATGAACTTGGTGGAATTTAATGTTACGAAAACCCAGGCATGTCTCTTCTCAAGAAAAGCCGATTTATCATGAGAAAACCCTGTGAGATCGATGGCTAAAGGTCCTGCCCAGAAACTATTTCGTGCGAAGAAATACTTCACTTCTCGTAAGCTTCCAATGATCTACAAGGCTCAGATACGACCTGTCACGGAATACAGTTCTCATGTATGGCGTTCGGCACCAAAACATTCATTGAGGCTTCTCGATTCTATTAAGAGAAAGGCAATTCGTCTTGTTGGTGATTCTTCGTTCACAGACTCGCTCACTTCATTGGATCATCGTAGAAGGGTCGGAGACTTGTTTTTCTTCTATAGATATCTCTTTTAATCAAGGGATCTTTTTTCAATAGAACAGCTGAGCTTTGGAACTCCTTGCCAAAAGAGGTTCTTCCTGAGGCTTAGAAACTTCAGAAATTCATAGTGGATGTTAATTCGTATCTCCTGTCCCTTGATTCACGCGGTGTTCTTTGAACATTACAGGGCTTTCCTTTCGTGTGAATCTGCATATAAAAAAACTCACTACGTTTCAATTGTTATCCACAATCGTCTTCGGGTGATGGCGTCATCAAGCAATACTAAAGAAGTCTATATGATTTTCAACTTGTCACATAACTGATAGCTTCGAAAAACTCAGGAACATTTATCAAAATTAAAAGATTTCGTAAACAGGACGTTTTCTTGTCCTGCATGAGAATTTGGGTTAGTTTCCTTTTGAATAATGGATATAGTAAGTATCAAGATATGCACACTGACTTTCGTTTTCAAATTCCTCATCTGTTGATCTCGTAGTCAATGAATTAGATTTGTGTAAAGGGAAAAATAAACAAAAATAATATATTCTTTAGTGATGAATGCCATACCCATATCGAGATTTCAAACATCATATATATGAAATCAGCGATAGCTTTTATCTTGATGATGCTGTGATTATCGATGATACATGCCTTATGAAATCATTTGTGGATAATACGGCAGAATTATCATCAACACCTAATATGAGGTTTGTTGCGACAACACTTTCCACGGATCAGAAACTGTCAGAGTATTCATTTCGCGCATGCTGACAGTTTCTAATCGGACAAATTTGTTTGTTGAAACAAATAAATCAAGTGGAAAAATACTATGGCTCCAGTCATGGTACAAGACTGGACCATAATAGGTGTGATAAACAGTTGTCAACTAGAAACGGAGACAGAGACTTAGCACAGTGGTTCAGAGCTCATCGCACGATCGGAAGGTTCTGAGTTTGATTCACCAATGGATTGGAAATCTTACAGATAAGAACTTACATGTTATATTGAAGAATGTTGTGCACGTTTCATGGCTTACAGAATAATGAATTATAGTTTTGCTTCTGAGAAAAGGCGTATATAGTTGGTAACTATGCTTACACCCTAGTTGAGATAAGTATCATGAACACATCTGATATTTGCCCGTAGGGTGGGAGCAAATCGTCCATATTTGGCTGGCACAAAATTTTTATTTCTGAACGTTCGTCAAACCACAATTAATAATAAAACCATTTCCTACTCCCAACTATCCTGGAATGATCATATTGACTCTGTTTCTATTAAATTATCCAAGCATTGTTTCGTTATTTGGAATCTTAGAAATTTTGTCCCCTTGTATATTGTATTGAGTTACTATTATGCCTATGTTCACTCTAGTCTAAATTACTGCTTAGTCTGCTGTGGTAACTGCAGCAGATTGAATGATCTGTTGATTGCTCAAAAAAAATACTAAGAACCATGTGTTTTGAAAAATATGGCGATTCTTGTAAGCAGTTATTCACTGAATTGCAAATTTGAACTGTGATATCCATGTATATTTTAAATTGTGTCACTTACGTTGAGAATCATTACCATGAGTTTCAGCATCGAGATACTATTCGCACAGCCGCCGGTTATACTCTAAGACAAAATTATAATCTGATAGTTCCTGTACATAAGTTAACATCTGTATCAAACGGGCCTCATATCATGTCCATAAAAATTTACAATGAACTTCCTATATTCATTAAGAAAATGTCTAATCCCATAAAGTTCAAAAATAGCGTTAAAAGTATTCTGTACAAAAATGCCTTCTAGTGTGAATATTTTCAAACTGATCTAAGACACTAAGACATCACCATTGCTCTGCTTGCTTGTTTAATATTTTATTGTTCATACTCCATTGTTGTGTATTTGTTTTTAATGACTATCTTCAACACCTTCTATTGATAAATTTTTATGTAATCTCAATATTTATGTATAATTTTTCATTTTTTGCCTGTCTATTCCATATTTCATCACCTGATATTTTTTTTTATTTCAACTCCAATCATTACTTGTATATGTGACGATTTCCATGCTTGTAAAAAAGTCTCAGGTAATAAAGTATTGTAATGTATTGTATACAAATATTCGGAATATTTTTCTCATCGAGCACGGTCTATTAGGAATTTTGAAAGCATTTTCCTGCCTAATCCTCCACATTATTTTCGAGAAGCCGTGGAACAGGCAACGCGTGGAAGAGGTAACACGTTATTTTCCAGCCCTTCGTAGAAAATAAATGTATGTGTGTCTGTTGGCATGAATTATGAATGGTTCACCGGAGGTGTACTAATTGCGAGAGAAATTGATAAATTAGTAATATCCTTCCCTAATGCATCGTATATTATTAAAGAGAATAATCAAAATGCCAGCTTTGACTACCAGTACTCGTGTTCAACAAAAATTTACAAAGGGCATGTTGAATTCCATTTTGGTCGTAACGAACTAAATACTCAATAATATTCGTAACAGTAAATTTTTCAAATAAACAATAGTGATCCGATTATGATTTAATTGTGTGGTAACAAGCTATCTAATATTAATAATAATTTATTGCCTGATACGAGTGTATGGATAATGGACAGCCTTCGCAACCATTGTTTGACCCTCACGCCCTCTCAGACAACATTCGTATAGTTAAAATGGTTAAGGTTTTCACGACCGAGGTTTTCAGTATCACTACTTCTCATCGGAGTCAAACTCAAGATGTATGAGCCCCTAAAGAGGCTAGCCTCTCGCGCCAGCGAAACGTCAGTAAGAAATACCAAAAAACGACGGCCTTCTTATCCGATCAAAAGTGATACTGATTCGTACAGTCAGTTGTAGGAAAACCTGAAATATCAACAGTTTCAGCAGTGCAGATCGAAAAGGCCTCAACCATACATCTCAAGACTTGGTATAAATGATTTATAGATAAAAAGGCTAAGAGCACTTCCCGAAAACTGTTTTCACTCCAGAAAAATAATCATGTTCAGGTATCAACGTATTCATCTGTTACACTTACCTACGAGTTTAGGTCAAGGCATAGGGTTACATATCATTTACCAACTTGATTGAAAATGAAATACCCCCAATTGCTGATCGCGTGATTAGAACCATAGATAAATTGGTCCACTTGAACTGATCCAAACCTGAGAGATACTTCTCATGGATGATGAGCAGCAATGGTGTTTCCCTGATCTGACGAGTATTGGCGAAAATTATTTTTCTGTTGCTATTGACTTATTGCTTTCTTTTCTGTCAGGTGGATTTCTGATGGAGAGAATCATGAATGTCAGTATTATGTCGTCAATCAATGAATGATATTTTTTGTATTTGTCACCATGTCTACTAGATTATCGTCAGAGAAAAGCATTCGGTTTATCTAAGTTGCGTGTTGGTATTTTTCCTCCAGAGATCACTTTACTTTCATGCCTACCTTTTTTCAGATTCGACATATCTGATATGACACTATAAAACTATTTCACTACTAACTCTAGAATGATGAGTTGTGCGTTGTCTTATTTCTTTAAAGTCCACTATCTATTTGTTCTTGTCCTTATGTCATTTGGCTTTTTTTTGTTGTTCTGATCATTTGAAATGTTTTTCTTCCACTGTTCGATTTAATCCTCCGGTTGGAATGGCTTGTGGATGGTGATGGGCATTAAAAAGCAAACGAGAATTGTAAGAGGCCACCATGTTACGGAACTGCTTACTTACATACAGTCAACCGTTAGGTATCGCAAAAAATTTATTCTGGTACTCAGTAAAACATGAAAAGATCTTATTTCATATCATTGACTATTGCCTAACTAGTTGCTGTTTCAATAATGAAAATCAAAACATATTGAGTTAACAGATCTGTCACAACAAAATAAACGTTTCTCTTCTACTGACAGGAAGAGGACCGATAATATCTGTACAGATTACCTCTCGTCTTCTGCTCCGTTTTTTTAGCCTTGTACACCTCACATTTCTTGACATATTTCGCGACAACACAACTTTTTCCTATAATACAAAGGAGATATAATATTTTTGGTTTCGAAATAACTTAGGTGACCTGAACTAGGTGTGTCATGATTTTTCACTAAGACCTCCTCTCGAAGAGATTTAAGAACTACTAGTTTCCAGTTCTGATATGAATCCATTGTGGATTTCAACAATCAGAACATTTAACCGACTTGTGTGCGATAATATCACAGTTTCCTGTACGATAGTCACCGGCAATGGGTTCATAAAACCGCGACACGTGTTTCGCTAAACAACAGCTTCCTCAAGCAGGATGAATATATAACTACCCCTTCTGAATCCCCGTATGTTTTTTGTAATGAAGATCCAATATTCGATCCGTAATCGATTGGCCCTAGTAATGTTTGGAACACCTATTACTAGTTAACAACATAGGGTGATTATTTCTAGGAATGGGCTAGATTAACCAATTGGCCAGGAACATCATCAACAACGGTGAGTTATTTAATTCAATCTCATCTTTCAATAAAAATTTTCACCTCTTATAATTTCCAAACTCTCGAGGAGGTTGACTTTGGAACATGTTTGGTAAAAATTTTCTATTTTAAAAACATGGTTTAACTTATGACTCTTATTCAAAAAAAATCTTTAAATTACAATTTTCTATAGGATATACTCGTTTTCATTGGATTCAATCTGAAAAATTTAGCGATTGTGAAATTTGAAAAATTTTCACTCAGAGATAATTCACATTAAATGAAACCAATAACAATTTTTCATCATCATGAAGGGTCGAAGTATACGTAAAATGAACATCAGCTGATTTCAGGTTCCGCACTAGACATAGTTTGAAAATTCAAACTGGAATGAATGCAAACGAATTTTGCAAGTAAATTTTTCCAATACAGTATTTACTCTGACCACCATCTGAAAGTCTACAGTTTATTGAAACTGAAAAAAATCAAGAGTCATGTTATTCTCTGAAGCGTGTAAGATATCTCCATATCGACCTAGGCATGAGATGATTTTTTTTCCGCATACCTCTATCCAAAGTATACTTTTCCTGGCATCATTGTAGGAAGCAAAGTCGTACTGTCATGTACGTCATGTTATGCCATCAATTAAGTATTTATACGACATTGACGACCTAAACTATATGTCATCATATTGTTCTCGGTGTAGTGTAGGGTTAGCACATTCGCCTATCAATCGAAAAACCGGGGTTCGATTCCTACCAAGCCACTGTGCTGGGTAATCGCACGTTGATGTTTAGGCCTCATTGCTCGCACAACTTTCGACTTCTGAGGGTTTACGTTCGTCAGCTGGTTAACGAAAACGAGAAATTTTTAGAACAATATAAAAATAAAGTTTACTGTTTATTTGTAAAATTAATTTTTTTTGAATTATTTTTTATTCGTTAGGTAGGTCCTCCTCATTTTCGGAATAGCAGGAGCATGCTATAGTGTACCATCTTAGAAGTTTGAGTTCTTCAATGAATTTTGTTTGTTAGTTTCAAGACTGAATTATTTAAAAATCACTCTATATTTGAGGAATGCGGAAACATCAAATGTATATAACACTGGGGTAAGTGCCTTTTTCTCCCTTGAATGATTCGGCAAGAAAGGTAGCACTTTCCTCCCTATGCAACTATCTGTTCTCTGAAATCATTGGTTTTTGACTATATCCTCGATATAACTAAAATTTAAATTGAAATCTATTATATCTCTATATAAAAAAAAGATTGGACGAATCCATCTATCTTTTCTCCTCTTTTCCGATTTCGAATGTCCACGAATTATTTCACCGATATCTAACATGAAACAGAATGGGTCGGACCCTCTGGCAATTCTCTAACCCTTCACCGACCTGTCGAAATTACAAACTGCTGTTTGATGGATCTATAGCCGGGAGCATATCAGACTCGAACTTGTCCCAGATTTCATAATGTCAAATCCATGCATTTGATCGAATATCCTCAGGTGAGACTAGTCTGATCATAGTGTATTTTGAAGTAAGACCTGATGTCGGTATGATAATGGGATGAAGTTACGAACTTCAACTGTTAGCCAAAGAAGAGGACTTGGGAGTATTTTGAAGGCTTCTGTTACTACTATACATTCATTCAATACCATGAAAAATCATAGAATTATCTTTGTAGTATTTGACGTACGTGACAGTAAGCAAAGTAATCCAATATTCCATGTATTTTGATTACTATTCGCGCGGAGATGGCGCTGTAAGTCACTTTCTTGGTATAATTCAAACTCACTTTTTATACATTCCTTCATTTGAAAAAGCATGATTGTAAAAAGTTCCGCATCGTACGATCCATCTGAAACTGGGCTCGCAGTAGTTGATTTCACGCATTGGAAATGCAACAAGTTTTTCTGGAACCTTAGCGGTATTGAAAAAGGGCATTAATTTGAACTTTTCTGCCTGGTCTAGGTATGTAATATGTAATATTTCAAGCTAGGAGTAATATACATTATTTATGTTATTTAATTTTCTAGAAACTTACTCGTATTTTAAACTGAATTCTGTCGTTCGATCCGACCGGCTGGGAATAAAATCTTTTTACCCGAATTATTCTGCTGTGTACGAACTTATATATATATATATATATATATATATATATATATATATATATATATATATATATATATATACATATATATAGGTCATGCATAGGCGGCAAGCAGGGTTAAATTAGTAAAAGAATCTGAATAAACATGCACCTGAATCTAATAGTATACACACTCTGGTGTTAATTATTCACTGCAACTACGAAGATGATGATTTCACTGGTGGTTCATCTCATCATTGACTAATTGTATTCTGATTCAATAGACGTTGATTAATTTTAGGCTCAAGCTTCCGACCGTACGTGACGTCAAACGGATGGCAGCCCTTCCTTCCGTCATCGCGTAATTCACTTCAAGGTTATATCCTTGAGATTATTTTGTGACAAAGTATAGATTTAATGGATTCGAATAAACAACTACTTCAAGTAGTAGTAGAGAACGAAGAAAGAACGGTTTGAGAGTCAGTTTCCTGTTTGAAAACACCATAAACTATTTTTTGTACTAGGGCACGGAAAATTCCACTTTTTCGCACTCATTTCAGTGTTGGAAGAGTCACTTTACCGCAATATTGCGAAGAGTAGATCTTTCAAGTTTTTGGGGAGTGTACTGATATTGGAATATTTTAAATATATGTTTATGTGGTCTTAGTTTACAAAATGACTGAGAAATTGAGATATTCAAAAGAATTGTACTATAATGTTTAACGAAAAGTATTTTTCAATAATTTTTCATTGGCCCTGGTATGAGCCTCATCAAATGAATGTCAAATAAAAAAAAACAGACATTTTTCATTTGTCACTTTCAATTACCGCGGCAACAGAAAAAATAAATCTGTCAGTCAAAACACTACCATGTCATAACCAATTTTATAACCTCTTCCGGCCAAGTTGCTGACAAAGCAGTGGAGAACCAAAATCTGACTTGGAAAACATTTTGGTCTCTGCAATTAAATTGCAGAATGCAACAGATAGCACGTTCAATATTAATATTAATGATAATTGATTTGTTGATATGTATTTAATAATAAATGTTTCTTCATCTGATGGCATGTCATAATGACAACGTTATGTCACTCAATTTTGATGACATAAGGAAGCTCATTATGGGACTAAGTACCATAATGAATTCATTATGGGACTAAGTACCATAATGAATTCATTATGGTACTAAGTACCATAATGAAATTCTATAAGGAAAACATGTAATGGTTTGATCAAAAAAGTTTATTCAAATGTATTGATATAAATGCCATCAGATAAAATTTTGTATGTAATACGAATCATAAACAATCATTATGGCACACGCCGTGTTATCGGACTCGGCTACGCCTCGCCCGATAACATTCACGACTTGTACCATAATGATCGTCTTTATGATCCTTATTACATAAATAACTATTATGTTAACGTTATGGCGTGCAGAAAAGTATCACTTTCCGCACTTGTTAGGTAAACTACTAATTCAGTTTTAATATTGAATTCATGTGGAAGATCTAAATGAAAAATAGACGATAAAGAGGAAAAAATTTAAAATAATTCTGAAAATTGGAGTATTGGACAAATACAGATTCAAAGTTTCATTTATTTAAATATGTGGCATGTGGCGAGTTTCTTGGTTCAGTGCTGACTATTCCTTGTGATTCTAGAGTAAAGAAGATATGTTGTTGAAGTGAGAAAAGTTCACTGGTTCATAATAATTGTTAGTATTTGGGAAATGGCCTTCAAATAAGTAGCTTCAAGTATTCACTCAGCCGATTTTTTTGTGTAGAAGAGGTCCGAACTCATGAGAGATATTGGAATTCCGGGTAACGAATCAAAAATTCAAGGGGCAGTAGCAGGCGTTAGCTCCCATTAATATCCATTGATATTGCTTCATGACACGAATGTTATACAGAATAAACATTATCGATTTGATCTCGAATCGTTTCCGTATTAATCATAATATTTGGTCCCATTTAGAACGCCATGTTTCGCCAGTTTATCATCCTCCTTCAAAACATATTGCACTACAATTAATAATAATAAAATCCGAAACATGTCGATGGAATCATAATACATTCTCATGTGAGTTTCTGAAACCACAATGTATTGTTGGAATCACTATAGTAATTCGATTTCCACCAATTCGTGTATAATATATCCTATCAGGGTGGAATTTGATATAATCGAGAATTCCCGCATATTTGAAAGTAACCACAATAATAGGATATTTAATAAGGTGATCTTATGAGTTTTTTTTGCCGAATCTATACTAATGAAGTATCTTCTTAGTTATAAATCTTTTTCTCTATAACAATCGCTAAATTTGTTCCAAGCAGAACAACTATTGAGCAGAATCATTGCTGTAGATTTCACGATATCTATGTCACCCTAATGTTATCGTCATTCACATTTTCATCAAATCAGGCAAAGCTTATGAATGTACCGTTTTGTTTTTTAGAGATTTTAGGAGAGTAGTCTACAAAAAGATGAGAAAAATAGTATCAGGAAACCCAATTACCAGGTATATCATGAAAACTTGAATTCCATAGAAAAAAAAAACGTATTTCAGGGACAGCAGAAAACTATTCGAGGCAGCAAAGGCTGAATACAAGAAGAATATGAAACGGAGAGAAATCACGAAATCAGAAAGAGCGGAGCACGTTCGGGCAAACCACTACAACAAATACTCTTCGAAGCTGGGGCCATCCACAAAGAGAAATATCGGTGCATGAGAATATTTAAGAACATTTTGAACAACGACCCAACGTTGAAATTCGGAATATGAGGTCCATTATTCCAATGAATGGACGAATACCAGTTTGCCAAAAGAAAGTTCCAGGCCAGTATACGCATCAGTTCCTACTGAAATTAGTTCGATACTTTTAGCCCCTTTCCTTGTTATGAACAATCGAGACAATCTTGTTAGAATATCCAGGAGAAAAGTGATACTAAATCTGAAGAATAGGGTGAGCAGATACTCTACCATCTAGGGCAGTGCAAAAACTACCTGCAAAGATTTTTGGTCCAATGCAGGTAGTTTTTGCGCTACCTCAGCTGGTGAAACATATGAATAGCTAATCCTAGTTTTAGGATTTGGTATCAGCTTTCTTCTTCCTGAAAATGGAACCTTGTTAGCGAAACGAGCGTGGAGTTCAAATAATATTGTATCAGTTTAGTGTTAGGGTAGTTGATCTCCACAAAATATTTTAACTTCCATCAAAAGTTCCAATCTCATTGTTTCCTCAATTCAAATTTTTCTATCAACCGTTCATTTCAATGACTATTTTCAGATTCAACACATCTACCCGATAAGTTTTTGGACAGGATTGAATGTAGTATATTACTCGCTGACTGAGTGTTATCAGGTTCATCACAGTTCTGCGCCCTGGGCGCACTCGAAAGAGCGTTTGAAAGAAGTCGAAAATGTTATGAACCCCTTTTTTACCCCTTTAGACAATGATTTTCAATAAAATATGAAACACGTCTTCCATCAATTCTGTTGAAGAATATTTCTGCAAAATTCTAAATAGATTGAATTACTTTATCCCATGCGAACTTTGACCTCGTTTTTCCCTCCGTAGGCATAAGGCGAATTATTTCAATAAAATTCGAAACAAATCCTCCATATATTCTGTTAAGGAATGTTTATACAAATTTTGAAGTAGATTGGACCTAGGAATCACGTTGTCCCATATAAACTTTGACCTCGTTTTTCACCCCCTCAGGGGTGGAATTTCGGAAAACCTTTTCTTATCGGATGTTACGTCATCCACCCTCCACGGTTTGAATCTCTACGATCAGTGATTCAGGATGTGCGTCAAAATATGCTTTATTGTCTAAAGATTAATATCTCATAATTTGGGTAATGTTCTCAAGAACTGTGCACTATAAAATAATATACATTTGGAGTTGTTGAATAAAATTCCAGGGTTGTTACTGAATATATGTACAAAAAAACAACGGCACACTAAATCACCTTCACGAATATAGCCAATAAGAGTTTATTTGTGAAATTTCCAATACTAATTGCATAAAATGTATCACGTGTTTAGACACAAGTTGAATCAAATGTATCGTGATAGTACTCTGCTGAACTATAATAGGTTCTTTAACAAAAAAAGGTTTTCAAAACTTTTCTAAAGTTTCTGTCATTGCATGCACTTTTAGATTTGATGGAAGGCGATTGAATATTTCCAACCCATTATAAATGATAGAGACTTTGATAGGGGAATATTTTGGAACGGGCAATTTGAAGTCATTTTTTTGGCGAGTGGCGTTTGCGTTGATTGAAAACCGATTTTGATGTTTTACTATGAGAGATATGGTTTCAAATATATAAATCGATACTATAGTGAGAATTTTCGTTTCCTTAAACAGTGGTCTGCAAGAATTTCATTGCCTTGCTTTACACAGCTCTTTTCTGCATAACTGAAATTGATTGCAATGTTGTCACAGCACATGCACCCCAGAAAGGAATCCCATATCGCAGTTGAGATTCTATGAGAGTGTAAAATGTAATTTTGGCAGCAGCAACTCCTAAGTCATAAGATGTCAGCCTCACAGCGTAAGACCCTGAGAATAACTTCAATTTGAGACCCTCAATATGGTCCTCGAATTTCGAGTCACTGTCAATAAATAGTCCCAGAAATTTATTTGATGGTTTATTCTCAACAAAAATGTTTGTCACTTGTGAATTGCTGATGGAACATTTAAAGCAAATGAGGTTCGTTTCAGTGATGTTAAAACTGGGAAGATTTGCTTCACACCATTTTTTTATAATGTTTATTATTGTTTCGAGTTCAGAGGGATTTTGATGATACCATAAAATTGTAGTGTCGTCGGCGAATAGCGTGAACTCACCTTTAATATCAATAGATGTCAGATCATTTATATGCAAAAGGAATAATAGTTGACCAAGGACTGAGCCTTGACGAACTCCACAGTTTTTTTTTTCCTAAGAATAACTAGTCGTTTTAACATTTCGACTACGCCCAGATAAATAATATTCGAACCAATTGAGACTTACACCTCTTATTCCATACTGTTGTGGTTTCCGAAGCAGTGTACCATGACTAACACAGTCAAAAGCCTTCGATATGTCACAGAACACAGCAATTTCCCCAATTTGTTAAATGGACTGTAAAAATGGGACCATGAGTGTTTTTTCTACTTTGGAATCCAAACTGACATTTGTTCAATGTCTGGTTTTTCTCGAGAAAATCCACTAGTCTCCTCTCGACTAGCTTTTCTATAATTTTTGCAAGTGTTGTTATTGAAGACAATTTATCACAAAGGCACATGGAGAACTCGAATGACTTTTCCATTGAATATTTGTCATATTTATCAACTTTCACGGAATTCAGTTGGTTGGTTGAGCAAAGAGTTATAACCAAAATTATAGTTTCCCCGTATGGTAAATTTCTTCCTGATCGTGTGTAAAAAGAGCTATAATGATGATCCAGAATCAACCTGTACACGTACCTATCTACAGAGAGGGTTTGTGAACTTTTTCGAGTTCGTGTCTTTCATAGAAGTTTTCCAATTGTTTTTTTTTTCGGAGAAAAATACAATAAATAAAATAGGTACTCAGAATGATCAATCTGACCGATGATATTTCACACATACTTCCATATCTTTCGGAATTATTCGGGTTTCAATTTCAAAGATACACCATCATTCCAAATAGGGCAATTGAAAATATCTGGATTATGAGATGAGATATTTCCCTTGGACATGGCTGACATGTTTCAGTCAAAGGTTTGAGAGTTTCTGATATTCCGTCACGAAAATTTCCATGGTGAGGAATTTCAGTTGGAAAACCCTGCAGACAATACTGATAATTACTTTTATTCGAAGGAAAATAATAACTCTCGGTCAATACACTTCGCAAGGTATGCTGATCGGTGATAAATATTTCCAGTAGGACCCTCCCCGATATATTGCATTTCACCTGAGTGGCCTATTACTATTTCATGACGATGATCGATGGCGGTCACTAATAATAGTGACTGGTGGATGTCAACAAGTCGCCCCTTTATGACACGACCCTCGCATCTACGATGCATACCACTTAGGTGTTTCCCTTTTCCTTTTATAGACACCCTTAGCCTTCGCTGTGACACTTATATCCCTACAACTGCGGTTACAGGCGACGTATATGCATTGACTCCACTCCAATTTCCATCTAAGGGTGGGCTTACCGGGTGGACAACGGAAATGCTGTCAAATTTGGTACTTTTCGTTCATTTTTCTCAGAAAATATTCGTAATGAGAGCTCAATATAGCATTTCATTTACTTTTTCAGTACTAGCAGAATTAGTGAAGAAGTGAATGTATAGGTACTACAGATTAAATGTTATCGCTACATTCTTGAAAATTACTTAGAAATGAGAAACGTTTGTCCTGAAGCTGTTCGAATTCTTTTTACCTACCGACTCCGACGTCATACAAAATCCCTGATCAGGACTGAAGTAGGTAATAAATGATTTAAGTCATTTCTATTGCTCGGACAGGTGAGTTATTGGAAGGAACTGCTGCCAAATTTCCAAGTATATATATATATATATATATATATATATATATATATATATATATATATATATATATATATATATATATATATATATATATCCGATTTTCGATTAGTATATTGTGGTCATCGGGTCTTGAAAGATTCTGAACTAAAATAAATTTAATAACATAATCGAAGATGTGAATATCAAAACCCAATGAGTTGAGAGAATTTACTTGGCAAGCAATTAAGAAAGAAACCAGTCAAATAATTATGTTCGAATATCAGAAATGTTGATAGGTAGAATCGATGGTAATTTAATAATAGTATATTATTAAACGATCGTGTAATGATGGTTATTAATACATGAGCATAAGCCGGGATACGAAACGAGCCGAAGCCGGCACCATTGACCACTCGGCCATGAAAGCTCATTTAATTTCGCCGAAAATTTGTCAAATGAAAAATATAATCCTTTCGATTGTATTTTTTTCTTGTCGGAGACATTTGTGGAGGAGTTGCTGGAAATTCTTCTATATCACGGCTATAAGACATTTTCATACGATTATCGAAAATTGACTAAATTCTTAAAAAATTCAATACCTATTGATTTTGACTTAATAAACGTCAAAATGCAAAGCTTGCACATCATGCTTGGTTGAAAAATAATGGTTTTCTATTGGTTGAAAATCTGTATCGTAATGGATTACATTATAAAACGAATTATGCGCATATAAGTATATTATAATAGTACGGGGGTAGATAAATAAATTTGATAAAGATTCTTGTGGAATTTTTTAGTGTGGGTGTGAATTTCTAAAAACTGTCCGACCGATCACCACTCTAATGTTAATAAATATATAATTTTGATGGAATTCTCTTATGTAGGAAAGGATTTCTACCGATGAGGGCGCCGATGTTCAACAAATGGGACACACGTGGTAAACAGATAATTTGATGAAATAATTGGCCTTGCACAGGATTCATAGACCGTTAATATATCAGGACGCATTTGAAAAAAAATACGTTTTTTCAGTGAAACCTACTTTTTTCATCAGTCTGTGAATACTTTCAAGTTTCTTTCTTCAGAAATTATCTAAAATGAAAAATTGATATTGGGTCAAGTCTATATAATATAGTTTGGTAGTTACTTAGTAAGTAGTTTAGAAATTACACAAAAATCAGTGAAATTATTTCGTATTTTTCTGGACTTCTTATATCTAACGTTGTAGTGAGGATTAACAGTTTTTCTGCTCTAAGAGAGAGCAATTGATGTTTTTCAACAAAAAAAAACACGTTTTTAGCGATTGAGACATATGTAAAATATTAAATCCATTCTATAATTTTTGTGAAATTGTTTAATATTCAAAGTTTAATATTTTGTAACGGCGCCCTGCCCTAATGAGGACAACTAGTTTTTTCATTATAAGATGAAATAGATTTTCAGTCGAATCAATGTGACAGGTCAAATTGAGGATCTCCAGACAGTTTTTCAAAACGGGGAATAAGGCTTAACACTGTAACGCGTAGACAGCGATGCGACTTGGGTAACTATTATGCGAGTCAATATATTGTACTTTATAAGTGTCCACGAATACTTACCCCGGGTATAAGGGATTTCTCGTCGCATTTTTTGCTACGAATATCTTGGAATTGTTCTTGTAGTTTGTGATTGTCTTTCAACTACTTTGGACATTCAACCATTTTGTGCTTGGCGGAGAGACTTGTGTATCGCATATTCCACTTGTATCGCATATTTCACACTTGGGTTCATAGTCGCCAGCTGAGATTGGGTGATTTTTGTGTGTCGAAGTCGGGTAATTGCTATTTGTTTTGACCTGCTTTTAGTAACACTTTCTCAAAAGGCTGCACTTTGTTTTATTTCTTGAAGGCTTTCGTGAACACATATCGTTCCATGAAGTAAGCACTTCATTTTCGATCAGCGATTTCACAATCGGAGGGGGCCGATTCCGTTACAGACATGTAGTTAGATGGATTCAGTTCTATATTTTTCAATGGGCTGAATGTAACTCAGTGAATCGGTTATTATGTTGAACGTAATGTATATTGATTCTTTTGCATACACCACAGCTTGGAGAATACATGCAGTTCCACAGTGAAGATGCTGCCGTTTGCCGAAGGAAAGTACGTACTTGAGTATGATATGAGAATCAAACTGGTTTAATTTTCTCAAGAAGTTTTGTCTCATGACTTGTGTGTTCCAATCAACTCTGTTGGGGGAGATTAGTTCTAGATGGATGGGAATCAGATGAATCTGTCATATGGATGGTGTTTTAATATATTTGTAGATTTGTAGTAGGAAAATACGTTAGATATTTCATATTTTTCGAGTTATCAGCGTATTTTTCAAAAATTGTTATGGGGGAGTCTTCATTGTCGATGAGAGATAAAGATTCATCATCATTTTTATTCTCTAGAAGTGTTTCACTGATGCTTTCGCCACTGGAGTGTTCACTATGAGTTTCTGCAATGAGTGTCGCTATGTCCTCGTTTTTCTGAATGATCTCGCCATTTATTCATTTCATAGTTGTTATCGAGTGGAAAGTTTCTACCCTGGATATTTTTCTAATTTTTTTCACACTGACGACAACTAATTGAAACAAGATTTTTCCTTCTTCAATTTTATTACATAACGTGTTCTTGCTCTCATGTTCTTGAATTCTAGTGGTTATTTATCACTTTTGGGACTTTTGCGTTTATCTAATGTATTTTCAATCATTCCACCATGTCACAGGTCTGTGGTGTTCCAAATAATTAGTCACACCCACGTGCTCTTGCGCCAAATCCAATATGATTTCATTGAATGTTTTTCTGAATATTTATTTACTATTATTATTTTATTAATTATATGTGAGGAGGAGATCCAGTCCGCTCTATTCAACTAGACATACTGAGTTTCGTATCATAATGAGTACTGAATATAGGGTGATAGTCACTTCCATGAAGGTCATCGAAAACCCGCCACTTCAGTTTCATTGACAGTTGAGGATCGCAGAGAGTTAGATCTATGGCCGAGGAAGTTGCTATTGAATCTGGTTCTTTGTCCGTTGTTGAGTGTGATATGTTTGAGCTGTTGATAATGTCCTCGATTATACGGCCTCTTGAGTTATTTGTATCACAACCCCATATTGTCCATTCAGATCACCTGAGATGATATGTGGTATTTGATCAATATGGTTGAGTACTTCAGTCTGTGCCTTAACTTTACTCTTGATACGGTCCTGTCTGACACTGGACATGCTGATGCGATGATAAGTTTCAGGTGATTGTACTTGAAGTTCTTATTATTGGTGTAGCAAAATGTGTGAATATTCACTTTATGTTTGTGAGTAGAAAGAAAATGTGTTTACCGTTTACACTTTTGAAGAATAATATTGTCAAAGATACTGAAACACACCGATATAGTTGCGCAACAAAGTCGGCTTTATAAAAATGGTTTTCACCCACTTTTTCGTATTCTTTATACGTGGAGATTTCAGATTATTTCGGACTTATAGAGAATATCATTTGAAACAAATATATTAGCATACATTTTTCTACAAACCACATATGTACCAAGTTATATGAAGAGATGTTGGAAAATGCGATTGTTTTCGTAGTTTCATTCATTTATTCGTTATTAAAAGTCTAGAGAATTATCACGGCACTGAATTTCAGTTATTTCAGTATCTGAAGTTAATCAATGCATGATATGCTTGAAATATCAACTGGAAATTCAGAACTATTCACATTACCATAATCATTATTTGCTGAACATCAATATTGTTACACTTCTTTCTTGCGCTGGGATTATCAATTACAGAAGTGCCCAATCGCTGAATAAACCTTTTCCAGCTCCCATTTTCGTTCCAGACTTTCCCGTGGAACACTTGCATCGCTGAAAATTCCCAGTGCGTTATATTTTCTGGAGAAGATTACACCAATCCATTCGCTGAATCCCAATCTAGGTTAATTACCTCATCAAATTGGAAATCTAAACATTCTGCAGGAGCTTATTCTGTCGATAATCTCATAGGAATTGAATTGGTATCGCTAATTAGCAATCGTGCATCGCCCATTATCGAATTGTAAACATAGTTTGCTGACACAGGTAGCCGAAATAATTGCTGAACTGTAGAATTGATTCTGGATAATCTTCCTTCAGACTAGCTTGCAACATGCAATCGTATTTGAGGATTCCATACTCAAGGGGGTGATGCTTGTAGAACTGTTTTTGTTGAAAAAATATTAATTCATCTTCTCCAGTTTGTTACTCGGCAAAAAATGTCAAAATTGCGTTTTAGGTTATTGACAAGTCATGAGAATCTACTATAAAATATGTGATAGTCGTTGATGATCTCTGAATGATAAGTCTGTGACTAACTTGTTAGAAATCAGCTTATTTTTCGTGAGACTTCTAAATCGCATCTATTCTTCAGACCTTTTGTGAAATTGAGAGGCTAGGCTCAGGTCTAATACTCGTGGTAATGAATTCATTTATGTTCATACTCGAAGCGATATTTTCATTGTGAAAGTTATCATTATCCTATTAGTTCAGGAAATGAAACATTTTGGCTCGCAATTTTTTCGTCCACCATGGATTTACCTGAAATTTTCACAGGAGGTAGGGAATAGCTCAAGGATCATTTTCTATATCATAACGCTGTACGCTGGAGCCTTGGGGGTGGTTGCCACTTCATCACGGGGGTAGAAATTTTTTATTACATTTTAACTGTAGGAATCGACGGAAGAAGTAATTCTGAAAAAAAAATGTTCCATACGTTTTTTTCTTGAAAGTAATATTTTTTGAGTTATTCGAAGTTGAAAGTATAAGTTTTTTGACGAAAAAATCGACTTTTTCAAATGTTTTTTGCAAATAACTCTAAAACTATGCATTTCATCAAAAAAAGTGTGGAGGGGCAAATTGTAGCTTTTGAAAAACAAAAACAATTCTCTCTTTATAATTTCCTTACGACACATACAAACTGAGATACAACAAATCAATGCTTAGCTTTTCGTCAAACGTATGAATTGGAAGATTTAAAGCGAAATAACGAGAAAAATTTGCATTTTTAGAAAAAAGCCTATAGAATCTTTTTCAAAGTATTCATTTGGAGCTTTAGAAAATTGACCGACTTATGATCGAAATGAGATCGGTACCCGCTTTTTTCTACGAAAAAAATTTGTGAAAACAACCTCCAAAGTACCCCCTAACTCAAATTGATCGCCACCATTCTGTGATTTTCTTTATATATGTACCACCAATACATCCACGAAGTTTAACCCATTTAAAATGACTGATTTTAGAAAAATTGGAGTTTAAAGAGAAAACGATTTTTTTCAATATCGTGTTTCAACCCTTTTCTTATAAATATCTCTCAAAATACTAAAGATACGAAAAAAAACGACACAGTACTAAATTGAAGCTTTTTCAATGACAAAAATTTCCCTATGTGTAGATCGAACATCACCTTAGTCAAGAGCGTTGAACTCTCCCCATTTAAAAATTAAGGGATCTTAAGTAATTTTATCCATATAGTTTCATAGCTCTTAAAACGCTCTACAAAATCGTTCCTGATAACCATTTTCTATCGCCTAAAATGAAGGAGCTATGCTTAAAAAAACGATAAATTTTTTATTTGAAAAATTTTAATTACCCTCTTCGGAGCGCAGTAATCTACATAACCGGTATACTCGGCCGTTACGTTATATGTACCACTTTTTCCATTCATATTGAAAGACAGAGAAGAAGAAAAATCCGCTCGTGTATATTTCGTTGATTTCTCACCAGTGTATTTTAAAGTTCGAAGACATAAATATTATAAAAATTTCAATGTTTTCAAGGGTAGTTTATAACAAGGGTAGGTTGAAAGATTATGAAATTGTATCCTAAAGCATGAAACAATCATTATTTAACTATTTTTACCCATATTTAGGTTTTTAATGTTATTTTATAATTTTTAACAATTAGTGGTAGTTTTCACCCCTAAAACACGAAAAGCATACAACGGCACAATATAGATAATGAACTAGAGGGTGTGATAAGCCTAATCCCAAATTTTTGTATGAGTCGGTGCTGGACGAAAAAATTGCGAGGTTTCACCATTTTTTAGCTTCATTTTCTGAACTATATATATTCGTGAGTTCACCTTGTATCACACAAATCGTCTTATATCAAGACATCATATCATTCGTTTCGATTTTCAATTCAAATTTCGAGTTTACCATAAAATTGTGATCAGATAGGGCTGTGAATACTATTCGAAAAATCAAATCTGTAGAATTTGTCATCGCTTTATTGGCCATGCCCAGTAAGATGCACACAAAAATAGTTTGAAGAAAGTAGTGACATCTCTCAGCACCGGATAATGAGACATTTACCTTGTTGTTATACATGAATTTCAATCATGAATTTGATGTTCGTCTCCTATTCATCCCACATTATTCTCTCCATCCTGAAAAAAAGATATATTTCTTCTCATCGGAACATTACTAGAATAATATTTCCATCAGAAAATATTTCACTCGATTTTTATTTGTTTCTGGTATAATAGTATCATTTATATTTTTCTATTCAAACGAGTTTTGATCTCCAATGATCTTGGCAGGAGAAAAAATGAAGTTTGCATGGCAAACTATTCCTCTTTCGTTAACAATCAAAAATAGTGGAAGACACATTATTCTACACTTGAGGGAAAAATGAGGAGAAATACAAATGGAGTAAACCGTTCGATATCTATTGAATCTGTCAGCTTTTCAGCAAGCATACGCTTTATATTGCATAGATATTCCGCTTGAGTTTCGAATAGTCTCATTCCTCAGACCGTTTGCAGGCGTCGTTGGAATTCTAGCTTCAAATCATATCATAGTTATATTCACCTACATATATACGTTCGGTCCTTACGTATTTCGTAAATACGATGCGGTTAGTTTAACATGTGGATAGATAAGGTTTCCATAAATCATCGCTCTCAACGAACGGGCATTCCATATTCACCTATCTGTCGAATATTTGCCTCATTGAGTTACTGGGAAAAGGCATTCTGAATGTGTGAAGAATTTTCACGAACAAGACCAATAGATACATTTATTATTCATTTCATTATAATTAGATATTCCTTGATATCCAAGATACTAGGGTCTACCGACAAGTCATGGAGCGTTATGAAGAGGCATTGTGCCAAATACGCCCGCAAATGTATATACAATCTAGCATCGATTATTTTGACCAGAGCTACCTCAGGGTCAATATTTCATAATGCAAAAACACAACGAAAAACATACATATTTCACTCCATTGCAGCACGTTTTTTCAATACTGTGTATGAAGATAATCTGATATCCCTATTAAGATTTCCATGACAATATTCCACGAGAAAGATTTCGGGTTCATACCATAGGACGCGTGTGTTAAAATAAATGTTGAGACCCTGTTAGTCCTTAGTTCGTACAAGTTTTGACTTCTGAGGGTCGCCATCTCCGTAGAGAGACCACCAGGAACAGAAAAAAAAACAGTCTTAAGTACCAATGTAATGGATGAATTACTCAGCCTCCTCAATCAAAATAAATAAGGAATTTCATTGAGAAAACTGGGTCTTTCTGATCGATGGTACATTTCAGTATGCAGCAGGTAAGTCAATGGATAGATACTGAAAATAAGTCCAGGAGAATCAGGCTAGGTAGACCAAGAACATTGAGTTTTCAAGGTAGCGACTGATTTGAATGATTTCCTTCTATGTTATAGTATCTAGAGTGGAAGAATGTCTATTTCATCGTCTGGTTGAATACTCTACCATATCAACTAAGGGTACGGTGAAGTGGTTACCCTCACCATATAATATTGAGTTTTTATCTCCGGTGTCTCTATATCATCCTTATAAATCACAAAGAGAAAAATGTTGATGAAGCCTTCTCGAGTTGAATACCCACAGAATGATCTCGAAATGATCTGGCACTCAAATATTCTAGAGTTGTTTTTGTAATTTTCGTGAGTTTAATGAAACAAAAAAAATACCACCACTTGCAAACCATTGAGGTAAGAACTTCCTAAAGATAATGTAGATTCTGACATTTCTACTCTACCGAGCATTCACGAAATATTACTCAATACACATGGAGATAGTCTAATCACATGGGGCATATCCCTAAAAATTCTTTATCAACGAATTCATGATTTTTTCTGATCGTCTAATCCGAATTTCCACGTTTGCACATATGTCAATTTTCTGTTTATCAGTCATGAATGATGAATTGTTTTGTTAATATTATTCCATACATAAATAAAGACAGCTATATCGACATCGATTCACATTTCCAGGGGGAAATAAAACCCAAAATCGCTTCCTCAAAACTTTTATTATGTTTCACTGCAGCAAAGTGTTCGATTCCTTAGCATCACAAGTTCCTGTAATAATCTCTCATTCATTTAAGACAACCACGTGAAGTAATATATTTTCTTTGAATTAACTCGATTTGTTCCTATTAGACGACTGAATTTTGAATCGACAGAATTATTCGAATCTACGCCAGTCTTGATGGGTGATAGATTTGCCTTGAAAAATAATAGGAAAAAATATAACTGAACTTATTTTGTAAATCTCTATTCAATAATGGTTTTTTGTATTGATGATAATATAAAAAGAATCAACAGACAAAAAATGTCGCTTATTTTGTTAGCTGTAGGAAATACCAATATTCTGTTCGAGTGACGAGTGGGTAAAATAGTACTCAATTATTTCAGAAGGGTTTTTGAAGATCTATCTATCCACTTTCGAACTTGTTTGTTCAATTCTAGGACATATCAAAGATTGGGTTTGGTTATACTCATCACATCACACTGAGAAAAGTTTCAAAGTAGCATTTTTTCCGTCTTCCACTCATTATAACAAATAGAAATGCAGACGAAAAAAACATATACACCAGCACAAAGTGAATTTGTGAAAATATCCACAGAGAACTGAGTGACAGATTGTTCATTCATTTGAAAAAGGATGTGGCGCTTGGATCCTTCTACTCGTATCAAATTTGAAATCACTTGGAAGTGAAATGATCATTGTAGCTTGGTTCTACCTTTCACTGATGGCACTGACTGTTATTCTATCTTGTGGATCTTTGAACATTATATTAAAATCAAATTATTGCATAAACTGAGAGCCTACAATATAGTGGGTGCCTCACTGAGTTGGTTGAGCACATATTTGATGTCGAGAAAACAATATGTAAGTATTTGCTGCGGAAATAACAATAAAAAATCAACGATTACCTGTAAGTAGAAATTGAGTTGGGTGTTCCTCAGGGTTCCATATTGGGCCCCACTTTGTTTCTGTTATATGTGAATGAATTCAATAAAGCTCTTGGAAATTTAGCTATCTGTACGATGTATGCCGACGATATTGGTTTCAGCAAAAAATGATTTTGATATTTAACGTCGCTGTAATGTAACAGTAGATATTGTGGATAATTGGTTCAGAGGAAAAAAGGTTTTCATGAATTCTCATCTTACTCAAAAAAAAGTTGTCCGATCTTCAATTGAAAATAAAATCCGAGCAATTGCAAAAAGTACCAGAAACCAAATTCCTAGGTATTACTTTAGACGAACACTTGAATTTCGAGGCACATTGTGAATCTCTTGTCAAAAAATTAAATTCATACTCATACATGTTCAGAAGTTCAAGGAATGTATTAAATAACAAAAACCTCATATCTTCATAATACGCACTTGTTGAGTCTCGGCTTCGATATGGAGTTCGCTTCTGGGGATGGTCAACTTCATGCCAAGATGTTTTTATAGCTCAGGAAAAACTTATCAGAGTGATATGTCATTTATCTCAAAGAGATTCTTGTAAAAATGCATTCATTTTCCATGGCATCCTCACACTGCCATGTTTATTCATAACTGAAATGTGTTAATATGTTTTTATTAATAAGTATTCTTTTCCTAAAATCGACAGCTATCATACTGTCAACACTTGACAATCTGAAAGTTATTACATCCAACCATTTCAATATAAAATCACTTTCAAATCACCAAATAGACTCGCTCCTTGGCTATTCAATCATTTCCTTGAGTACTAAAAAAAAATGAATAATCCAAATGTATTCAAGAACGAACTGAAAACAATTTTGACGAAAGAATGTTTCTATGATGTAAACGACTATTTACAATTGAAAAAATGGTAATGATCATTCAATAATTTAACAGTGTAATAATAAATTTTGATAGTAGTATGTGTTATGTATTTTTTTGTTCATCAGGTATACGGACGATTTCTAGACAATTGTAATGATTGTCTGAAAGAAATAAAAGTTTTTGATTGATTGATTGAGCTAAGGCATATTGGCGGTTGGTGCATTTTTCGTAGTATCCCTTACATTCCTGATTGTGAATGAAATATATTTGATAATTCCAAGTCTGGAATCTCTTAGATATATTCCCCAGTATTAGATCTTGGCATGAAGGAGTGTATGAGCGTTATGAGAAATAAAATCCACAACCTCATTAAAATCATTTCGGTTGAATATTCCGGCGTAGGTACTTATTTATTTCTAGTTGTAAAATGCGGAAAACCTCGTTATTCCCATTTTAATTTCCAGCTGAAAGTGGATATTTCAGATGTTCTTTTTATCAGTATTACATGACCTAGATACATTCGTGGAAGGATAATAACAGTGAATTTCTAGCGGCGAGATAATACTCAAAAGTTCATTTCCCAAATCCTTTCAGATATGATATTACGAGAGCGGTAAAAACTAGTTCGATAAAGACTAGCATCAATCAATTATTCATACTTCATTTTCAGATGAAATAGTTCTGCCGTCGACAAATTATACATGAAATATATTTGTACGTTCATTTGGAAACCAGAACTTTATGGAACAGCGATGAGTGCAATGAAAATTCCATTCCACCAGTGCGTGCATATTGTTTCACATGATACAGGGTAATGCAGAACTTACGCCAATGTACTGCAAAAATTTATAACAAAAACCAACTTTTCACGATATGCTAAATACAATTTGAACTGGGATTGTGATAGGTCACTACCTGCCACAAATAAATCTTGAACGAGTTTCATTGTGAGATTGATAATCCAACAAACACTGGATTTAAAATGAAGTACTACGTTGCGCCTCATTTTTTTGGAGACTATGATTTTTACACGTGTTCAAAAAATTTATCACTACCTCTTGGTTTAACACAGTTTATATTCCATCAATGCAAATAATGCGTGATATAAAACGTTATCGAGTACCATTTCATGTATGGATTATTCATATACACTAATATCTCAAAGAGGTTTGTTATCAAGTTTGTTCGTTTATTCGTTTTGTTTGTAGGCGTAATTTCTGGAAATACTGATCTGATCATGAAAATTCTTTCACTAACAGGAAGCTACACTATTCAGGCTATTTAATATAATGATTGAACAAATAATTTTGTGAGAAATGATAGAGTATATGAATCAAGTTCGGTAGACCCCCTGCTGTTACATTTCTACTGTATTTCCAAACTCCTCAGTAATATCACTCTAAATTGGGGGCTTTGAGAAGAAAATAAGTAGCGCTTTTTCTTAGGTCCTATTTATCAAAATAACACTTTAATGAGACGGATGTACTTGATGAATTGACAGCGAATTATCAATATTTGGCTCCAGTTTTGTAAGAAGTAATCTCAAATCTTCCCTTTGTGTGATGTTCAATCTGCTCCTTTTTTTTGTTAACAGTTTGTTAACTGCACTAGAATTCTTTTCGACAAGATATGACGAGAGTAACACTATCAAAAATTTTCTCGCAATTTCCCACAGCCCAGAATATTTTTTTGGCATTTCTGCGTGCAGCCGAAATGTTCGATACCCTCAAATTTCACCTCCAGGTCTCCAGTGGTACTAGGTTCGAGTAGCTCTTCTTGTAATATCACATTCAAGACTTCCGCTTCTTCAAATATGATCCATGGTGGTATTTCCATCGTCAGAATATCTTCAACTCTATTTTTGGAGCCATAATGCAGGGTATTTAAATGTTATATAATATGATTGATAAATTACAATATACAATAAAAATATGTATAACAGATAGGCGAATACTTACTTTTTCCTGCACTGCAAACACTGACATCAATTCACACTTTCATGTTCAAATTACTGGAAACAAATGAGTAACGTGTTGTTCTTGGCATTCGTATTTATACTAATGTAGATTGCAAGCACAGCGCAAATCTCATTTCATCCCTTTGCAGGTCTAAACAAGCATCACGGACTAGCGGGCTCACGGGCGGCACTTTGCAAGTCTCGACATGTGGTGTACACTCGTACCATTATCTTCAATTCTATTAAATTCTGTGTTTGACCTGAGACTCGAATATTTCTAAATACCTACCTAGTGAATGATGCTACCTTCCTACGTTGATACGTGAATCCCAGCCAAAATGTTTGTTCTTCATTATGAAAACCAGAAATTTTTTGTGGACACCCACTTACAACTTGTGAACCCCTGTTTTCTTTCACGTGTACGTGGACCCCCGTGTGGTCCACCTGGACCACTTTGGGAACCTATGGTATAGACGAACATAATGTTCACAAAAAATTTTGCTCTCTAGTTCTACAAAAAAGTCTTTTTTAATTAAATCACTCCAAAGGTCTACTTGTTAATCTATGCATATAGACAAAGGTAAATTTGTGTCTATTGTTAATCTGTACATATAAAATGATTCTTCCTCAATAACTGATCGATGCACAGGCTAAGACGCTGATCGTAGAGACCTGTATGGTACAACTTCATGTCACAAGAATCGATAGAAGACGTGATTCGTATTTAATTTAAACTCATCGCCATACCGGGTGAAAAAGGGTTACCAAGATTTTTTGGGGCTGAAAAAACGCACAGCCTGAACCATGTTAACTCCAGACTTCACTTAGGAATATTTGTAACTACGCCTGTTTCAGTCATCCCTCAAATATTAACAATGTTGCTCGTGCACTAAATGATCTATAACCAGCTGGTTGTCTGAAAAAGAGACAGAGGGCTTGACCAGAAGAATGCTCCGATACACATTTCTGCCAATGTGGCCGAACATTTCAATTGGAAAAGAAGAGATAAGATTAATTCCTTTCGATTAATCCAAAAGAAAGGAGGAAGGAAAATTGATACTGAAGGGGTTATATTTCATCTTACATTTATTTTTGAATATGTCAATGTAGATAAAGTTTGTATAGTGATATACTTTAAGTCAACGTTATGAAACAATTTTCTTGTATGATTATACTCGTGATATATAATTGAAAAACCACGTTCTTTATAGATATAGTTCATGGTGGAAATATACATTATTTATATGTAATTGATTGAATGAATAAACTTTCATGGTAGTACACTATACATTTCCGTTAAAAATCTACGTTCAAATTGCACGCTAGATAATAATGATAATACGTTGAACGACGTTTTTCAAGAATATACGTCATAGTGAATTCAAACATTATTAATACTTTAATAATTGAACATGATATGTAATATAATATAATGAAATTATATATAATATTCATTTATGTTCTGACTCAACATTAGTATTTGGGTCAAGATATAATATTATATAACATTGATGGACATCGTTTATCAAAGGTATAAATGATAATATAATAGACCAACACATTGTAAATAAACGTTCAGATCGCGCATGAAGTACATAATAATGATACGTTGAAACACAACGCTTCTCAATAATATAATTATCGATGCAAGAAAACGTGATTTCCCGCGACATTTTTACTGTTTTCCAACGATTGGTTAGGTAACATTTTTCCAACATGTTTTCTTTGTGCGTGTAGCTCTTTAGCGGGGAAATGAATAAATTAGGGAACAATTTCACTAAATGCTACTATTTTATTTAATTTTCATAAGCTTGATATACAAATTGAGTAAGAAAAGGTGATTTCTATGTGAGCCAGTGCCCGTCGTGCCATATAAGCAGTGGAAGTATCTTCTATTTTTTGATTTGGAGAAAAAAAAACAAAATATAATTCCTCAAACTTCATTCTCTCTACAAAAATAAACAAGTTCCAGGTTATCATTATGAGAAATGAATTTGCCTATGTGTTACACCAATAATATTTGTAACTAACCTTACTGCAGTTTTTCGTCCTATACGAACATTTTCAAACGAATACTAACAACTCTTTCGATATCGAAACTTGAATTGTACCGAAATTTTGCTTGGAAAATTCATGCAAATAAGCCCATTCGCCTTTTTTGGTGGAGAGATCTTCCAATTTCTCCAATTTGATGTGGAAGTGATCGATATTCAACTCAACTATTTCCAAACGTAGCGTAGTGATCTCTACTTTGCTATTCGTTGAAAGCGAAACGCACTGTATATACCGATTCAATAATAAAATATTTTAATCCGCAATCAATAATAGACAGTGTTCTTTTTTAAAGTACTCTGAAGTTGGGAAATGACTAATTGTTCACTGAGAAGGAGACATGGTGAGAAATAACTTTTTCAACTACTTTTTAAACTTTCCAATCTCTTCGGCTTTTATCCGAAACGTCATTGTACTCACCCAGTTTCAAAAAATAAACCGCAACCTCTTCAACAGCCACTTTCCTCAGTACAAAAAAACATTCTTCAAAAGACCTCCAATATCTCATTGAGAGGGCCAGTTGCACCGCTTCAACTCAGCAGAGGTTCAATTGAGCTTGGCTCAATCGTTGAGGAACAAGGAAGCTTATTGGCAAATCCATAGCAACAAAGCCTGGCTTAGATAAAGCACAACTTAAGAAAAGCGGTGCAAGTGATCCAAACATTGCCCCGTGACACAAATGAGATTTGTGGAATAGAATTGGTATGCCAAAAGCATTCATTAAAACGAAACCAAAACGTTCGAACGTGTACCTACATTCCCCTTCACGTTGGGAGACTCATAAACTTGTTTATTTCCAATGCCTACATAAAACACAACATATATTGAAATTTCATTTCATTTCTTTTATGGAATTATTTCGAATGATTTTGAATGAAACAGTAATAAATCATCATTTTCAATACAATATTTAACTCTATTGGGACTTGCAATAATCACCAATAATGAAGTAAATGTAAATCTTTCTCCCACTTCTAGATAAGTGGGATCTGCAGTAAACTGCACAATAAATAATATCAATATTCCTGGTGAAAGTGGATCAACTACAATGATTCATCCATATAATGAAATAACTCATTAGAAAACTTATATAACTATTGATTATTAAATTATTAAAAATGAAAAAAAAAATATGTTCAAGAATGAACTAACATTGAACAGTTGAGATAAAAATCCGAAAAAACACCAAAAACTTACATTATACTACTAACCAGCAGTATTGTCAAGAAGGAGATATGCTGCATTCTCATAAATGCTCTGGAATCGTTTCTGAAGAGTGATCAATGGATACTGAATGAATTTTCTGAATATTGAATTGATGATCTTGACCTCCCTCTATATTTATAAAGATGCATATGCTGATGCTGAGGTTGCAGCTTTGCTCCGCTCACCGTAATGAGGCAAAATGCTTAGCGTGCATCCGTGCAAGTTTGCGAATTTGGAGATTGTTTCACATTTCTGTATCATGTAATCATATCAATTCGATGTCAATGAACCTGGAGTAGTGGAAAATGGAATTGTGAATATTGGATGTTTTTGTTTTAGAATATTAAAGTTGAGGTTGAAACATCTCTCAATTCATGTATTTGCTTTAATGGATTTGAATTATTTAATGACAATCTTCCATATTTGACAATACCTGAGGTAAAACCATTGATAACAATTTTGTAGAATTTCCCAGAAAAATACGAGTATTATGTTCAAATATAAAATTTTTAATATAGTATTTAAAGTTCTTTATTATTTTTCGGGTGTAGAAAAATTGCGTACGCAACTCTAGTGTAAGGGTTGTTAATGCTCTTGTATTAATTACCATCATTCCATGATTTCTGCATAATAAATTAGTACTGAAAAAAGACATTTCGCACCCCAAAGAAGAAAGGAAAATGGTAATTTGCCTTCCGTCGGGAGAAAAACATTTTTCCTCTAGGTTTATCAGCCCTCTCGGTAATACTGTAGATTTTACATTTTTTCTACAATCGACAAAGCAGGTACATCTGAACAATCAGTGACCCAACATGGAGCGTTAAGGCAATCAAGAATATCAGCGACCCTATTTTTCAAAAGTATCTGCCTGGTTGCAGTGAAAAATATATAATCAACATTATCACTACTTTTATTCGGGTTTGAAGGCCGTCGTTTTTTGGAATTTCTTCCTGACGTTTCGCTGGCTCGAGTGGCTAGCTTCTTCAGAGGCTCATTCATCTTGAAATTCACTCCGATGACTGTCATCGGAGTGAATTTCAAGATGAATGAGCCTCTGAAGAAGCTAGCCACTCGAGCCAGCGAAACGTCAGGAAGAAATTCCAAAAAACGACGGCCTTCAAACCCGAATAAAAGTAGTGATACTGAAAACCTCGGCCGCGAAAGCCTTAACTATTTTATATAATCAACAATTGGCAACAGCAACTGAAAAGTTCATCAGGAAAAAAGGTTTCTGCAAAGATCGAATGAATTCCAATATCTGTCATATTCTGACAAACCATTCTGAATTCGACGACGGTTTACGCGAAAAACCTCCAGAAAAAATACTAAAATTCGTTGCGAAACACGTAACTGAAAATCCAATCATCATAATTCCTGCGCAGTAACAGGCAACCAATCACCGTTTGTCATCACATTACCCTCATCTATTCCGGTTCAGGTGGAGTAAACCTGAACGTTATGGGTCCGCCAAGAATTCCCGGTGTAGTGAATGTTGAGATGTAGTAATATATAATGCATGTCGAAAGGCATATACTTCCTGGACTTGCCAGCCCCTCCCTCAATATTACATGATTCTACTGGAAAACTTATGACCCTTTCTGTAGCGTAGTGGCGTTGAATTGTTTCGTGGGTTTTGGGACAGTGTCGGAACGATTTATTTGAATATGTTTTTGTTGTAAGAGACTTGCTAAGCGAAGTACATTCGTAGACACTCAATCCAAAATACAACCCGCCGATGGAAGCGATATTCTTTGACTAAAACCCACCTACCAAAAGCGTTCAAACCAAGAATTAGAATTAATAGTGTAACTCTTACATGTTCAAGAGACTAAAAAACTATTCCGCGGGACAGCACAAATATAGAGAGGGAGAAAGGAAAAAGGTAATTTGTATTTTGTTTTTTCAGAAATGCTACAAAGGAAGCGGGTTATTCTATGGTTATTCTAGCCAATCATTGGGTATTATACCGATAAAACTGCCTGGTCCTTTCGATAAAACGTTGTTTACCTTTGAACTGTCAAAACTATAAGGTTTACCGCGTCGATTCTATTGAACTGGCACATATTTATATAAATTATAATGAATGAAGAGTTACCTTATTATTAATAGTCATTCACTTTTAACTTTTTCAGCATAATAATAACAACACATTTCAATGAACACTCAAACACGTAAATAGCTCATATCCCCAACTTTATGACAGATATAGCGAACGACCGATTCAAATCTTTAAGGTTTTCTTAACTCAAGTGAAGATGGCGTACAATTAGTTTTTATTAAATACAATTCATTTTTTGTTATATGAGAAGAAACCGTTGATTTTATGTTCCTTCTGGCGCGATTTTCATTTCATAAGAAATTTTCAATTATCAACCTTGTACAATGAGAGGTGTGACGCCATCTCTTGGTATCGTCGGCAAGCATTATCATATTCACTGCGTAAGCATCATATCTCTTCTGGATCATAGAGGGCATACATCGTTGTTTGACATTTCAAATTTGTAAAATTTTCACCTATTCTCCGTTCCTTCTTATGTACATGAAATACTGATCAATTAAATTGTTCTTCCTTCTATTTGTTCAAAAAATAATCTCTCCAAATACAACTCGTTCTTCAAATTTAATAAGCTGAATTTTCATTTTCGAAACACTCAAACTCTTTTATTTTGAGGCGAAAGCATTCAGACAAACCGAATTAGATAAAATCACTCGTCCTACGGACTCGTGATTTTATCAATCGGTCTGTTTTCATACTTTTGCTAAATAAAAAAGTTTTTGTGTAAAATGAAAATTTATCGATTAAATTTGAAGGACTCGTGGTATTACCTTTGATAAACATACCTATTACAGGTCTCCGATATCGTACATTAGTGACACAGTACTCTAAAGAATGATTTTCAAATGGAATTGGCATGTGCCAATAACCTTATTTTTGCTTGGATTAATGTCATGTTCCGATATTGCTGGTATCACTGGCCAAGGTAAGCATTTTCGGAACGCCTTTTGCAGTGATAGTAATCTTCTGCTGAAGATATCGGAACGGATCGTCATCGGACATCCGTCAAAGGAACTGTCAGCGGTGACAGGTGTAACTGTCAGCGGTGACAGGTGTAACGTACCCTACCTTATATCAAAAGGAATCAAATATTGGAAGAAATATCAAGCGGTAGCGATACGGAAATAGAAAATTCAGAGAGCTCAAGCTCTGATAATGAGTCCTTAGAGAATATAATGACTGAAACTATAATCTTCGACAACATCAGAGCTCCCATAGAAAAAAGTAGGTCTTTACACCCCTTAGATTGTTAAACAATTCAATTGAGTGAGTAAGGCTTGCAATCTCGGAA
This sequence comes from Zygogramma bicolorata, assembly GCA_032362365.1. Classification (NCBI taxonomy): domain Eukaryota; kingdom Metazoa; phylum Arthropoda; class Insecta; order Coleoptera; family Chrysomelidae; genus Zygogramma; species Zygogramma bicolorata. The sequence continues at coordinate 220,695 of JAVJAQ010002961.1, forward strand.
AAAGGGAAAATGGGATTTCATTGATCTGCTGGATACTGCACTTTCGAAGTGCGTATCCCACAAATTTTAAACTTGGCGCTAAAGCTTTCGCGAAATATCACGTTTGAATATATATAGCCTAGAGAGCAGGATGTATTTGCAGTTCACTCAGGAGCAGGCCAGAGACTGGCATATTCAGGATCTGAAAAAGTCAATCATAAAATGGATTATTTATATGTCAACAGTACATAAGGAACATTTTAGGTTATAAGCAGTTTCAGCATCAACTTCTACGCAAATATCTTCCTAATATTGCAATTACAATGATCTGACAGCATCAACTTCTATGCAAATTGTTGTTGTTCTAAAATTGTTCGTTTCCGTTAACCAGCTAATTTTGCAATTGCAATGATCTGACAACAAATTTAATGTTATCCGTTGACGTTTATTCGAACACAACCTAACCTAACTCGATTTGGGGAATACTGGGACTACAGGATGACTTCTGCAGCAGTAGCACCAGTAATTTTTTAGTCTCTAACAGGGTACCTCGAAAATTGGCGCGAAATAATTGCCAGTGAATGTCAGTAAAATCGGAACGACTGAATTAACTGGACAGTACTGTTCAATAATATCGGAACATGACATAAGTACATTTTTTCAAGTCCGGCTTGCTTATATGATTAATTTTCAGATGGGTTCTATATTTTGTCATCACTTGAAATCACAGTAAAATACCATAATATTAAAATTTTTCGATACCTATGGAATGTAGACGGTAAGGATAAAATATTGATTCCTCAACCACTTCTAGATTATTCTAGGTGATACACATTGAATTTTATGATACCAGAATACTTTTCAAATCTGAATATATGTTTCCAATGATAATTCACGATTCATCCATTAATCAATCAGATCATTCCAATAACCCGAATGCACTGGATTATGTTTGATGGAAAGTCTAACGTGAATCTTTTAGGTATTTAGTTCTTCTGCTAGCCGAATCATTATTTTTCTCAGTACCATTTGTGTAATTACTAAAATCTACTCTTGAATGCTTCCGTGGGGAAGCGCCATCTGGTAGCCTCCATCCTCCACCACTGTCTCTATCCCGAGTTGAGGTCATTATAGCCAACAATAACACAGCTTCAGCCTACCGAAGCATGCGGCCAAAGAACTATAAAGTGATTCTGGGGGAATAGTTCCCCAACTCAGTACATTATTTGGTGGCCGGCTAACAGTTCGCAGGGGCTGAGGGCCGCCTCGGAGCATATCCTTTGTTGATTAATTGTGTGTGCACGCCATTCTGTTTCCTCGCTTCTTATGTCGTCAATTGATCCAAGTTAACAGCCTCTTGAACATTATGGTTTTGCTCACATTGAATTTTATAATATGGAATGACCAGGTAATGGCATCAAACTGATGACAATATATTGTTCTATCTCTCTCAGGTATTCTCTTGATGCCAAAAACATACTCTGATTATTTTTAATTCAATTTTCCACAAAGAACTACCGGATATTCAAAAGAGTCATAAGATCATTCGATGTACCCGATCATCCAATAGATGAAAGCTGATAATAGTACAGAAATTCAATAGGCTGAGATTGAAACTGCAAAACATTTTTTGGAAACGGGATATATTCTCTTGCATGATTTTTTTTTTCGTAAAAATATACTGAAGTGAAATTGGCGATATTTGTGAAACGTGTTGTTGAAGGAAAAAACAGCGCCGAATTTCGACTTCAAATTTGTGTTCTACGCAAAAAACAGGGCCATTGATAACTAATATTTTGTCAAAACTGGCGGGTGTGGGAATATCAAACCTTCATCAAGTTGGCATTTTACATCTGAATTAAAGCCAAACATTTTTCTCTTACCTCATGATTAGCTTATCATCAACGTCTAGTAAGGACTGCTAAATGAAACCTCAAGCAAGACCACGAAATAAATAACTACTATACAGAAACGAAGAGTAACCTAACCCAATTGTCCTGAAAATATTCGGCCTTGATTAGTGCAAATATGAGTAGCTGTTATATCACATCAATGTTGACAACCAACTGCTCCCATGATTCCTGCTCGAACAGTTATCTTATCAGTTGCTTTCTGGTTCTGTCTGAGAACGCTCTCAGAAGAGTTCGAAGTATTTTCACAGTTATGACATGCAGAAAGTCTGCCAATATATGTGCGATTACTTTGAACTAAAATGGGTAAAGATATGGAACAGAACAAACGGATAGGAATGGGGGATGCGAACATCCAGTCTACGATGAGTTAAAAAATGTTCTGTTAAATACACCTTGGTAAAGTCCTCCACCGGCATATTAGTAATAAGCTTTGAACACATAAATGATTCACTATTAGTCTCTTCACACCTAGACAAGAGATTTGTAGGCAGGTGTCATCAGACAACAATACTACAATAACGCAGTGTGCCTGATGTTTTTGTATGAAAAAGTATAGAATCACTGTGGTAATAGTATGAAATGTTTTATATGCTGCTGAAGATATGACACTGTACATCGTGCTCTTAATGTTTCTCTTCCTGATGCTGTATGTTGAGATGATTCTTGTGGATAAATTGTCAGCATTTCCTTCTATATCATTCTACGTATCTACCTGTGTCAACGTTAGTGTTGATGCCTATATCTGAAAGTGCCTCACCTTATGCTAATATATCCAACCAGCTTAAAGCACCAAACCCTCAGCATCTTGAACACAGAAACCCTTTACCTTTACACATCTGACGTCACTAAAAAAGCCACATACAAATCAGTGGGCTGAACTATTACCACATCTTAGAAAAATTTTATTTGAAATCTTCATCAACGCGATTAAACGCAAGTGGAGTAGGAGTATTGGGTAAAATTGAATGAATATATCTCCGAAATATATATATTCACGATTATCCATCTTTTCAATGTCTGTTCGCACAAGATTCCGATTTCTATCTTTTAGAAGTCATGTACCTTTCATTTGTGTTCTTGTCAAACATCTCTCACACATCACGAATTGGTAGACCACGGTCCATCTATTATTGATGAATGATTGTATCGATGAATTTTACACATTACTATTAATGAGGATTGTGAAAGCAATAACAGCTCACAAGTCTTTCCGTTCTGCCGTTGTTCCTGCAATAAAAACCTTTCGTTCAAGCTAAATATTAGAGCAGGTGGAAATACGACCTCGCCAACTCGGTTCTGTTCAAGTTAAAATTTAAAACGCAATTTTGAGAAGTGTACTCGTCGAATTACCCGTTCGAACAGACCGGACTGATTCCCTCGCACATAGTAGACGTATACCTGGAATACAGAACAGAGCATGTTTATGGAACGTATTTGTTGGGAACTTGGAATTGGTATTTCGTGTACATAGTCTCACAATGCTGAATGCAGAATCCTTCCTCGGTCTACTTCACTCAAAAAGAAAATATTGTTTTTTTTTAATTGAAAAGTTGGATATTCTTTCTCTGCCCCAATGTCCCACTGACAGAACTCGACTTTATTATGAACCTTTCTAAACATATAGCTAATTGAAAAGGAAATAATACAGTCAGTTTGTCATGAGCTCTCAGGGGTAGAGGAAAAAAATCACTTAGAATGTATCCAGTGTGTAGCAATTTCTCAATCTATAATTCCTATCTATAATCTCCGCTCCGGAACAGGGGTAATTGTTTATGAGGAAGGGTTGTTTTCTCAATCTCTTTGCTTATTAATCAATGTGAGGTCGATTCCTGGAATTTTTTTTCGGTTTTCTGTCTTCTATGAAGGACTTTACCCCTTCTTTTCGGACTTGCACTTGAATGAAACATTATTCAATAGACAATTTTGCGACGAGATGAACACCAATCTGTTGTTGTCCTCTATGAGGGTAGGGCACTGGTTAGAACGGGTCCAATGATCTTGGTATACTGGTTCACAGAAATATAACTACGATGAGATAACTATGGGATAACTATTATATATTTCAGGTCCACATCAATTGAAAATGACATTTTCATTTTATTCATACCGATTAGAAACATATACATCGTAAATAACAGCAGACTTCTAGATGAAAATAATGATTTAAAACGAAACGAATGTATACATAGATGAGGAAGAGAAATTATAATCCAGTGTTTTATTGAGTCAAAAAGCATAAACTGACAATATCTGGTTGAAATTTCAGTTTTTTTAAATAAATTCCAAGAAAAATGACTCAACTGCAGAGTTGTCATAAATCTTATAACCATTTTATTTAACGAATACATTTTGAATTCTGACAGAGCATTCCCAACACAAAATACCACAATTTATTGCTGGGTATACGAATCAAAAGTAATGTCTTTATGTTGACTTGGTAGATGGAAATTTGAACTCGGTGAATCGCGGAATTTTGGGGGACAAATTTTTTTCTTCGCCGAGTCTATCTGATTACCCCGAGTCAGACTGGAATTCAGAAATGAGTCAAAAATTCATTTCTAATTGTAGTTGACGGTTATCCTCCGTATGTGGTGAAAAATAACAATGAAAATTTTTGTAAATTTTATCACCATAATTTTTTTGGGTTCTTGACATACAACATTCAACAAAATGAAAATCATTATTGAAATCAATAAAAGTGTAGAAGGGCAGAATTTCAATCTACCCCGAAAAGTTACTGCGTTTATAGAAAAACAGTTACTTCTGAGTGGAATACGTTCTTAAAGTCAGAAACTTCTCACTTAACTCGAATTTGCCTAACAAAAAATAACAGGAACTTAAATGTATCAATTACTCATCGTTCTCAACGTTTCGGAATCAAATTTGCTTCTGTTTTCAAAACTCCACGCATATTTCTCTCTTAATTCGTTTTTGGAAATCTGTCAAATATTTCATAGTGGACATATGATTTTGTCTCTCGAGAGGAGTAGCTATGTCCGACTTATATCAACTGAACTGATTGAAATGCAAGTATTCTCAGACAGAATGGTGAAAGAAGATTCGTTCAACTTTTATGTCCTGCTGATGCTTTACTTTGCCATCATTTGTCTCATTCCATTCTTCTGTGTGATCTCTACTGTCATATGTTCCGATGATTTAGAACCACCAATCTGTCTGGTCTTGATCGTATGTTCACCATCTCGCAATTTCAAAGGTCTGGATGTTTCACCGACATATTTTTGACCGCACGAACAATTATTATTTATGTTTTCTGTTATGTCCTAGTATCCAGCGTACAGTATCTGTTTTGAATGTGTTTATAACTTTATACCTGCTGCACATCTGCTTTATCTTTTCAGACGATTGAGGAACATAAGATATAATATCTGTTACAGGATGTGTAGTTTGTGCAAGAAATATGTCTTCACTGTGGGGGTGTATTACGACTTTCAATTCCAGTCAATGCAGTTTCTATGAAATGTTCTGGCTATCCAATTATTTTCAACACTGATTTTATGGAGTTGATCTCCTCATCGACCCGTTCCGATGAAATGCATACCATTTTTGTTCTATAAAAAATACATTTTACTCTGCTTTTTTCGATACTTGTTTGGTGGTTTGAGTTATAGTGTAGTTATCTGTTGGTGTTGAAACCCTTACGCTTACGCGTGTGCCGCCAATGGTTGTTGATTAGTATCGATGAACGCTTTTGTCAAATAATTTTCTTGGTCATTGTCATTGTGTTGTAATTTCGCAATATTCTCTAATAAATTATATCTACTACTAAATACAGTCCACTTTATCACAAAGTAGTGACCACCCCAACAGTTGGTATGTGGTTATTTTCGATATACGCTTGCGTCTACATAAAGTAATATCATTCATCATCACATGTAAAAAAAATAATTTCATCTTTATCTTCTATCTCTAACGTCAACTTTATTGTTGGTTCTTTTATGTTAAGGTGTTTCAAGAGAATGGCAATCATTACGACCATGACTCCATATAGCGCCACCATCACTGATCTATTTCCATCATTCTTCTGGTCCATTTGGATAACTTTCTACGATCAATATTTGACACACACACACACACACACACACACACTAAACTAACTCACATAACAGAAAACACAAAGAATTGAATTTACCAAATTCCAGACCTTTGAAAGTGGGAAAGAGTGAACACAAAATATACATTGAAAGACAAAACCATATGTCAAATATAAAATCTTTGACAGATTTCCGAAAAAGAACTGAAAGAGAAATATTCGTGAGGGAGTTTTGAAAACGGAAGCACATTTGATTCCGAAACGTTAACATCGATAAGTATTCAATGAACATCATATCTTGTATTTTTTTGATAGTCAAAAATTTATACGAGAAGTTGGCTATTTACAGAACGTATTCCACTCACTATTGTTTTCATTAACGCATCTACTTTTCGGGAAAGAAATAAATTCTGCCCTTCTACACATGTATAGATTCCAATATTGATTCTTATATTTTTACATGGTGATAGGTTGAGAGCCGAAAAAATCTATTAGCTATAAGTGTACGGAATTACCCTCGATAAAAACTAGTGAAAAAAGCACTTCTCAGTGGTGAATCATGAAATAATATATACATGACATGACCAAGAAGACACTATTTGTTGGAGTGGTTGCATATGAGGTACTGTTATGGTCCGAATTATCCGTACTGTTCTGTGCAAAATCTGGAATACCAGCAACAATTGCGCTCTCGATACCACAATGGTCCTTTCCACGAAGAATTTTGAAGAAGCCTTCATCACCCCAGTCTTCATTCCAAGAATTGGCAGCCAGCCAATAGGAAATATTGTTCTCGATTCCCCATCCAAGTATTTTTACTGCGTGCGCTCCTGCATAATGAGAAATATTCGATCTCACATAAACTCCTGAAATGAAAATTCAATTCATAAACATCTCTCAAAAAATCCACAATTTGTATTGTAATAGCACTACACTAAAATCAATAATGAATTATCACAATGGAATTTGACATAAACAACCCCGTAATGATCTCATTATTCTCTCTTTCTTCTTAATACTATAAACGAAATTGTATTTCCTTTGATTTAATCTTATTCTTCTGAAGAGTAATGTATGGTACTCTTATTATACTATATTCAATAATGAATTACCACAATAAAATTTGACATGAACAACTTTGCTTTATCTCAGTATTTTTTTCCTTCAATTTTTTTCATTGGATTGTATTTCTTTCATTTGATTTCATAACTTTGAAGATCACTCATAGTTTTTCATTTTATTTCTAATCAAACAAAAATCATTTCCAATTCTCCTTTCAATTCAGTCACTTGCTTCGATTGTTCAAGGTTCATTCTCTTTTAAAGGTTTTAGTAGAATGAAATTCGAAAATACTATTAACATTTCCTCCATGAAAAACGTTCACAAAACAGCGAATTGTATTCATTATTAGATATGCAATAGTTCTTTCAAGCTGGATTTGTTTCTGCTTTGAAAAGCTTTTGTACAGCGGAGCACATGTCTTATGATTGGTTCATAGACCAAACTTTTACTTTTGGTAAAGTTCTCACAATGCTAAACAATGGAAGCGTTCATACATGACACATTCACTTTTACATTTTGTGCATGAAAGCCTCCATTTAGCAGCATTTTGAAGACTCTCTTAGAGTAAAAGTAATACATAAAGTAAAAGAAAAAGTGTGGTCTATGAACCAAGAAGCATTAGTTTTGTTAACTTTGTCATAGGCAAAATCTTCCAGGAAACTACATAGGTACTCTCATTATAGATATCAGTCAAGAATCAGCCAGTTCTGATCTTGAAGTGGAAATATACTACAATTGGAGTTGAAGCCACTACTTCATTGGTTAGCATATTTCAGAATGAAAGGTTGATGAAAAAACTAGATACTCAAGTGACTGTGAGAACTGAACTTCGCCTATGAGAGGGTCAACAAAGGCTTTTTTCGTTAACCTGCTGACGCCTACCTACGAACGTTAATGGATTGACGAAGCCTTATCTTCTAACGTGTGAATTCTAGCACGGTTATTCCGTGGCGATTAATCGAACCCTAGCCTCTCTGATGACAAACTGTCGTGCTGATCACTTCACTACCGTGAACCAATATATACAACATTACAAACCAAATGATTTGTGTTAAATTTTTGGTCGGGTTTCAGTTGAAAATCATATCATTCAGATCATAATCAGTATGGGAGTTTACATACATATAATGCAAGCTTTGATTATGGTGAGTCAGCCACACTTTTCCACTTTTCCAGCCACAGTTTTCGAAGTGGTGGATCCATCGGGTGAGATATAGGTGCAGTGTTGCCACATATTTTTTCATTACATTTTTCTCGCAGGAGGAATGGGCGAATTCGGTTTGCTTTTGAAATACTTCGTCTATGGGTAGATGGCACAATAACTTCGTTGTTCGCATCAGCTTTTGTCGGGGCTTGATACTGTGAAGGATTTTGATTTTTAATTATGGGAAGTCATCGACTTTATGTTGATGATAGCACTGCCTCGCACTGACGAGTGGCCAAATAGCCCGAAACCAGTCTCCAAGTGTGTCCGTCCCTATGATTGAAAATCAATTCCTTCATTTGTATCGACGAAAGCAAATGCAGGATTTTCTTCTGTGAAGAAACCTGCACCGGCACCGGTCGGATATAATTCAATGCCCTTCGTGGTATTAGCCAGAGGAGTAGTTGTTTTCTGACAGGTGCCAGCCGAAAACTACTGTGTAGGTAATTTGAGACTGGCCTCAACGAATTGTTTGAAAGATGATTTGACATATTTTTTCTACTGTAGGTTAATAAATCTGTTTTGTGGGTACTAAAAAAGTAGGAAAGATGATGCAAGATACTTGGAGAGAGAGCACTTACATTATATGAGGATACCAAAAAGCAGGGTGCAATTTCAGCAGTAATAAGGACAGAAATATTCTCTGTCCCAACACTGTGAACTACTTGTTATAATCGATGTGACAGAAATGTATTGATCGGAGTGAAGAAAACCTTATATTGAAGTTCATAAACAGGGTGCAACTATAGTTTGACAACTCATGAAATTTCCGACAGTTTTGTGGAAAAATATCGGTATATTTATATTATGGACAGTGATAGCGACTTGGAAGTACTTACTCCTCCGGAAATGAGGGAGGTGGCAAAAAATATCGGGTTTTATTAGCCGGAGAAGTACTGATTCCCATTGAGAATAATCAGGAAAGTCCTTACTTTGCTGCCTTGGCAGGAAAAATAATACTTTGCTGATTGATATGGGTCAGCAAAATTATTATTTGCTGTCGAAGGATTTTTTCCGAAGACAAAAGTAAAGTACTCGAAATAATCGTTTGCCAAATATGTGATTATTCCATGTGATGGAGACATCATATGAGAATTGATATACAAGGTGCAGTGTATTGTTTTGGCCGTAATAAAGCCGATAAAAATATTTTCTCTCGGAAGTCAGGAGTAAAGTACTCGAAATAATCGATGTGCTAGAAATTTGAATATTTCAGCTGATGGAGACATCATGTGAGAGGTTATATACAGGGTGCAGTTAATTGTGTTACCAATGAGTTGCTGGTAACCATTTTATTTCACGGATATACTGCCTGCTCCATTGAATTCCGTCCCCAAACAGTATCTTATTCCTCCCAAACTCTTCATTTGAAATTTCCCGAAAAAATATCTTTCAACAAACTTTCAAACAAAAACCACTGATGATATTTTCGGAGGCAACCAGAATATCGTCTACATAAATTGCTATCAACAATAGATATTTTCCTTTATGTTTTCGATATAGGCATGGATCAGGGTTTGTTAAAATTGCTCCAGTATCTCTAAACATTCTCTCTTACTTCTCACGCCAGCACCTTCCAGTTTGTTGGAGTCCATATAGAAAAAATTGAGTAGACAACGTTCTTTTGCTTCTCAAATATTTGGCACATCGATTATTTCAATCACTTTACTCTTGACTTCGGAGAGAAATTACCTCTACCGATTGCATTACGGCTAAAACAATTCACTGCATCTTTTATATGAACTGATATAACGTCTCCATTACCTGAATTGATCAAATTTTTGGCACATTGATTATTTGGAGTACTTTACTCTTGTCCTCGTTAATGAAATATTTTTTCTTGGATCCACTCCTGCCTATACACAGTTTTTAGCTAAAATTCCATACAAAAATTTAAAAAATTTAATTCCAGATGGAATTGTATTCTTCCGCCTCATCTACTCTCCGGAAATTTTTGAGATGTAGCAGATCAATTACTATTTATCCTAAGAATTTCAGTAAGTGTTTTTTTAAAATCATTTTTATTCAAGTAACTGCCCTCTCACTTACGGCATTTTTCTACTATTCATTATTATACCACTGTCTTGTAAACTGTGATATTATTAACAGATTTCATCCATATCAACCTATGATGAAGAAAATATATGGCAACATTGTACGTATATTCCACTCGAGACGTTCGTCGCCTCCGAAACTGTGGCCAGGAGAGTGTGGCTAACTTCACATGAATCAATCATTAAAGATTTGTCGATTCTCAACATATCAGAAGCAATTTGGGATAAAAGTTTGAAGTAAATGCCACAAAAGTACTGAGAAAATCAGCTAGATGTTGAAAGTTATCGATATGAAGCAGGAAAAATCATAACCTGATTCGCTAAGAATTCGAAAGATTTGAACTTCGGAGATATAACTTATCAAAAGTGAAGAATCCAAAAATAGCGTCTTGTAATAAGCATTTCAAATGGATAATTGAATAATACACAACATGTTCCGGAAGGATGCAGAAGCTCATTCACTTACCCGATTTATATGCGAAAAGATCATCGTAAACCTCGAAAGATGCCACCACTGGTCCATTCTTCATAATTTCCAGTTGTATATCTTTCTCATACCCCATAACGTTGTAAGGTTTTTGTCCGTACGTCCTCTCTGATGTATAGTTGACACGAAAGTCGTCGCATCGTCGGCTGCATTCGGGAGTAGAAGCTACACCTGTGCAATTATTATATATGCCAGTTTTATTATGGTTGCAAGGAGGTATGGTATATGCTCTGCATCCCTGGAAATTCATAATCAATCAGCATTCTTCATTTATGCAAGAGATAAAAATAATTTGCTATGATACTAGAGAAGTTTTAGGATATTCGCAACATCAAAAATGTGTTATCACCCCACATAATCCAGTAACTTTTTCGCCGGAAAGCATGGGGTAGAATGTGTCGAACTGGTAGTTCTGATTTTTTGCAGACTTGATGTTGGCTGTCGAGAAGCGGAAAAAACATTATTTTTTCGATTATAACCCTAAAGGACTGGTTTTTGATAAAATTTGCGACAATATGATACTAGAACTGTCGCTGTAGATCCAATAATTTCCGTGATTAAGCCTTTCAAAGTTTATCATTTTTTTCGAACTTCACAATTTTTTGCAATATTTTAAACGTCACTCAAATAACTCTAGCGGGATGCAGTTCCAATTACCTCCGACGGAGTGTGCTAGTATTGCTCGTGTGAAGTGACGAATGCGACCTACCTGTAGCACGTTTTTATATTATTATTTATATCATTATTTATTAACCTTCCAGGAAGTTAAATTCTAACGTAAAAACAAAGTGATATCTTTTCTTTAGCTGCACGAATTTTTATTGTAGGCAATAAACAGGTAACTGTTGATCCACTAACACTGTTTAACAGGTTGTGTGTCTTGAAACAATCGGATGAAGAATTGAAAGAGTTTACTTACCGTAACCAATCCCAATATCATTGTTCTCTGCAAAAGGAATGAGAAAGGACACGAAATTTACCTTGCCCGTTCACAGCGCAAGACAAGTAATAATTTTTTGCTTCCCATTTGGGGTAGGGTGGACCGTTACTGAGTAACTGTAATATTATTCCAAAGGCAACGGAGTTTACATCAATGGTTGTGTTAACTATTTTTAATTCAACGGATTCGAGGCAATAAAAGAGTGATGTGCTTACTCGATTTTCGTGGTAATGTTTTCAGAATCTTTTTTATCCATCTACTCCATGAAATTCGGCGTCCCTAACAGGAGTGGATTTATATGTCTATTGTTCTCGAAAATGACGACGACGGAATTTGAATAGGCAAAGAAAGAAAACTTCAATATCTGCTGTATACCACCGTCAGATAACTGATCATTCTAGAACTTTTTGATATTGAAAAGAAGTAGATATATTACCACTCACATCATCTTTTTCGTAGGACCCTCCTGTGACTATACCATGGGTGTTCCAATAGATCCAAGCTCGACTAGTATATCCTCCATTACAACCTCCTCCACAGTAATCTCCACAACAGGTCAACAAATCCTCAGCTGACACAGAAATCTGCTTCGTTTGGTTCGAGAAGATACAAATTCTATCGGACATCGCTTCGACTGATGCAAATGCCTGAAGAAAGCCAAATCATTGATTATTTGTGGTATTGACTATATAAATATGAATATATACAAAAAAAAATCACACCGTTTTGAATATAAACGAGTGAATATTTCGCGCTACTGGCTCACTTTTATATAAAATCAATGTTTTCCTAAAGATGTGATGAAGACTCATTCTTCCATCTACTTGAATAATCTTGGAGTATTCTCAAATTTTTTTCATGAAGTAAAGAATAATCTTATAGTTATTGGCAAAACAACTAGCAACCGATTATTCATCGAAACTGCTGGAAGCCATTTGTGAGAAACAATGACACTTACAAGAGCTCACTCACTTCGCTGGAACACCCAAATTTCATACATAGTTTTTTCTATCGTCGATACTTCACAACATGATCAAACATTTCACATTCAGTATTTTCAGGCGAGTATAGCATTTCCAGCCATTTTTTATCATCCTATACCTACTGATCTTGTCTTTCTCAAGGGTTGTTTCCATCGGATCAAATGCCACGAAAAGTATGGCTGAAGGATATATTATATTTACCACTCATTTTTTCAATATCCTTGTGAAAGTTATAGAATTTGTCTATCGTTAATCTCGGAACGGTGGAAAATGGATTATCTTGTATATAATCATAAAATAGTTCAATTCTGACTTGAAAAAACATTCCGACTAAAATCGAAATCATTTTAGAAAGTGCAAAGCAGGGGTTTCCCCGGAATCCTTTCAAGTAGGAACTTATCAGAATGAAATGTCACGTTTCGTTGAATAACTGATAATGACTCATATTTCAATCAGAAAATCTGTTCAATTTCAATAACTCACGATAAGATAGTGTATAACCCATATCACTACCACTTCATATTATTCTCAAGTATTATAACTTTTCCTCTACATGAAATACTGCGTAATATTCACAACATACATTTGGTCTGGATGGTACTTCACCTCAACTGCCCAGCTGGTATTTTTCTACATCCATTATATAGATAGATAATTTTTAATTAGTAATGTCACATTTCAGGTTAAATGCTATAACTTCCGAAGTTTTAGTGTGACTGACAGGTAGATTTGCTTAACAAGTAGATTAATTAACTGATTAGTATACTTTATACATGAAAATGAAAATTCCTACACTAAATGGATAGTTTCATGAACAAAAAAAGAGAGTAGAAATTTAGAAAAAGATGAACATAATACTAATGATAACCTGTACTCAATAATAAACAAAGTACCTTACAAATATGTAGTGGTCAGGTTGGTCAGGTCAGAAGACCTCAACAGGGCGTTTCTGGCGTGCATAAAATTTTGTTTTTTCAATCATATGTTCTTCTCTACCAACTATATATATATATATATATATATATATATATATATATATATATATATATATATAAACTCCTACAGACAACAATTAGTGTTAGGAATAATCATCATTACATTCGATCATGAAAAATGAGAAAAAACAGCGTGCAACAGTGTAATAATAATATTTTCCATTCTGCACCTCATTGGAAAAATGAAAATTTATAACGAAAAGAAATCCATATTACGAAGCAAAAAGTCTTTCATTCACCTCGCAGAGATATACGAATATTATTTCTTTAGCAGTCGTCATCCGAAAATGGTATGATACAGTGATCAATAAATAACTCATGTCTAAAAAACGAAAAGGCGTCCCAAATCGGGAAAACTTTTCCAGTGATGAATACTTTTTCAATAGATTCGTTAAGCTTACCGACAATCATTTCACAAAATATGAAGCTGTATTATTGAGTGAAGGCTTCAGTCATAACATAAAACCCAACATTAATCAGGTTATCATAGAACTTGTTGGTATGGAAACACAGCTGGCTCTAAAATATACTTCGTCTTCAAATGAACACGTTGCCACAAAAATATCAAAGTCTCTCCCCGTTAACGAAGGAATTGAAAAAAATAGGTAGGTAAATAAATTCTGCAAAATTAACAAACTATCGGGTGGATCTCGATGGGCCTGGATCACTCGTGTTTTTATGGATACAGCGACTATATTCGATCACCATCAAAGCATTTCCATTTTTTTTAACACGCTTTTATTAGCTTGGGTTGTAACTATGTATGTAACGGAATCTTTGAGCATAATTTTCACCAATTTCCAGAAGTCTGATTAATTTGAAACTTTGCATACGTATCAAGGACCGATGACAATGCAATAATATGATCATAGTTTTCCATTATCCTTATAAGGACCACCAGGATTAAATTAGCTTGGGTTGTAACTATGTATGTAACGGAATCTTTGAGCATAATAATTTTCACCAATTTCCAGAAGTCTGATTAATTTGAAACTTTGCATACGTATCAAGGACCGATGACAATGCAATAATTTGATCATAGTTTTCCATTATCCTTATAAGGACCACCAGGATTAAATTAGCTTGGGTTGTTACTATGTATGTAACGGAATCTTTGAGCATAATTTTCAGCAATTTACAGAAGTCTGATTGATTTGAAACTTTGCATACGTATCAAGGACCGATGACAATGCAATAATTTGATCATAGTTTTCCATTATCCTTATAAGGACCACCAGGATTAAATTAGCTTGGGTTGTAACTATGTATGTAACGGAATCTTTGAGCATAATTTTCACCAATTTCCAGAAGTCTGATTAATTTGAAACTTTGCATACGTATCAAGGACCGATGACAATGCAATAATTTGATCATAGTTTTCCATTATCCTTATAAGGACCACCAGGATTAATATTCTTTTATAGATCCTCTGTAGTGGAGTAAAAAAGATAGAGCTAGCGCGTGTTCTGCGCATGCCTGCAGTTTCGGACTTACTCTTTCGTTCTTTCGTTCGGGCACTCGGCACAGCACAACGGAGGCAGAAACGTTTTCAGGGTAGTTGCGTTCTCACAATGTTCATTCCTTATCTTACATGCGTAGGTGTACATGAGTCTGATACATGCAAATTACTGTATATGATATTTATGTAACATATAATATGATAACCGTGATTTACAAAAGGCATCTAAATTATAACAAAATAATCAAAACACAAATTTCAATCCATTCATATTATGGAACAAAATTTGGTAAACAATAATAAAGCTTTAAAATTTAATTAGACCTTTGGAAAAATGGCTGATCGGGTCTTAATTGTGTTAGTATATTCCACGGTTACCTCTCTCTGTGCCAAGAATATCTCCCAATTACGGCCGTTCAAAGGATTACGTCTGTTCAAGGACAATTTCTACACAGCTTTAGTTTTACAGTCGGTAAAAAAAGAATTAGTTATAGTTAAAACATATTCAATCATAAATTCTCACCAACTAAAATAAAGTTAACAAATTTCAGTTTAAATGAAATGATGAGATTGCGGAATGATTCGTAAGAAATATCACATTTCCACTAGAAACTAATTGATAAATTGAACTCAAAAATGAAAAATAAATAATAGTTTAAAAAACTAAAAAACACGCTTTTATAGCTAACCGAACTAGAAAATAGAAAATAATTTTTAATTACAAAGAGTTTATATTACGGTAGTAGAAGGCTAAACAATCATTCATAGTCAATCAGCTCAAAATAAAATTATAATAAAATTTAAGTAATTAACAGAATAAAGTAATTCAGAGTAAAAAGCGTGGGGTGCATTTTACTACATTTCATAAGTCTCCTCTCAAAGATAATTACCGATAGAATGATTGTGATATATAATATATCAAGCACCCCACGATTTTACTCTGAATTACTTTATTCTGTTGATTACTTAAATTTTATTATAATTTTATTTTGAGCTGATTGACTATGAATGATTGTTTAGCCTTCTACTACCGTAATATAAACTCTTTGTAATTAAAAATTATTTTCTATTTTTTAGTTCGGTTAGCTATAAAAGCGTGTTTTTTTAGTTTTTTAAACTATTATTTATTCTTGAGTTATCTTGTACTATCAAGTCACCTCAACTTATTTCTTTTTCATATCTATCATTGAAAACCAATGTTATGAATATAGCGACTATATGCCATAACTTTTCTTTTTTTTTCAATTTTCTCATACCATTAAGTTACCTCAACTTTCCCCTTTCATATCTATCATTGGAAACCAATGTTGTGATTACAGCGATTATATGCCGTACCTTTCCCTTTCTTCTCAATATTTCTCGCACTATTAAGAGACACTCAACTTTACTTCATCCTGAATTTTCATTATGAAAAACTATTCGATACTATCATTGGAAACCAATGTCATACTAAATACAGCGATGATTTATATGCCATAACTTTTCCATTTTTACTCAATTTTCCTCGTACTATTGACAAATCGTATCAACTTTTTTAAGCTATCACTGGAAACCAATGGTGTGAATACACTGATTATATACAGTCACTTGTTAGACATTTAATTTTTTTCTCAGTCAAAGTATTTCTGTTTATCACCATTCAATACAAATTCAACTCATCTTCTCTGAAAATAATCTACATTACAGGACTTTTATGCTCACTGAAAATTACATGAATTTTCTATTGTCGAAATTGATTCATATTCTGATTGTACGATTTTGAATTAACATCGATTTTTCCTATGCTGCCTTCGTCACGACTGAGAAACTGTTGATATCCGATGAACTCGTGTCAGGCTGTTATTGATTTCTGATAGGTACTAGGTCGTTTTCGAGTTGATTGCATTTTACGGATTCTCATCAATATTTCCTAAACTAACGATATAACAGAAAAATTGTATTTAGGTTTTTTATAGCATTTGACGAGATCTACAGGTTGACTTTCCCTTACAAATCCCGATTTACTCAGTGGTTTCGGAGATATATCGTTTTATGATTTTTTTTTTTTCAATATAATTTCCTTGATTTTTTCCCATTTTCTGATGGGATTATCAAAATATTCTTCAACCAAAAGTTCTACACTATCGTGAGACCAAGACGACAGTTTTTCGATTTTCGATTACGAGCAACGGTTTGGCCTACAGTGCGTTAAAAAAAATGGACATGTTAGACAAAAAACACCTAAAATTTTTATCCAATTTTTTTTCATTATTTTCTCTTCGAAAAAAAGTTGTAGAGAAAATTTAAAGAATTTATTTATAACGAGCAAAAATTTCTTCTATCAAAACTGTGATAGGCATTGCGTTTCTAGCAAAAAATGAAAAAAATCGACATTGGAATGTCAAAAGAACATCATTTCAATTTTCCGATTTCTTCCGAAAACAATTGGTGTGTGTACTCCTACGAGATCTTGAAATGACCCGAATTTCAAAGCTTCATCTCTTCGCTTTCGAAACAGACACACACACAGACAGAAAAAAATCAAGTTTGACGCTGATCATTTCATCCAAATGAAATTTTTCGATATCTCTTCGAATTGTGTCCGCTGTCCGGTGAAAAATACGGCCGCTGATAGACACCGAATAATGAATAATTTCTGTATAATCAAGCAAAACTCATTTGTTTGAAAATGTCAGTTTTCATGATGATCCGTTATCACATAGGGCTGTCAATCTATTTATATTGCTCTTCTGAAGAATAAAGAATCATGAATCAGAGAACGGATGATAGGTTGAGTAAATTCATCAAACAAATAGGGATGAAACTTCATAGACGAAAACATCAGGAGTATATAATTAGCGCATGGTTCTTGCTCCATAACTTTATTTTCGTCAAACGGGGAGATCTTTCTTCAAAAGAATAAAGGATTATACAATTAGTTTTCTTGAATGATTGGACAAATTCAACATTTGCTAATCATCTTCTGACTCAAAGACATGAGTTCCATCATGACTATAAGTATTTGGAGGGTAAAAAAATTCAATTCGTTGGAATCCTGAGAAATCATGATCTTCTAGGGTCTTGGGCGCTCCTATCAGCATGTACCCCAGCTACGCTAACATTGCCGTGATTGGCAAAATCACAGATATAACGGTAATATTGATTTGATTTTTCTTTACTGGTATGGGGGCATGGGTGCCCAAACGAACCTTTTTTTCTTAGGGGGGGCATTCCCCCGTGATGTGTACTTTGAAATGCATTATATTGAGCAGAGGAAAATTTACATTTCAAACCCTCTTGAAGAAATATTTTTTTTCAAATAATTCCATTATCAATATGCGTTTGTATATACCTGAAGTATGTTTATTTTTCCTCTCCCTGAAAGTCAGAGCGAAGGAGCGAGGCAACCCTTGCCCCTGAGTAAGGGAACCCTTCATGAAGGCGTAGTCATCACAGAGTGGTTGAAGTTTCTCCATGGAATAATCTGAGAATCTGTATATTTTTTTGTTCTTACGGTATTGAGATAGTAGGTGATATCGTGTCAGGGTTAGCTTTTTTGTATAATTACGTCGATGCTACACGTTCGGAAGGATCTACACACCTCCTAAAAACCATGTGCAAATTTTTTTTTACCTATGAAGGTGAATAGGAGGTTCAAAAAATGGCCCCTAGATTTTTCCGATTTCCCCCTTTCCTGGTGATTTGGTCATTTTCCAACTAGAACACAGGCTAGAGTCGAGCATATTCTGAAATGATTGTGAATTGAATATTTTGTCAATCCATGATCATGAACCATTGTGATAATCTACGTTTCAGTTTGCACCTAATCTTTGAAATGTATGTGTTTCATTTGGGAACTGTGATTGAATCGAGTATATATTCTGTTCCATTTCAAACCCAATCCGGTCGACTTAAAGGGTGTTTCCTTCCTTTTAGAGTCGAGTGTATCTCAAAATCTCTTAACTGAAAGTGGACAGAAGATACGATTTGGATTCGATAACGAAAAAATACACATGGTTTATATTGTCCGTATTTGAAATTATTGAGTATAGGTTTCATTTATCAATATGGGCTCTCCTTGTTTTAAACAAAACAAACGATATCATTAGTTTGATTCACGCGGTACAAATATTTCAGTAGGAGACTCACCCAGCAAGCCCCACAGTTTGATTGATCCCTTATAGTTCTTATCGATTCGCAGTTTCTCCATTTTATACGAGCATCAAATGTATCGGGAACCGCTGTCTCATTGTTATTTCTCGTTGGTCTAACCTTATCAAGCTGAAGTAAAGGTTGGTCCGGCCAAACTCCCAGAAGACCCTTCACATCAGGTAACTGCATTGTTTTGTGGAAATTTCTACCTGCCCTCCAAGACAAGTTTTGTTTATTGATATTATCGATAAACTCATCAGAGAGAGGGTGAAGTAATTCTTCAGCGTATACCATAACAATAAGAAAAGTGAGATATAATAGTTTCATATTGACGAAAATGGGCAAACCTATATTGGCCGAAAACAATTGTTTTTGATAAGACACTTTATGCACTCGAGTTGTTCACTTCTCGGGACACCAAACTTCATTTAATCAGAGCTATTAGTTACAGAATATTATTTGATCGATATGATAACGAATCCTCCGATAATTATACTTCGAATTATCGAACCAATGATGATATTTTATACCTTGCCCTCTATAGGCTCATTCCGAAAAGACTCCGTAGTCTATATAAACATCTAGTTTGTTTTTTTTCCTTTGGAAATTTTGTTGTGAAGGGATCAATAATGAATATAAATGGCCACTGAATTCAACTGGCCGATACTTGATGAGAATAGCAAAAATATTACGGTTTCCTCTTTCTTGTAAGACAATGTGTTTATGAAACCGCGACACGTGTGTCGATATACAATAGATTCCTCAAGCTGAATGAATGAATGACTATCCTATAATACGCTTATCGACTTCCTCTGTAACGAAAGGTCCGACATTCCTGGTTAATTACATAGGGTGATTGATTTTAGGAATGGGCTAGAATAATTGATTGGCAGGGAACATATTATTCAACGGGTCAATTCAATCTGATAATTCTATAAATATTCCGATTTTCACCTGTATTCATTTTTAAACTTTCAAGAAGAATGAGTTCCCAACCTTCTTGCTCAAAATGCCGTATTTTGATATCATGGTAGAACTCATGACCCTCTGTAATGATGTGAGAAGCATAACTAAAATTCGTCTTCCAATTCCGAGAACTAGTTCTATGTTCTCTTATATATGTGTTGAACGAGATTCTCGTTTGACCTATATTAAACATCGAACATGACCCACAAGCCAATTCATAAATTTCTGATTTCTGTGATGTTTCATCTTCTTTATTATTCTCAATTTATATCTCCCTCACTTATTGATACTAAATGCCGTGTAAATTTCTTTATTTTCGAAGGACCTCGGAGTCTTCACGCTTAGTTGGCCTAAATAAGTCAAGGTTCTATAATTGTTCGGCTCAGTACCGAGTACTAGATACACCAACTTAAGGGACTGAATATACAGTTTCTCAGATCCAAAGAGTTAAATGCACTTTTTTCTGTCGTCTCCTTCGTAAATACGTTGTAAGATCCATTCATGAAATTGAGAAACGCAACGGTTTCCGCGGGAATGTATTTATTCATATGATTTATACAAAAACAGTCGGTCTAAGAGTAGATCCAACTGTGCCCATAGAATGTGAAGGATCAGACTAGTAGATCATCAAAATGAAAAATTGCCTTTCCAAGAGGAATTATTCAAATACTCAACTGATACAATAAAAAAATAAAATGAAAAATTCTCAGCAATTTGTGTTAATGATACACCAATGAGTACAAGTGACAGCTGATCTTTCTCGAATGAAAAAACTTTACACTTCCACCAGACATATGAATGAAGATTTTTTTCATTAGGAACACTGCAAACACAGTTATGATTATTATGAATCAATCATTGAAGGAATCGATAGAGAAAGAACGATCTGTGAACTCACAACGTTCCGTTTGAATTTGCGAGGATTGCAGGTACAAGGAATGGAAATATATGAGTTCATTTTGTCAATTCGAAACTGACCAATTCTTTCAATTGATCAATCGAAATTCTCCATTAGAATTATTACCAATCATATGTATTCTTTCAGAAATGTTCAGCAGGTCCTCAATTCGATTAGTTATTATTATAGGACATTCAGAAATTCAATACAGAAGCATCCTTCAATCGAAGTGCTCAGATTTGAGCATCGAAAATCACCAAATTTTTTGTTCATTTTCACCCAAGTTTACTACGGAGGCCGTTACGATGAACGTATCAAAAGTACTTATGAAGTATCATTTGTTCCTGCTATTTTCTCTAACTGCAGTTGAAAGCGATTAATGACATCCTCCAGAATTGTACAACTACTGTTGAAGCAAGGCTCTATTAAAATAATCTAATCAAAAAGGAAAAGATACAAAAATGATAAGAAATCGTATTCCGAAGAAGAGTACTCCAAAAACGGGTTTCAAATTATCTGCAGCAAAAACTAAATGTCTCAGATTCTATAAAACACCTCGTACTGAACCTCCGGAATTGATTTTTCATAATAGCCCATTGAAATATATCGGAACTGTTAGTTTTTTTGGGGTGACCTGCAGCAGGTGACACAATTGAAAGAGTCACATAGAACACCTCGAAATGACCTGCCAAAAAAGTCTCATCATTTCCAGAATTGATAATATATCAACGGTTGACAACTCCGCTCAGACGAGTTTTTGAAGAGATGGAATGTCATTCATGATTTTGCGACGGGAATAGCGCTAGGAGCATACCACACCACCCCAATAGGAAGTCTACTCTGTTAGTCAGGAAAGCGTTTCCTGACCCTAAGAAGACAATACCAGTTTTTGTCATATGCAATTAGCGTTCACTTCAACATCAACAACACTGTTTGACACCACGTCCTGGAAGACCGATTCAAGAGAATATCTAGAGAGAAGAAGAGGGCAGATCCACCGTTTCATAAAAGGATGGACGGATATCTATACCCGCTGAAAATCGCCACAAACAATGTTATGGATCCAAAATATGAACTTCCTCCACCTTGGACCATACATCTTCTCCATTCTGATATAAGCCTGACTCAACTCGACCGAAATAAAATAAACTCACAATACATAAAGAACGAATTGATGTTGCATCTAGGAAAACATGACAACTATCACCACTACGTCGGAAACAACGACAGAGGTGGCAGCAGCCTTTCTCTTTGACCATCACATTGAAAATAATATTGCAATAATGTTTTGAACCAAAATTTTAATAGGTGAACCCAAACGGACGCTCATTGTAATGTTCATGTCTACTCAGAGTTATGTTTTACTAAGATTTTTGCACTCTAATTCTGGAGGATCTTCTTATATATACTTGACGAGTATCGCCCTGATGATGGCGTAAAGCGCTTTGCCATTTATAAATGAATCATTTACACGAAATACAGCTCTATTCCTGATTTATCAGTCACGTGTATGCAGCACTAACAAATCCCACCTTTCAAATTACCAACAGTCAGCATCATATAAACAGGAGAATTATTCGCCATACTCGAAGCATTGGAATATGCCAATGAAACGTACAGGGGTGAATGTCTAATAATCACGGATTCACTTAGTGCAATCACAGGAATGTGCCAACAATAACCGACACATACGGCTTCATATAGATTCCCCCAGATGTTGAAATAGCTGGTAACGAAGAAGTTGGTAATCTAGAATGGAAAATGAAGTAACTCAAACTCCAAATTCAATGAAGTCAAGGGAACAATACTCCCACGCGAAATCACAAAGATATACAGAAGGTGGGAGGTGATAATTACACGCTTACAATTAGGAAATATACGTCAAACACACAAACACAGTGAAAAAAACCTATTTGTGATAAGAGTAACGTGAAAGTGAAACACAAAACAGAGTGCCCAAAGTACACCGATCAGAGAAAAATACATCACATAAACCACATCCTTGCTATGAGAAACAAATGGGCACTTTCATATTCATCAGATATCAATATTTTCATAAATATTTGAATTCAAAGCTACATTAGTCGCTAATAATCCTATGGATTGATTCGACTTCAAACACTCAATTAAAAAACAATTTTCAACAATTACCAATTTTCAATCTTCGAAAATCATTCAAGAGAAAACATTTTAATTTTTTTTCAACTGATCAAAAAAAAAACAATAGCTTTTTCGAACATATTTGAAACACCGTTTTTTCCGACTATAAGTTAAAATATTGTCAATATATCTCGTTTGTAATCAAAATGTTCCCAACTTTTCTTCCCTATTCATCCACTTCAAATTTCAACCATAAATTTTTGAGTCAGTCTTTTTTCAAGCAATTCGGTTCTTTACCAATCATACTCATACTTGATAGAAATTAACTTCACCAACACCTCTCAGACATTTCACATTACTATTTTTTTATAACTCATAACAAATTCGAACATAACTCACAACAAGAAGAAATTATTCAACTTCTAACTATTCAACTAATTAATCCGCATCGAACAAATTTGATTCACTAAGACACTTCTCAAACTAGTCCACCCAGGAAATAAGTTCCACATTGAAAAAAATCCCTCGAGGGTTTCCACCTCACTACAAAACAAAATATTCTCAGTGGAATATAACTTTTCCAATGCTTCAATTCGAGCCAACTTTTCCGATTCATTAAAATCGCTTTTCCCAATTATAAATGATTTCCATCACTACTATAACCTTCAGATATTCTCTAAATCTCTAGAAACAAATATAATCATAATTTTTTTCCACAATCCACCTTCAAGTAAAATCTTTTTCCACTCCCTACGTTCTGTGGAACATTCGAGTCTCATAGAAACAAAAATGAAAGGAAATTCGTTTTAACCTCAAACAACTTTCTCCATTTCATATAATAGTATATTGTTTTATTAGGCGAGTCTGAATGTTTGATGGCCGAACGTTAGTGAGGCCGACAATTTCAGACGAGCCACAAAAAGTGCTTTTGCTCCGAATGAAACATGCTATTTTTTCCTCAAACGGCATCCAGACTATAGAACTAATTAATATTTAAATAAAAATTCAAAACGATTGCAACGAAGTTGATGAATTCAGAGAATAATAATTATAAAATTGCGCACTACATTTCCGTGGTTACTGGTTTTGTGATTGCCAAGTCAAAGACAAATTTGACAGTTCAATAATATTTTATAATGTCAGAAATATTGTAAGTGATTTAAAGCAACAATTGGACTGTGCATTTTTGGTGAGTACTTGAGCATCAAAATTTCGTTTGTTGTAGTAAAGTGTACTGAAATTTTCTTTTAGATTATATTATGTCGGATTCAGAACCCAACTGTACACCGCCCGACGTTGTTGACATTGCTAAGCTACGAATGATTTAATTCCAACTAAGTCAAGTAGAGTTTATAATCATGCTTACGAAAGATTTCTCACATGGTGCAATGATAAAAACATTTCAAACTATTCGGAAAATGTGCTACTAGCTTAATTCTACTTTTTTGTACGGCCGTCAGCGCACAAAAAAGTACTTTTCTGTCCGCTCACGGCGGTACAAAAAAGTGGCGTCTGTGAAATCATACTTCAACATCATGAATTGACGTTAATAATGTCTACTTTTTTTGACGTTTGCGAAAAAAAAATTTCTTACTCTTCTCAATAGATTGGAAAAGGACAAATGGAAATAATGAAAAATAAAGTAGAGAAAAAAATTGATACACATTTTTCTAGATATGATGACCGGAGAAGAATGCAAATACAAGCGACCATTTGCAGCATCTCTTCATCGATCATACCAAATTTATTGCTTTCGTTTCAATAGAGTTTCAATAAAGAATGTGTACAATAAGAGTTCCCATCTGGTCGTCTTGCTACGTCGAATTCTTCCTACGGCAAATTCTTCCTACGTCGAATTCCTTCTACGCGAATTCTTCCTACGTCGAATTCTTTCTACGGCGAATTCTTCCTACGTCGAATTCTTCCTACGGCGAATTCTTCCTACGTCGAATTCTTCTTACGGCGAATTCTTCCTACATCGAATTCTTCCTACGTCGAATCCTTTCTACGGCGATTTCTTCCTACGTCGAATTCTTTCTACGACGAACTTTCCACTATGAGGTGTATGGATCATCACCGGAAACGTTCGTGTTTTAATGATGTCAGTGGAGGGGATGACATTCGCCGTAGGAAGAATTCGACGTAGGAATAAGCACCCGTTCCCATTGACATAACTGAATATCAACCTTGACATCACTGCGAAACAGCAATAATTGAGAAGATCAGACTGTACCAAAATGGAACACCCCTCTTACAGAAAGTCCCATCTCTTTATATAATACTCATTGAATACAGAATGATACGATCATGATTCTGTGACCTCCATCATACATATATAAAACATTGGTGGAGGGCACAGAGTTTATATTTATATAAAAGGAATAGGTCACCTTTATAAGCCAATTCACAGTAAGAAACAAAATAAACACTCCCTACCCTCTCTTGTTATTCGGATTCTCTGCCTTTCCCTTCACACAGCCTCGGGTGCTTAATGATTTCTTTGTAGAAAACTGACAGACTTGTGACTTGTGGTTTCATGACCAGTATGGGTCGTGGAACTGACACTAGTGGTTTCCATTACATAATTTTCTTTTCCGTATTACTTTCTAGCTATATTTTCTCTTTAACCAAGTTCTTGCTCTGCCTATTGTGAACATCATATTGAAATTATGAAATGGACAGTACTGCCACTTGATGTGTTTTGACATTAAATTGACAGGCCTTTCAGTTCCATAAAAAATAAGATTCAATCACGTTCAACGTGCCTAACCTATACCGAAGTGACAGCTTGACCATGCTTTCGGTCCAGCAGTGAAAATATAATTTTTAAACATTTTTGAAGAATTACAAAATACTTCCATTGTTATGAAGCGACTTGCTTTAAAAAACTTATGATAGTGCAGAAGGTTCCATTTTGAACCATAAATCTGTAATCCAATGTATGTCGCCAAAGGCTGAAAAATTACCAACCGGCGTCATGGTGTGGTCTATACGTGGACTGCAGGTTAGCCTCATGGGGCTCATCAGCACGGCGATGACGGCATTCGAAGGATCAAATGCTCGAATGCTCCATGACGAGTGCTGAAAGTTGCAATTTCCCCTACCTTATCTATCCACCACGAGATGGCGATGAGTTCACGCTCATTGTTGGATCGTAGAGGAATGACCATTAGTTAGTGAGGATGCTCGCGATAACAATGTGAGTGTTTATGATTCTGTGTGGACTATATTTATTTGGATAAATGAATAACATTGTTGCCTACGAATACTGAAAGATGTAATGACTTATACGTTTCAGATGGATCAACTCATTTTTATGACAGCCGTGCACACGGCCCGCTATAATAAAGTCAGAAATGTGCAGCGTTGACACTAGTTAGGTAAAAAAGTATAAATTGTTACAAATATAGTTTTGAACATGAGGCTTTAACAGTAAGTACGAGAAAATATTGAAAGTTTCTTGTTCTTTTTCACTCATAAGTATCATTTTTGTAGCTCCCTGATGACAGTAACCATTTGTCGAAATATTGGAAATATATTCTGATAAGAGTGGACTTTCGCTTTTGCTGGTGTCAGCAACGTGTGTGTGTGTGTGAATATAAATTATTGATGTTATATCTAGTTTCATCGTAGTGTTGTCAACGTTTCGACTTCCACTTTGAAGCCATCATCGAGACTTTTGCATTCCTCAGCTCTCATCAGAACGAACAAAATGAAAACTGAGGTTGGCTGGATGGAGGTCTGGTATCATATCGGTTCAATTGTGGGGAATTTTGATTGAATGATTTGCTCGATGGGCCAGTAATGGTAGTCTTTGTGAGTAGTCACGTTTGTTGGGGCATTCAGGACATTTTTCAACTTATATTGCTTCGCGAATTATTCTGAAATCGGGTGTTTTTTTCGTGGCAATGGTCCTTGTGTTTTGAAATCAATTGTGTGTTTTGTTTTGTGGTGTTGTTCGAAAAAGGTTGGGGTGATATTGTTCCGATGATTTGCTGGATTCTCGTCTGTTTGTATATTTTATACAGGAAGCCTTTCAGGCTTTCAGTCGGATCTTCAAGTGGTTTGGGTTGCGATGAACAGGATTCATTTTTTTGGATTTTGTCATATTATGGAAGTCTGAGAAAGCTATAGAGTTTCAGTCTTGATGCCCATTGTCAGTTCTTTTTCGATTATAATTGCAGGAGTGCATAAAAATTATCGATAATTTTGCAAGAAAGCGTGATATCTAAAAATTGCGATACAGTTTCAAATGTGTTGTCATGGTGACTTGATACAATGCAATTACCGCTGTAAGTTTTCGATAATTGCATTGCTCTCATGGGACATTTTATATATGAGGGAAATATTCGGTGTAATTATTTCGAATTCTTGAGGCAAGATAAAAAATATATCATCCACGAAACGGAGCCAACACGTAGGCTTCAGTACAGAGGTATCAATGGCTCTAGGCTTGAAATCTTTCATATATAGATTTGCAAGTACTAGGGAGAGAGGGAAACTCATGGAAGCGCCTTTTTCTTTGTGTAATTTGCCCTGAAAAAGAAAGTATATACTGGACATGCAATGACTGATGAGGTCGATCGTATCTTGGGGGACTCGAAGTTTGTTTTCAAGATGCTCAATGTATCTGATATGGGGACCTTTGTGAAAAAAAGTGCTCCTCTGCTAGAGGTTTGGTAATGTTTACCCTTGTGGATAAATCGAAGGCGGCAACTATGTACGAAGGAAAGTGTTAATTTTTTGTGTTTATATATATATATATATATATATATATATATATATATATATATATATATATATATATATATATATATATATATATATATATATATATATATTCGGGTGTGCAGTCAACAAGGAATTGGAAAAAGTGAACTCTTTATTCTGTTCAAGCTTTCGAGTCTTTATTGGCTCTTCATCAGGAACTCTACAATGAATTAGGAAAATTGTGAGAATAGAAAAGTTTTTTAACATGTGCTTACTTACGAATGTGAGGTTAATAATCCTTTTTTAATGAAAACATGAAGGACAACATATCACAAACACATCGACCTAATGGTACAAATATATATATTAGGTCGATGTGTTTGTGATATGTTGTCCTTCATGTTTTCATTAAAAAAGGATTATTAACCTCACATTCGTAAGTAAGCACATGTTAAAAAACTTTTCTATTCTCACAATTTTCCTAATTCATTGTAGAGTTCCTGATGAAGAGCCAATAAAGACTCGAAAGCTTGAACAGAATAAAGAGTTCACTTTTTCCATTTCCTTGTTGACTGCACACCCGAATATTTAAAGGATTCTTCTTTAACTTAGGCAGTCGTCTACCTTCTCACATTATATATATATATATATATATATATATATATATATATATATATATATATATATATATATATATATATAGTTCGCATACTTATTGTTTGTTACAAGTTTGAAATTGTTTACAATTCCATACTGTTTTTTGGAAACAAATTTGGATATTGGAAAATATTGAGTAAATACTAAAGAAGTGAGTATCTGATCTGTCCACCTTTGAGAGGTAGTAACCAACACTGATTTACTTTTAGAAATAAAACCAGCCATTCCTGAGTAATCAGTCATGGGTTATGGGTACTTAATCAAAAATGAAGAAACAATTTTCAGGAAATTGAGAGAGTTTAATCATCAACACTTATAGGCTTATATGTATTCTGTGATGTGATTACCTACAATCAATCATTTTTCAAATCATTGATTGAAATACACTACTTCAGTGATTGGAGATTACCGAAATAAAGAAAATACTGCCAAGAGTATTGCAATCATTCCTAGTTTCGGTAATACTCCAGGAGCACCATTGGGAGAAAGAGGCAGACCAGCTACAACATAACTCTCGATACCACAATGGTTTTTTCCTCTTAGAAACCTGACGAATCCCTTGTCACCCCAGTTGTTATTCCAAGAATTGGCAATTAACCAGTACGGAACATTTTTCTCCACACCCCAGCCAATAATCTTGATCGCATGTCCACCAATCGATTCTTTATCACTGGGTAACCTCTGGTACACACCTGAAAAAAAAAACGGAAAGAGATTCCCAAATTACTCGCTTAACATTTTGAGTTTTATTCGATAATGTTCATAGTTGCATTAACATACAGAATAATTCAACGGTATTACCACGAGTCCTTCAAATTTTATCGATGAATCTTATTTGCCACGAAAACTTTTTTATTTGGTAAAAGTATGAAAACAAACCGATTGATAAAATAACGAGTCCGCACTAGTGCGGAAAGTACTTTCCGCACAGCTGTCAATAAGCTGTCAAACCCGTGAATCCTGTAAGATTTACAGATGCGATATTATTAATTGCTCCTTCCTGTTGTTATTATTCATATAAAAACTGGACTGATAGGTAACTAATTATTCATAAAAAATTAAGAAAAAAGGAGAAGCGTTGTATTAAGGTAAGCGTCCATAGGTACGCATCGTACGTATCGTACGGATCGTATAAAACGGATCGATTTGTGGTAGTGCGTCCACTGTATCCGTAGCGATCGGATTGCCGATGCGACGGTCGGCTTTTAAGTAACATTCGCATTTTCGTAGTGAGTGGACGATCGGAAACGTTACAGTGTGTAATGTTTCCGATTATGGAAAGTGATGAATAACTTGTCATTATTGCTTTGTTATTAGATGAAGAAGAAAGGAGGGGAAATAAGAGAAGACATAGATTGTGGATACATGACATAGTCAAAAAAAGATCACAATTTGGAGAATATCATACACTATTCACTGATTTGCTCCATGATATGCGTAATAACAAATATAATTAAAGCACGTGCGTGTACTCAGTGTCGAAATGTAACAAAATTCAAATGATCTGTGAGGCGACCAGTGACTACCTATTGTGAAATGTGTCCACTTATCGGCAATCCGCATGACGTCATCCGCACCAGTCGGAAAAGTTGCCCCTCCGATCAATTTCATCGACATTACCGACGGACCGATACGTGCGATCCGTCCGCTGCCGGTCAGTGGACGCATATACATAACTTACTATACTAATAATTCTAAAATCCGTTTTATACGATCCGTACGATACGTACGATGCGTACCTATGGACGCCTACCTTTATAAGTACTTACTTATTGTCACATTTTCATAGTAACAATATTCAAACATAAACTGACACAAAAAAACTTGATATTAGTCAGGCAACTCAATATTCTACTGATTGTGTATTCACAGTTCACCTAACAAAAATGTCCATTCAACAGTTATATTTTAGATTATAAGTATTTATTACAAAAACCATCTTGACAAAAACCATTATATCGAAGCAACGATTCTGGCAGACGCCATTTAATCTATATATTCATCAATTATCATTTGCCTCTAGGGACTGTCAGCTGTCAGGTTGGTATTGAAGTGAATTCATATTGTAGCGTATATTACATATACACGATCTGATATTTACGTATTGTTAAAATAGGTGGTCGTAGGAAAAATAGTGTACATCGAAATGTATTCATTTCGTCCAGGATGATTGAATCATATTTTCAAAAATTTATTACCAATTGTCATTCGGACAGGAACTCTTTTTTGTCGTAGCTGCATTATATTCAACAATGTTCAGCTGAACATAACAAACGAATCATGATTCAGTGAACATGATTCAATTGATTTTTGAAAAATAGCAACTCCTGTACTAATATTTTTTATATCACCTAGTGAATTTTTCTTCTGGGAAAAAATCTGAACTTAAAATGATGATTGTTAATTTCAAGCTACAAATTCCCTTTTTGATATAAAATATCCCAAGGTTGATCGGTGCTCATTTTGAATGAAGAACGTGTACAGAAATATTACAGCATTATCTTCAAACAGCAACTCATAACATCTTTGGAACTTGTTATATATGGAAACCAACCTTTTTCTCTCAAATGGCACTATGTAACGTGTTCATATTATTTTCAAATCAAACACCTCTGAATGACATATTAATTGAAAGATAACAACACTTTTCCATCCTTTAAAGATCTCCTTACCATTCTTATATGAGAGAAAGCTTGGATAAACATCGAAAGATGCCTCTACTGGCCCGTTGGTCATAATTTCGATTTGAATGTCTCTCATGACACTTGGCAAAGAATATGGCTTGGATCCGAAGGTTTTCTGAGATTTATAATCCAATGTCGGATTGTCACATTTATTCGAGCATTTGGGGGTTGGGGCATTGATCAGTTTGCTGCAGTTGGTGCCCCCCTCTACATGGTGGTTGCATGGCTTCAAAGAGTAGGCTTTACATCCCTGTAATACACAAAATGTTCACAGAGTTAGTAGTTACATAGACCACAGAACCTGGCTCTTTTTCATCAATTGATATTTGTCAGGATTTACGTGAACATAGACAAGAGCCCAACTTTTATAGCTGCAAAAATCATCGATAGTGGTGTAGTATATAGTGCAGCACTTCGAACATATCGATATGATGAGTATACAAATGTTACTACTCTCAGTAAGTTGAACTTTGAAGTAGAACGCGAAACTGTATTGAAGACCTCAAAAAATCACGTGGAAAATGAAATCAATTTAAAAATGGATTCGTGTTTTTAGGAGGCATGCCGTTTCCATTACAATTATCATTCGGAAAGAAACTCTTAATTTTTTGTAGCTCCATTATACTCATCAGTGATCAGCTAAACATAACAAACGAATCATGATTCTGTGAACATGATCCATTTGATTTCAAGGAGAGAGCAGCTACTGTACTGATTTTTTCAAAAAAAAATGGTTAAGTAGTCATCACTTGTAGACCATTTCAGATACTAGTCATCAAAGCGTCATGATAACGTTCAAATTTCATAAGTCGACAAACTTCAATATATTTGATAATACAGACAGTGTATGTTCAAAAAAATCACTCAATAAAGAACATTATTAACCAAATTCAAACAAACGTCAAAATCGTCATCTTGTTGCAATAACAATCCAGAACCTACCATAATGCTGAATGCTCTCAGAAATGCTCTCAGAAATGAATATTTTTCGAAGGTTCTGGTTTTGTATATGGTCAACAGATATAATATCACAATAGCATTCAGATCAAGAAATATTCAATGTTCAATACTGGCATATACTAAACCTGCAAACATACAAAAGAAAACACAAAAAAATAATTCTCTTCAAATTCCTTCGTGCAATCAAAAACATGTCGCTGAATTATCAGGTATCTGGAAATGCAAAAGGGTAGTGAATAAAATATCATGTCAAATTTCAGATCTCTGACAAAGTATACGTGAGTTAGTTCTGAGAATGGAAAGATATTTGGTTTCCGAAAAATGAAAAGAGATGAGAATAAATATCAATTCTTCTATTATTTGGGCAGACACGTACCAAAAAACAATGATTTCCTAACAATACTGTTGACTGTATCACTACTTTTGTTCGGGTTTGAATTCCAAAATACGACGGCCTTCAAACCCGAACAAAAATTGTGATACTGAGAACCTCTGCCGCGGAAGCCTCAACAATTTAATACTGTTGTCTCTTCTAGTTCTGTGCAGAGTTACCTAGACGTTCAACTGAAAAATCTAATTGTTAGTAATACAGTTTTCACACTAAACAAATGGGCATGATAGGTGCTCACGAGAATTCAGCCCATTAGTAACTGTGGACTAATTTGAATGCAATGTGCTCCTGAAATACTCACAGTTTTATCTTCATACAGGCCTCCACTGACGAGACCAGCAGAGTACCAATGCTCCCATGCCGCTGGAGGATGTCCACCATTGCAACCATCCCCACATGTTTCGCCACAGCATGATAACAAATCTTCCGCTGACACCAATGTTTGATTTTTTCCGTTTGTATGGATGCAAATACGGTCGGACATTGCTTCAACTGCAGCAAAAGCCTGAAATGAGGTGCAAGATCTAAGCCATAATACCATTGCCCGGCAGGGCAAGGACAGCCAAGATATTGAGGCTAAGCCGCAAAGAACTCCGAATTTTAGTGGGAGTTCCTACCAGACACTGCGGAATAAGGAGACATCTGACTCTCATGAGAGTCGAGGCAGACCCACCATGCACGGAATGTGGAGAGGAGGAAGACTCCTTCCACTTCCTTTGCGAATGTGGAATATACAGCAGGCTCAGACAAAATGTCTTCGGAGCCGCCACTATCAAGGAAGAGGAATTGCTCTCTTTGCAATGGAAGGATATTTCGACGTTTATATGAAGGTCGAAGAGGTTCGAACAGGTATCCGTCATGGGGTTAGTGAGTGAAGATGCCGAGGTTGCGAAAAGTGCCCACTGGGGCCTAGTCGCTGACGCTTACGTCCTCCACCCATTACCATTACCAAACATTACATATTGCGTTTATTAAAGACTGAATTCCCAAGTTTACAAGTGATGTCCAATACTTACTTCTGTGCAAATACACATCAATAAATCAGTTGTTCAGTTCCACAACAAGTAAATAGTGGGAGTTTTCAAAGTTGGCACGGCAAGACCCGGTACATGTAGGCAGCTACGAATTCGTCAAATCATTTTTGTGAAGACCACTTCGATGCAGGTTTATTCCATACACAGATGAGCGTGTAACTCATTACTTTGATAAAGTGCCATATGAAATTCATTGAGGTTATATTGGTTTCGGTCATCATTCTTGTTATTGATTGTAATGAACTTATTATTCCCATGAGGAGTTTTCCCTAAGCAGGAAGATGTGTAGATTTACGGATTAGAGCTTGTGGCTAGCATCAAAAATACATTTTTTGAAATCCAGACCTAACGTTATAAAAAAGCGATAATAATCTATTCACAGGGAAGTGTTTAACATTTTGTAATTTCGATGAACAAAAGTTTTCATTTGATACAAAATCCTTACCAACATCAACAGTTCTATTCTGGGCAAATTAGAGATATTTGCCTTTCGTTGATGATTCTTGGATTTTTCATTTTCATCATTGTAAACAAGCAAATTAATGATACAGAAGTCAAATAGTGGAACGCTTTATCACAAAAAACAACACAGTGTATATAGATTCTATAAACACGGTCATATTTATTGAGGCATAACGTCAATCGCTCTGATTGATGTTTCAGTTAACATGGCTGATTGCAATACATCAAATAGTCATTTTATCAGAAATCCCAATGATTCGTCTTTCGTAAGGTAGCTTTTGGACTTGAACAGAACTGGTCAATGCTTGGTGAGAATCAAGGGTTACATACATATTATTGATCAATGATGTCAAACAGTCAATCTCGAGCCTTAGTTTCAGAGCTGTGTTCAAAAATTTTTTTTCTCTACCGCAAGATTAAATTCGACAATGAAATTTATATATTTCGTTTATTATATGTTGGAATCGTTTTTGATTTCTGTCGGGGTTTCAGACTCATTAACAAGTAGACCCAAGACGATTTTCAGCATTTGGTGGCATTCGGAAGAAGACGATTGTCGTTCGCGATGGGTCGACTTAGAGCTTTGATGTACGATCTGGTCGATGTCAGAGATCTCCAGCACGGAGGCTGGGAGTCGTCCACGTTTGCAGAAGGATATATATATATATATATATATATATATATATATATATATATATATATATATATATATATATACAGTTATGTTAATACAGAACCTAATTGTGCCTCCAGAATTATCTTCGGAAACGATAATTTGCCATCATATTCGAGAGGTGCTGTTAGCAAAGAAGTGGATCTGGATAAACTCAATGAGCAAAGCATATCTATAACACGAAACTAGAAATGTAATGTCTGTAATTTTATATTAGTTAAAAAATTGAATTCATATAAATATGTAAAGTTTTATCACCACGATCGTAGAAAAAACAATATGAATCAAGTACATGAAGTGTCTTTTTTCCTCTTATGAGATTGCGGAACTCGCAAACCGCTCGTGCGCGCAAAGTTCTCATGCGTGAAAAAAGAGACCTTCCTCATACACTTGCTGCATAAATAGCAATTTATTGAACGGTTGCAAAAAAAATCTGAATTGCATCCCAAAAATTACGCATAAGTGTTACTTTTATGGAGAACCTCATGCCAGATGAGTAATTGTATCTGGCAATCGGATGTGCAGTTCAAGTATTCAATAGTTTTCATCTTATATTTCGGATTTGTTATTCTTCTATTGTTCTATAACACGGTGGATTCCATTTTATCCATACTAATATTAAAAGAGTTTCGTGTTCGTATGATTGTTTGTAAGGATTAATCTTCGGAAATACTGATCTCATTTTC
This sequence comes from Zygogramma bicolorata, assembly GCA_032362365.1. NCBI lineage: Eukaryota > Metazoa > Arthropoda > Insecta > Coleoptera > Chrysomelidae > Zygogramma > Zygogramma bicolorata. The sequence goes on from JAVJAQ010002961.1 coordinate 256,174, forward strand.
GTGATAAAGGCTATATTTTTTCATGATTGATCAATTCCACCCCTAAAAACGAGGACAAATTCTGTATGGGGCTATGTTGTGCCTTGGACTAATCTACTTCAAATTTTGCACAAACATTCTTCAACAGGATTGATGGAAGGCGTCATTCGCATTTTATTGAAATTAATCGCCTAACGCACAGCCTCAACCACTGATTGTAGAAATCTGAAACTTGGAGAAGGTCTTCTTTGTATGACGTAGCCATCCGATAAGGGAAGGTTTTTTGAAAAACTACCCCTAAGGAGGTTAGAATCGGGGTCAAAGGTTTCATGGAACAACGTGATTCCTAGGTCCAATCTACTTCAAATTTTCCACAAATATTCTTCAACAGAATTGATGGAAGATGTTTTCCGTATTTAATTGAAATTCATCGTCTAACGGGGTGAAAATAGGATTTATAACATGTTAGAGTAAGTCCAGAAGGCAAAGCTGTGACCTGATGAAACTTATTATAGTAAGAACTACACAAATCACTGCATCAAAAAAATAATTGATGCCCAACGAAGTGGGCACGGGTCAGCTAGTACTTTATATTTCAAAAAGAACCAATAGGTCATTCTTTGGAAATCCGAAATTGTGAAAGCATTCTTTTTGAATTTACGAGACACGTACTTTCCAAACCATTTGATCCATCCCATGTTCTCTCCTCACCAACTCCCCTTATTTCTCAATGGAAAACTGGTGTTTTAAATAATTTTACATGATTGAGGTTCATTTACTCTTCTTCACATGAAATTCAACAACACATATTTGGTCTTTTTTCAAGTTTGAGATCATGCTGATTAACTATTCGGCCCCAATCATATTTTATTAACGATGTTGGTTCATGATGATTAATGAAAATAGTTGAGTTGAAAATTCTAACTAGACGGTTTTAGATCTAGGATGGTTTCCCAACACGATGAACCCAAACATATTCAGACTCTTCATGTCTTCTACAGATATTTTTCATCTACGCTGACGCTAGGGTGCTCAACTTGGGTGTTTACAGAATGATCTTCAACAATTGTTATCAGAGGTAAACGAATAATAAGCGACACGTGGAGAACTTTGGAACAGTTTATCATTTTTTTATCAGAATATTTCAGAATGAATGTGTTACACGGCATTTTGTATCCACCAATTATCATAATATACCACTTGAATGCATAAATGGTATTTCAAAAGAAAATGTCTCTGATTTTTTTATTTTTTTCTTCCAAATATGTTATTTCTATTTTTTGATTCAGAGAAGAAGAAAGCCAAAAAATAGTTCAGCAAACTCCATTCTCTTCAAAGAAAAACCTGAGTTCCTAATAAATGAATAAAACATAGAATGCGCAAATCGGACTCAAAGCAGAAAAATTGGTTCGTCTATTCAAATATTGATATCTCGTTAACCTACCGTACCTTTTTGATAGTCCAAGAGCTGCTGACGCACGCTTCATGAAATGTTTTATACTCATTGAAATTTTGCTATAATGCTTCTCTTGGGTAGATGCGAAGGTGAGTATGTGTTGGCTAGACCTACCTTGGGACACCAGCTACTGCGCATAGAGGACAGGTACAGAAAAATAAGACCCAAATGAAGTGTTTTATCCATATCCAAATATCATTAATGTAAAATTGAGGTAATCTTTCATTAAATGAGGCAGACAGTTTCAAGAGGGTTAACATGGAAAAAATTAATCCTGATTTGTTCTTTTTTCCATATCAAATGGAGTGGTTTTTAATATAAAATTGAGGTAATAAAAAAATTGAGATATGGAAAAAAGAACAACTTTGGATTCTTTTTTTTTCATCTTAACCCTCTTGAAACTGTCTGCCTCATTTATCATTCATTGTAAAGTTATCTTAGTTTCACACAACGATTGTTTGCTTCTGAATAAAACCCTTCATTCAATATAGAAAAAAAAACTTTCTATTATTTTTTCTTCATGAAGGTTTCTACCTCATTTCTTTTTCATTGAAGAATCACCTGAATTTCACATTGAAAATTGTTGGCTTAAATAAATAAAATGGAATAAAACACATCATTTGGGACATATTTTCTTGCACCTGTCCCCATGTGCAGTACCTGGTGTCCCAAGGTAGGTCCAGCCAAGACATAGTGACCTTCGCGTCTACCCAAGAGATGCATTGTAGCCAAATTTCAAGGTGCAAAAAACACTTCATGAAACGTTCAACTATAAGATTTCTCTTTTATCAACCTCTTTCACGTGAAACATCTGTCAGATAAATCTGCTCACTACTGTCTTGAAAGATTATTCTCCTGATCGAACATTAATACAATTGAGTTCAGAAAAACAATTTGTATCTCAACTACTTTGTGTCGAAATAATACAAGCAGTTGCCAACTCGGGATATCTTAAGCAAGTTACGGCATACGTACTATTCGATATTTCTTGCATACGAATAAGTAGAAGGACCACAAATTCTTTTTGTGAAAATGAGTTGAATTGCGAGAGTCAACTCAGAACTCAATAACTTTCAAGAAAGTTCAATACATTTCGAGACTAGTTACAAGCAACGAACTTTTTTTAAAGATAATTTGTAGACTTCTTCCATTCTTCTTCAATCTCTAGCTCTATTTTCGTCTTGATATGTTTACAGTGACAAATATATTTGGTCAAAAACAGAGGAAATATTAAAGGAAATTTTTTCAATTTCATAATATATTCTCACTTGGAGTAGTCCAAGATATTATTGAATATAAACGAAAAAGAGGAGAAAAGTAATTTTCTGCACAATAATAATCATATATCATCATAATGTAAGAATCAAGGTCGACAAAATGACATTACTCACCCAACAAGAACCACAGTTCGCTTGATCTCTCACCATCTGAATGGATTTACAATTTGGCCATTTTTCCCTAGCATCAAACGTTTCAGGGATTGTAATATTTTCGCTACTATCATGCAAAAGCACTGGAAGGGCCTCAAGTCTTCCATCAGAGGGTAGAACTCCAAGAAATTTTCGAGCATCCGATAGGGTCATAGATTCATCGAAATATTTTTCAGCTTTCCATGTTAAATTTTGTTTATTGATATTTTCTATGTATTCGTTCGAAAAAGGATTCACTTCAGCATCAGCAACTGCTGACGCAATGAAGAAAAGGAGGAGTATTGATATCATTTTTTATATTATAGGAACTACCGATTGATCCAGTTCAATCATTTGGCTGTTTATATACACACCGAAAAGCGAATTGATTGTTATATCTCTTGATAATACTTATCAGGGATCAACGAATCACCAACCCAGAATTATTGGATAGAATCTGCTTTTTAACAGGTATAGAAAGCAATGTAGTACATTTAAATCCACCGAAAGGACTGAAACTGAACGAAAGTCTTCTTAGTTTTTCATCAGTCAATTTTCTTGTACATCTCACACACACTATTGCCGTCAAGACGGAGACTGAATAAAGTTTAACAAACTTACTCGTGTTACTCAGATAAAATAAGCACAGATCTATAGTTTGAACTTATGATTACTCCTGATCAGTCCACCCAATGAGTTAAAATGGCTTCCATTTTTATATTCCACTCATTTTTTGTTTCACAAGTTTTCATTTCACAGAAGCGCAAGTTCCTCTAATGCGATTCAATCTGAAATCAGGGAATAATACATTATGCATTAGTCGTAAATGAAATATTCTAAACTCCAGAGAAGATATCAATTTAACTCATTTCATAATTCCCCAAAAATCATAGTGCTCTTATTAATACTTGTTTTTTCTTTCAGTCTATCGTTTCGGTTCAACAAGAGAACAATTGCAATAAATAGGTAGTTTTTTTGTTTGGAGCATCATATCATTTTTTATTGAACTGGCTGATACTTGAAAATCCATATTTTACACAAAATATTATGTTCGTGTACGATTTTCACCAATCTAGTGAGAATCATACAGGAAACTTCAGTATTTTTTGTTAATTCATAGAGAAGTTTGTCTGAGTACTATCTGAAAATTATTATTTTGTGGTGACTTTCTTTGTTTACCACAATCTTCTAAAGTTAGGAATTCTGTCTGTTACTGATGTAACAGACTTGTGTTCACTCTTTCGCACTTCCAGGGGTATTCACCAATATGTATTTGACCGCATAAACAAGGAATTTGTTGAATACAATTTTTGTGTTCTCTGTTGTGTTATTTGGTTAAGTAGTCAGTATTGAAGGTGAAGTATTTTTTTGATTTGAATGCCGTTCTAACATTATACCTATTGCCTATCTGTTCCATCTTTTCAGAAAATCGAGGGAAAAAATCTGAAAAAATTCAGTTACAATATTAAAATATATATACAAGTGTACAAGGGCAGACTTCTCACCTACCCCAATGAGTTCGTGCGTTAACTGAAAAAATAGTTTCTTTTGAATAGAACACACTCATTTAGTCAGCAAATTCTCGTTTAATTCGAATTAGCAGGTCAAAATAAAATTCAAGAACTAATTATTATAAAAATACTTCAATTTCATTTGAAATCAACCATTATGATGTGCCATGAAACAGGTTACAGAGTAATTATAGCTTTCTCACATTTTTCACTACATGGCCAATAATAATGAATCGAACGTACTTACACAAAACTTATCTGTGAATAGAAGCTCGTCGGATCACCCATTCCTAGAAATCGTCGGGAATGAAGCTGTGAAATTAACAACTCCAGCACAAGAAATAGTAGGCTCAAAGTGATCAAAGAACAGTCAAAATACATGATCAGAACTATACCAGTGGTAATCATTAGGATCTACCTGAAAGAAGCAGAAAACCGACCACAACTGGGAATCACAGAAGCGGTAAATCGCTGTGCATCAGAGAAACCCTATTCCGACATACAACATGAACTACTGGTCGACATCAAAGAACTAATGAGGGCTAAATACCGTCTCAAGAGAGCGTACCAACGAACTGTTGAGCCACAAGACAAGAGAACAAATCAAAGGGACATAATAATATAGTCTTCATTATTTTTATAACAGATTTTACATTCGACAGATTTTACATGTGGAAAGATTGAAATTGAAAATAAAAAGGGCGAAGTTCATCTTGCTGGTAAAATGCTACTTTGTTGTTCTCCCACTTAACCCGAAGACATCTCTGTGAACAGTACTTAGTAGAGACTGTTGTGAAAATGCAGAAATTGCTGAAACACCACTTTTTTTTGTACTGGCGCACCAGTACCTCACTTCGTGAATAATAGCCATCATTATACGCTCGTTTAATAATATCCTATTATTAATTTCAATATTCATATACAAGTACTCTACCAAAAACTAGAACTTTGAAAGGTACTTTCAAATAAATAAGCAGTGTGGTCCATTCAGCGTGCAAAAATGGGTTTCATTCTGTTGGTTGCACAATCGGAATTTCATTGCATTCAGAGTTCCCCTTTCTCCTCAAACACTCTCCTAGTGTGCCCAGATGGCTGAGCCTTGTGCGGGAAGGGACGGATGATGCTGTTGAGTGCCGTAGTCGATACAAACGGGCACCTAATCCGCTCGGACACCAACCGATCGCTGTCAAAAGTGCATGTTCGATTATATTATGAGATGTAATGAGAATCGCTTCATGTCGATTGGCATACAGGGCAGGTTCAAGACGTTGAAGTTTTGTTGAGGACAACATTTTTACCTGAAAAAATATAAGCTCAGGTGAATTTTGGAGTTACGCTTCAGTTGAATGACTTGATCGTGGCTCCTCTGAATAGTGATTGAAAAAAATTGAAAATGAGTTATATTTTTCGAAATAGAGGTAGTTTGGTTGTGAACAAGTTTAATATTTTCTGACCCATCTTGTATGCTGTTCTACTTGAAGACATTCTTAGAATATGAAATATAGCTATGGAACATGCACTTTTGGCGGTATTTAAAGTCTATTCTATTTGTTGCACACCTAATGGACCACCTGAATAAAGAAAATAATGAACGGGGAAATGTTGTGATGAAAGAAATGAGAGTGGAAGTTGCCAAAGTGAAAACGAGCATGATAATATTGGAAAGTGAAATTTTATAATTTTTGAAATTGAAATTATTACCCTTTAACGCGCAACAATTTTTTTTCTGAAAGCTCACATTTCAGTGCCAGGTTATATGAAATTTCGGTCTAGGAGTTCGAAAAAAATATAAAAAAAAAACCTTCGAGTACTGGAGTGGGTTTAGGGGGGCTATAAATGGTGGTAGATATTGCTACCAGAGACCATTGGGATCTATAAACAATACATATTGGGCAGTGGTAAATATAGCTACCATGGAAAAAATTTATAAAACCAACATTTCATACTGATGACAGAGAAGAGAAAACTGATAATAACATCCTCATTATAAGTGATAAGAAGCAAAAGAGTCTGTACATAATGCGACTTTACAAGTTTGGCAAATTGTATTACTACAGAGGTTTCGAGGGGCAGATCATCTTCCAGATAATCCTCGAGATAATCCTTGACCTCGAATAACTAGTCAAAATAATCTCTGTCCATCAGATGTTCTTTTATATCTTCTAACTCGACTTGAGTCAGCAATTTCTACATGTGGAAATATATAAATAATCCATGAAAACCCGCATTTTCCTAGTGTTTTTTTCAAATAATATCTTGTCGCGAATTGTATCCTAGAAAATTGTGATTCAGATGTCATCAAGGTCTTTTGGTGAATGAGCTAGCATGAAACGGAATTGCTCCAGCGTTATTTGAACTGGGTAAATGGAAAAATGAAAACAGCAGCTTTTCGAAGATAGGTAACACTTGTCTAGAAATTATGGTTTTTTTCGACAGTGAAATCATATAAAGAGGTTAATTCAATGATGGCAATATAATAGAATCATGTACAGAAGGCGTACCTATTATTACTTTTCAATAAAATGAACGAAATACAAATATTTTCCTATCAGACGATGGCAAAACACCCAAAAGGACTTCTAGTTGATGTCACAAATGGACAGTGGTATCCACTGCTACCAAGAATGGGCACGAATGCGTGATGTCCACGTGCTTGGTATCTATATTAACCATACCTAACCTAACCTAACCTAACCATAAGTTCACCTCGATCAGCGACTAGGTTCGCTAGGATCCAATTCGGGTGAACGGTCAAGCTGCTATGAGACAAAGTACGTTGCGGTAAATATAGCTACCAGAGATCGCTAAAGGTTTAACAAACATACTTCTAACTTTAGATGAATTATGAGTTTTATTGATTCGTCACACGATTTGAATTTTTGACAAAGGTCGTATATTCGAATATTAAAATATACAAAGAATGCTAATTCAACAGAAACCCAACAAGAAAATTATGTATTTCAGTTGCTTCATGGGAATTATGCCGAATATCTTCAGGTACCATTTTTTTCCGGTTTAAAACTTGTGAGCTGATTGTTGATATGATACTATGGGTGATGAAGAAATTCAGCTGGCAGTATGTCAAGGGAAAACTCAGCTGGTAATATGCTCTCCACCCACATCCATCCAGCTGAAGTTTATATGTATCCGAAATAGCATATGAACTATCATTTGATGAATTTTTAATCGAGAGGAAATGACTAAAAGCATTTTCTCTATGTGCATGGGAGGCTGCTGCTGCTGCTACTAAACCCACACAAGGAACCACTGCTGCTGGAGTTCAAAAGATTTCGTGATACAACTCTCTGAAGCATTCCACTAGTCACCACTCGAGAGGAACTTGATCATCTTCATCTGTTCTTGCCTTACGGTCTATAACAATACACATGAATTTATAAGACTACAGTTTTGACTATGCAACGATCAGATGAATGAGGATTTTCCACCAAAATGCTACAAGCTCAAAAAAATTTATCAATCACAGAAAGAATCGTCTGACTACAAAATCCCTATCTATCCAACTAAGTATATGAACAACGTTATTTAACGAATGCAAATAACACCTATAAGGAAAACACTAGTTGTTCACATGGAGATACTTAATCGTCAAAGCGCACTTTTCAATAACAGAAAATGAGTATCTTTCTGGAGTGACGAAATGGTTAAGGCTATCGCGGCCGAAGTTTTCATTATCACTATTTTGTTTCGGGTTTGGAGGCCGTCGTTTTTTGGAATTTCCTACTGACGTTTCGCTGACTCAGTCACAGGAGTATGACTCAAGATGTATGAGCCTCTGAGGAAGCTAGCCACTCGCGCCAGCGAAACGTCAGGAAGAAATCCCAAAAAACGACGGCTTTCAAACCCGAAACAAATTAGTGATACTCTCTGAAGTGAACTCCTCAGTAGATGAATTGAAAGAGGAGCTCGCTTTCTGTTGAGTGGTCGCCATTTGTGATGCCATGTAAGTGCTACTTTGCTCACAGTTCAGTAAATAGATTCCAGATATACCAGTGGCACAGTTGGTGAAATATCTGTCGTTTCAGGTTAACGTTCAGTAACAACTCGCTTCCCAATGAAGTCATACATCATTTCATTCAAGTTATTCACTAAATGGAGGTGAACTGGTCCAATTTCCAGAAGGAGCTGCACAAAACATGACCTTTGATGAACATTATGTCCACGTATTCTCTTCTCAGAGTCAATTTTTATGTGGACGATAATATCAGATATGTTACTGCGTTGAAGTGAAATTTTCCCACACGCATTTGTTCTTGAATGTTTGGAAAAGAGTAAAGAATGCGACAGCTTGTTAACCAGCTACTTCGGATGGACTGAGCACATAAAACATTTTGATCTCGTGATAAGATGTCTGCTCATTTGATACATAATGACTGAGTCCAATTACTTTCAGGTTGTTCTTCGCACGTTTACAACTAATAGTTTCGAGATATCTGATCTTTCAGAATGTACTACTGACATGGTAGTTTATATCGAAGATATCTCGAAATACTTTTCCGCGAATAACCATGCTGCTCCTGAGGTATGGCATAGGGAGTTAGTAACAAGCCTACTTGCTGAAGGACTTCGAGAGAAGTCGATGGCGTTTTCTATATAATACCATAAATCAGGTTTATTACTACTACTATAAAATCAGTAAGAGAACTGAATGGACAAATGGACGAGTATAAAGAATTGATCGAAAAATCACTTTATTACATGATTGTCACACAACAAAGTATCATAACAAACCTGAAGAAACCACTCTCCAGTGATACACGTGTATCGGTTTCGTGAATTGTTTATTGAAAATCACGCGAAGTGATTTTTCAATTACATATTGAAATCATTTCGTGGTCGATGTTTGTTCATTGATTTTATTTGGATTGACGTAAGCAAACTTCATAATGAATATCTTTATATTTTGTATAAACAATAGTTCAAACTGTTTCACAATGGCTCTACAGCACCTTTTCCCAAATATCTCATATTATTTTCTGTATGTCGAAACAAATTTCCCATCATGAAACGATTTAGTCTGATCAATGGATTAGACAGAATAAATACAGCAACAGTGCTTCCAAAGCATATGTGATACCGTATCTCCTCTTATTATCTCATTATCAAAGACCATCCGATCGAATTTCATTAAATTACTCGCCTATCTGGACGAATCATCTCTGAGGGAGGTGGTTCTGGAATTCTGAAATGAATCTCATGATGTCAAATGTTGACGCTAATAGTGAGTAACAAATAGGTCAGTATTTAACTAATGAGTAGGTATGGAGAAATATATATTCAAGTTCTTGAGATGGAGAGATGGGAGGTTTTGGAAATATCTGCATACAATTTTGTTAATTTCATCACACACTATTGGACTCATAATATGTGTCTAAAGAACTGAACTGTTTATATGCTCAACAAATGCTAGAATATCAACTTTGCTTTCAGTTTAATAATTTTCTCGAGATTATAATGTATCCAAATTCATTTCCATTGGTCGTAATTTTTCAAAGAGATCGTTTTGACCACTGCTTGATCGCCTATAATTCTGAATTCCACAGTTGCGAACGGAACGTCGAACCCAAAAAACTGCAGAATACTGTCAACAAATCCTGAAGCAGTTACTAATCTATTATGTTATGCTCTACGTTCCCATTTTTGTGAATTTCAAGCAGCTGAGGGACGGAATTCCTTCGTTGGTGTCTTTACTGAATTGCAATCTCCCTAAATAGGAAAATCACATAACAACACTTTTTCTTTTTATTTGTTTATGCGATTCTGAATATCCAAAGATATTCGTATTTCGAAATTTTAATGTAGAAAACCTGAAATTTAAATCGACTAGGCTGAAAGGGTATAATGGAAGGGACCTCCATAAATCTTGGTGAACCATATGGTGACAGTAACTGCCTGTTCATCGGCGTACATACCAAGTTGGACCACAGGTAGCCACCCAGTGGTTAGTCGGGGATTAACGCGCCTCATCCCTTATAGATAGCTCTCATTATTGACTCCGTCTTGGGTGGTGGGCTCATCACACTTTTTATGGGTTTTATGTGATGATGTCGCACCTGAATTTATTGCCTAAATAGGACTCGACTTGGTGTGGTATTTTAATTGTTGCATGCTATGCAATGTTTGGGAGTCATTTGTCTACGATTAAGATCGTATCAGATAGGATGGGAATGTTAGTTTTTTTTTCCAGTCTTTATGTTTGTATGGTCTAAGTGGAGGAAATATCAGTAGTTACTTCTGTGGAATTGGCAACGTCGGTAGAGTGCGAACAGGGAATTATCATTAACAGATCTTTCTTTCCTTCATTACTATAAATTTTTAAAACGAGGGTTTATACGAAAAATAAAAATTCTTAATCACTTGCTCACAGAAAGGAATTGATCTTATTCTGAAATATATGTGTTACGTAGTGAGGAAGGCAGTTAGTATAAACATTAGTGTAAACATCTCCACAAATTTAATATATGTTTCATTTTATTTTAGATTATGTGACAATACATTGCACTCATTTCCACTTTAAGAAAAAACAAAGTAAAAGAAACAAAATATGTTAATTCTACACAATGGTGTTGCTTCTATACAAACTATATTCGCAACTGAAGTCATCTACGCTGGAAATCTTTTTGTTTTTATGAATGATTTCTTCGATATAGTAAATACTGACTTCAACAGTGGCTGTGATTTACTTTCCCTACTGTTCGTACATTTTTCGATATCTGTATGATAAGGCTCAAATCGGTTTATTGAATAATGATAGGTGATTTTCTAGTATCAAATTTCACCAATATGATTTCGAAACTGAGTATGATTTTTATTGACAAAAAACAGGACTTCAAGAGAAAAAATTATCTTTTATGTACCTTTTCAATATCAAATTCAATAAGGAATTCAAATTAAGAAATCAAAAACATTATGTTCATTTTAACAATACCTTATTTTCTGTAGTAATCTTTTTATCAGTTATTTGATGATTGCTATATCGAAGGTGTGTTACTATTATTATATCATTATGACTTCGATAGCTTGATTCGAATCATTACACAAGGGCGATGACACATACAGCGGTTTCGGACTTCAGTACATACATCATTTCAATTTCGAAGAAACTGATCTTGGTTCAGACAGGTCGGAAGTGATATTATGTGTAAAATGGTGTGAGAAATATTCAACCGATAGAAAAATTAACACATATATGTATAATCAACTACTGTTTTTGTTGATGAAAAAGTTGACAATAACATCCATCAATTCAAACGTGACGAAAAATAAAAAAAAAGAGCAACGTGATTGAAAGAAGCGATTTTCAAGAAATTGATGATTTGTTGTCAATCACTGATTACTTACTAAATATACATACATGATAGCTATATTAATTGAATTCTGGCCAATTATATAAATGAAAAAACCTTCAACGAGAATGAAAGCAAAGAAGATGTCCGACTATCATTAATGTTAATAATATTTTGCCCATACAAGACTATGTCTTCTGGATTCACTTGTGATAGTGTTCAGCAAGGCATTCTTTACGTTGGAAAGTAATTTGATGTGAATTGTGGGGAAATAATATTCATCAAAATCCTCTACTAACGAATGGCGAATGAAATCAAAATCTAATCCATCTTGAGAAATACAAAATCATCGGATCAGAGTATTTCATGATAGGTACGACCTCGATATAATACGGTATTTCGTGTCCTAACCATTGATTTATTTTTGTCTATGACCCCTTTCGATTTTTCCAGTGCTTATCTGTTGTTGATTTATGAAACGCATCAATCAAATCCAAGTCAGATAGAGTTGATATTTATTTAGATATTGATATGACTATTATGGATCGATGGATTTCTAGATTGAAAAAAAAATATCATTGAGTATTATCTTGTTCGAAAACTCACTCAGAGAGGATGCGTTTCATGAGCTGGTATGCATAAACTCCGTTCAATCAACATTAATGACAATTATCATAATCGGGATGGGGAAACAATTTTTCTGAACTCGATATGGCGACAGTACGACGTAATCGCATCTTATATTATTCAACAACTGTATAATGATAGCTAGATAGTTTACTGTTAGGAGCCGCATGCGAGTGGCCTTTATCACCGATAGAATAATAGCCATTATTCGCGAGTAGAATACTATACTATATCCACGACAATAAAAAAATTGTTGAAGAATTTTGTTACATTATATACATATTTCTAAAAAACACTATTATTTTATTATAACAAATATTTCATACAATATAGGTTTGAGTCAAATTTGATCATCTGAAAGGAAACGATACATGATTGTTTCAAATACTTTATAAAAATCACTTAGCACGGAGATTGGCCTATAGTTATTCAACAATTTCTATCGCCCTTTTCGAAAATTGGCCAGATTTTCTACATGGCTCGTTCGATGCTGATGCATTGAAAGTGGTAAGGAATTTTCTCGAGTGAGGAATTCGTCAGATATAAGGTGCTAAAATAGTTTGTAAAGGCGTCGACTATTTTTTGTAGTTCCGGGTGAATATTTTGATCGTCCTTCATGACTTTTCCTAGAGATCAATAGAAAATTGATACTGTATCAATTTTCTTCCCCTAAAGATGCTAACCTTGTTAGCGAAACGCGCGTCGAGTGCAAAAATATCGGTTTGGTGTTACAGTAATTGATCTCTAAGAGAAGTTTAAACTTTCACACCGAAGGTTTCAATCTTATCGTTTATTGTCCTTCATGACTATTCTCGAGTTGACTTTTTGATTTTTAATGAAACTCAGGATGGCGGTTGGATCTTTGCATATTTTATTTTCAGCTTTGCTGACAATGAATTGTTGGAGATAAAATAATGTTTTATATTTTCGATAGTTTTTGTGAGATTGCTCTTTCCTTCAAATTGTTTTAATGATTATCGAATTGAACCAGGGTTCGATCCATTTTTAAGAGAACAGTTCAATCAAAAATGTCATACAGTGCATCAATAATATTTTGACATGCAATGTATACGCAACTTTGATTTAGAATATGAGTCCAGTCCATATTAGCAAGAAGTACATTACCATTAGATTTTCTAAAGTTATAATTTCTAGATATGTCATCAGAATGGGATAAATTTATGACATGCTGATCATATCGAATTGTAATGCTGGATGAAAGTCATCCTCGCTCACCAGCGGGTCCATGTCTCTCTCAATATAACATTCAGTTTTCGTTGAGACTACATCTAAAGAAAAATTATTTTTAATGAGGAATTTATTACACTGATTTAATTCAAAAAGTTCCATGAAGTTGAATAACATTTCACTCCTTTGTCATTCTTGCCTGAGTTAAGCATTGGAATACCAAAATCTCCAACAAACAAGACATTATTTTCATCAAGATTGCTCAGCAAATGTTAATTTTTGTAAAACTCTTCGAAATCGTCAATGGCAACTGTAGGCGGGATGTAGAAAACCAATATATAATACGAATGATATCCCAGTATTCTCCCAGCTATTATGTACTAAGTCTATAAGTCTGAATTTCAAGTGACTATAAAGGGCAAGTGCTACTCCCCTTTCCTTTAGTTGTAATAGTTTCCTCACAGTTTTTGTCACATCTCAGAATATTGTAGTTGTCTGGAGAGAGTTCAGCATTGAACACAGCGGGGGAGAGCTACGTTTCAGTAAGGCAAATTATATCTATTTCTCTGAAAAAAACTTAATTATGAAAAGTACTTAGTTTGTTGTTAAAAGCACGGACGTTCTGAAAATGACACGGAAGATAGTAATTGGGTGAAGTCTCACAGAACATTTTCCAAACCGATTGTTCGCAGCAAAACAATATGATATTATAGCTAAATCAGGGAATATTCTCAGCCCTAATGTTGAGAATATTTTCAACATGAGGCGATAAACAAAACAATCATTCAATTTTCAGGGATGTTTTATTATGAACAAAAGATATCGATACAAAAAAAATGTTACAAATGTATTACGTTTGGATGCCCTCACTTGTGGAATCATCCACTTGACCTTTTCTTCAGATATTTTTTTCACCAATGGAAAACTTACGTTGTAATAGTTCATGAAGGTGCTCTCAAACATCTTGAACTTTCCTTTGGTTTCATTTGTTTCATGTACATCATCCCAACTAGACACTCCATCCACTTAAGTTTTTTATTTACCACTGCTTTTTTAACCACATTCGACTCATTGTCAGCCACATCGGCCATAGTGCTGACAGTTATCATTGTAGATCAATTACCCAACAACAATCTGATATTATTTGCATTGAACCCTCTTTGAAAGTATTATGGGCTGCAATCTATGAGTTCTTGGAAGGGGTGAAATTGTTAACTTTTGGCATTGATGATTCAGCACTCTGAATCAAAAATCTGGGGTAGGGTCATGTACAAAATTTTTAAAAGGTTGCAGTAAGGTGTTGCTGAAGTCCCTATTCTTCCCTTTCAATTCACAACCTCTTCCAACAAAATCCTCTCAACGCGGTTATTTCGAAGAGGTTTGTTCGACTACTCAAATATTTATAAAAATATTCTCGCAAAACAAATCAAGTGATTTGTTATACTAGTATGAACATCAGTGAGTTCTCTTGTTACTTCTACCTGCTTAGAAAAAACAGGTTAGAATTCCCTCACTGGAAAACTCTATATTGATTAATATTCTTGACTTGTTTGCGTTCGTCATATGAAACTCCAGAAAAAGGTAAGTGTCAGGTTTCAAACATATTGACTGTTATCTACTGTAATTCAGTACCCCTTTCCAATTATTCACAGAGTCCCAATATTTTCTTTCATCAGAACGCGTTATACATTATTCAAGTTTTCAACGTATTTTTTACGGCAAACATCAATCACGCCGTCGCCGTACCGCCTCGATCTTCAGGTGCATCATCTATCAGGATGTTTATTACTCGAAGCCTTTTATAGCGCGAACATTCATTATCTAATTTACATGTCGTGTATCATGTTCATCACACTGAGCTCGCCGAGACAAAGCCAGCTAAACGCTACGGTTACGTAACACTTTATCTACATCTTAATTACCATCGAAAATATTCGTTTTTTTTGTTTACGGTAGTTTTAATAGGGTTCATATACAAACTGGTAAGTGTAATGAAACCAGACCGCACGTACCTGCTGAAAACGGTGACTCTTATGGTCAGAGAGTATAGCTATAGATCCTTGTCTGTGAATCGAGTATTCTTCTAGGATTCGAAGGGTTAGTTCATGGACAATGGGATGGAATTAAACGTTATTTGAATCGTACAACTCCAATCGGTATCAGTAGGATTAAGAAGAATGTTCACTACCATAGCTGCTAATACATTCCCAAAATATTGTGACAGGTTTGGACTCACTGGAGACGAGAAATAGAAGTTTTCAGGCACCATTCCAATGATAGGGCTGCATAGCTTGATTATTGTATTGTTCTATTTGGGAGTGCGGGTAACTCCGGAGCTCCTCCAGAGCATGAAGCACTCACTGTGACACTTTCTTTTTGGTTAGTGCTCCAAGCCCCAGTGCTACACCTATTACTTTCCCCTGCCCCCTCGTGCTCCTAACGAATTAGGGAATCCAAACCACGTGACTTTTCAACTGTCAAGATGGCGCCTGGTTGGCAAACAAAGCTTTTAAGCCGTAGCCAGGTAGCTATATACAGGTAGTTTTAACGGAGTTTATTATACCTTTTGATAATTTTCGAAGTAATCGTCAGTTGTTTCAAGGAGTCTCAAGTGTTAAGTTGAATTAGTTACGATGCTCAATATGCAAAGTTCATATTTGAAGAAGTTATTGCAGGAAAACCCAGACGTTGGTCAGAGGTAAATATGACGATTTCTGCTGCTATTTTGGCATTTTTTTCAGTTAAAATTTATGTTAGATAGTAAACTGTTATGCTTGAAACTATTATAAAATCATAATTTGTTTCTAGGTACCTAATGAAGCTAACAGTGATTGAGAATTTGGATCCTTTTACATTTGCAACTGCTGATTTAGACTACAGTGTTAATGGCATTCCCCCAGTCACATACCCTGATATATTTTCTTACACTGTGTTGACTCACAGTTTCTACAGTCATGAGCAGATGAAAGCCTACAAAACCCTTGATGCTCACAAGTATTTTTCAGCGGGTTTTGTCTTGAAAGTAGGAACGAAGATTGTAAATGATTTTTATGTCATGGTTGGAAAGGTAATTTTTTGTTTTTATACTCTTTGATTACTAACTAGCTTATTATATTTTGTAACTAATGTATTACATGTTGTGATGTTAATAATTTGTAATGGAATGCGAAAAAAACTAAGCAAATGGTCCCGATCTGCACGGCTTCCACAACCAACCACAATACACGTTACAGGCATTTTTCTTTCAAACCCGAACTTAGGTCTCACTATTTTCTAGAAATCTGATAAAAACTAAAGGTAATTATATCCAAATACTTCAAAAAAACTTCCACAATTAACAAAAATCAACAAGTAAACAAACGTATCACTCAATTGTTTGCCAACCAGGCGCCATATTGAATTTATTTGACAGGTCGTTGGATTGCCTAATACTTGGTGCAACAAAAACTTTGAGGTTATGTATGTGTTTATATTTTGGGAATCAAAGCTGGTGTGAAGCGAGAAACAAAATGAATGAAAATAGAAAATTACAAATAAATGATTATGGAAACGAAAAAACCTATAATATTTCTGCCGAGAAGATTATGACAGAGCATTATCCGGTATGAATGAAATTCGAACTTTGGTACACTTTCTGAAATTTCACCATATTTCAGATAACCAATTTGCCAATTCCTCACTGATCCATGCCAGAATTGCGGCTTAGGTAGTAATAATCATTCTACTAGTGGAATGAATGAAACTGTACATGGTTCTAAAGAACTTAATTTGGATGTACGTTGATAATTCTTTCTCCGAAAATGTTCCTCCAACCTCACAGAAATTAACTATTTTTTGAGGTTATGAGCAAACAATCTTCCTTATTAACTCAATGGCAACGTATTATAATGATTTCAATGATCCAAGCAAGAGGAGACATATTTTTGAACATATTGCTAACGATTTAATAAGTGCTGAATGAAATTAAAAATAAGTGGAAAGTGTTAATGCGAAGTTATACCGAAGCAAAAGACATCAAAAACCGAACGGGCCAAGGATCATCAAGATTTTTGTTTTATGAAATCATTGACGATATTGTTGGTACTCAGACAAAAAATAACTGTACCCATGCACTTAATAGTTTTAAAACATCCACTGAGGTAGATGCAGAGATTGAAGAATCAAGTTTGGAAAATGGTAACAGTGGAGGGGAGATTGTGACCCAAGAATCTGAAGTGGAACCTCTAGGAAGAAATGAAAATAAGGATGAGGAACGTCCCAGTTCCAAAAAAAAGAGATTGAGCGAAAAACGTTTGAAAAATGATATCGAGTTGAAGAGGCGGGATAATGAAACGCACCAAAGAAGGCACGAAGAGAAATGTTCTCTAGAGAGAGAAAGAAATGAGATTGGGAGGAGAAAACAAGAAGTTTTAGAAAACTACCTGAGAAATAAAACTCCTAAATAATCAGTTCAAAAATAATTCTGAAACATTGATATCCAGATTGTTCTCAAGGTTTTTATTTCATATTTCATGTTAAACAATGCTTTCATTTTGATGTGATTATTTTAACTTTCATTACATAATTTTTTGTGATGTTTTGTTTACTCTCTAGGATTTCTCAGTAACCTATTGTATTCGTACCTTCGTTGAAGTCCAATTTATATAACTGTCCTGTAGTATATTTCCTATGTTTGAAATATGTTTCATGTTTCATTTGGTTTTTTGATAATTTTGTTAGCTTTATATTTCCTCTATAATATTTAGCTTTTTTTATTGAATGATTTCAATTTTTGATTTGATGTTGCTTTCATTTTGAGTTTGAGAACTGTTTTCAATTAGAGTAAGGTTTTGTGAGTATAGGATATATTTATTCATTAAGTTGTGCCTATTACTTTTCTCTCCAACTTCTTGCATACCAAGAATTTGACGAAATGGAACATTTGGTGAATGATTTCCATCAAGTTCCTCAATATCCTCCAATGAATCAATTTCTTCAACTAAGCATATATTATGGAGGATACATGATGCTAAAATTATAGTATAAGTTTTCCAAACCTTTCAGTCTTCCAAAACGCCCCTTGAGAAGTCCAAAGGCGTTCTCAACAACTACTCTTTTCGATGAAAGGCGTTTATTGAAAAGCTTTTGTTCTTCACTTAGAAAGCCATTGTCTTGAAAAGGTGTTTATAATCCAATCCAATTTGGTGTATGCTGAGTCACCCAGTGAAAAGAATTCACCAATAAAGCCTGAGTTTTCCAAAATTTTTGCATAAAGCCCAGATCTTCTTAGCAATCTTGCAGCATGCAATGAACCAGGCTCCCCATAGAATACATCAATAAATCTTTTATTGTTGTCCACAACTCCCTCTAACAGTAAGCTATTATAACCCTTCATGTTTACATATGAATCCTGATTTTCTTCAGGTTTGGGTATTTCGATTTGGCTTCCATCAATGCCACCAATTGCCCCAGGAATGCCATTACTTTTAGCAAAAACCTGGGACATATTGAGTTTCTGATGGTGGTCAGGCCAAATAATATAATGATTCTTCACTGAAAACAGAAAATCCAAAACACGGTTTAAGCAATCGTGAGCAGTGCTGAGGCTAACCCCAAATCTATCTGAAACTTCTCTAAAGGAATTTCTATTGGCTAAGTATCACAGTGATAATGAGAATGTTTTTTTCAACTGTGACATTGGATCGTCCAGAGGAATAAACAGGACAGAAATCGAATTGTTCGAAGAGACCTAAAATTTCAATAGAATCAAAACATATTGCTTGAAGTATGCATAGGTACTTACTAATAATTTCGTACGTTGTTCTCCGTGATATACGAAAATGAGACTTGAAATCATTGTTATTAAACCCCTTTACAGTTTTCTATAAGTAATATGCGATTTTGGTACGCTTCCTCCTGGGTTCTTCATCAGAATTGAAAAACTAACTGTCCGAGGAGTTTGTAGAGTCAGATCCACTAAACTTATTCGCTGGTGTAAAAATCAGAACGACGTCCCAGATAATTAACCGACACTTGCCCGCACAATGCTCTGCCTTCTGGGCATACTCAAAGGGTTTTTGAAAGAGCACATAATATTAAAAAGGTATGAGTTTCGCGAATATTCTACATTAAATATGTTTTTCTGTGTATAATTTCTCCTCTCCGAAAGATGCAACACTTCATCCTGAGATGAAACTGCACATGTGAACGACACTATCATCTACGATATTTTTGCCTAATAATATGTAGCAAGATGTTCACAAACATTTATGAAATGATGTGGAGTTCTTTGAATATTCCCTCGCTAGCAATTGAATAGACAAAACAATGTTTTTCTTACATTCATGCGAAAGTCAATAGATAACATTATTGGAATATATTTAGTGGGAAACCAGTTGAATAAATTATCATTGAGCCATTTTTTTCCTTTCAATTTCACAAAATTCCAATCAATCAATCTACTCCTCAGATGCAGCTTAGAGGAAACATCAACAAAAAACTGTCCCCGAATGCTGTTTGTGAGTGAATTTGCCGTTCCTTGATGCTTTCATGACACTTTAGGGCCTGAAATGCATTTTCTTCTGGCGATATGAGCCACCAAAATATCCTGCATCAAATTTCATTTTCTGTATATAACACCTTCTCCTCGCAATGTATCCAATTTTTCCTCTTCAAAGTACACAACACTTTATTCTCATAGAGATGAAACTGCACATGTTATGAAATTCGAGTGGAGCTCTCATTCACGATTCTTTTGTTATCAGATATGTAGCAGGATGATGTTTCGCTGAATTCCCTAATTCGTGCCAATTGTCCTTACGGTGAGTTCTCGTTTTCTCTTCTATTGTCCGGAACGTCGGGTCGGGATATAACGAATTATATTTTGTCCGGTTTAATCTCAACGCTTGGCAAAACAGGTTGTTGGTAAATCTCTGATTTTCGTTCTGCCCACAGTGAAATATGTGTTGGTATTTACGAGCTGTCTTCGTACTCTCTGGAATGACGGAATTTTTCACAGCCCTTGAGAATACGAATGAATCTGATATCAAATTGATCAATAAAATTACAAGAGAATTGGGGACATGAATCCACTAAACAGCGCAGTTTTGTTAAAATAGATCATTTGATATTCTGATTCTCTAAAAAAATAAATGTTGGAATCCCCACGAAAAGTAGAACAAAGACTTCTAATCTCCTTCCAAAACTTGCTGTGTTAGTAGGGACAGTCAGAAATGTTGGATGATGTATGATAGATGAATGTAACTTTTTTGAAACTTATGCTTATGCATATTAGTGCATTTCCATTCATGATCACTTTAGAATATTTCCAGAACGAGCAGTTTCACTTTCTTCAGTGGTATTACTTCGGAAACTTTGTAAATAAGTGACCAGCCTGTTGTTTTTCCATTAATTTTATTGCAATTCTCGAGTCCAGTTATTGATTCGAGTGTTTTGATTCTTAATTTTCTTCATTCACTCCACCACTATAGAGTTTTGGTGCTCCCTGTATACTCTTGGAATATACAAAGGATATGTTCCGTATATCGTTCTGGTTAACCAAAACGGTTCTCTGCCTTTCTCTAGAATGGACTCGGTCAATATCGTAGAAAGAAAGAGAACAACCCAAAAAGCTGGATGAAATAAATATTGATTTTTCAATGTAGAAAACCTACCATAACAATGCATTTTAAATTATTCAACTTTGCCGCCCTCTAGCGGCTCTCCTAATCATACGATCCTTTGATAACTTGCCAGAATTGAGAAGGTAGGGTCTTGAACCAAACAAATTGTCAAAATATTTCCCAAATTTGCTAAAAGCCATTTTTATTGGACTTTGCCTATCAAAAAATACAAGTGTATTGATAATCAATCTCTTGATATTTCACCGATATATTTTGGACTACACGAACAAGGAATTTGATGAATATAACATTTTGTATTTTGTGATATGTTAGTTGATTCATTAGGTGTCATGAACGTGTAGTATTTGTTGTTTTGGGTTTTGTTCTGATATTATACCTGTTGCCAATTCGTTTCATGCTCTCAGACAATCGGACAGACTATACCAATAGCAATAGTGGCTATCAGTGTATAGGGCCACTAGACCTTAAAAGTTTTGTGTTTTTTTTCAGAGTGAAAAGGCAAAGTACAGATCTACGGAGTTCAGCCCTTGTGAGCGTAGGCTCAAAATGACAAAAGTGGCATATTGTTTCTTTTCCAACCATATAACATATTGTAATTTTCTTATAGGAATTTCAGAAGAGTCGAACAAAATAAATTGAAATATGATCAAGATGAACAGATATATTGAAGACGAATGTTTTTGTGAAAAAAGATTTCCATTCGGGAAATATTTGGGGCATATCTCAATTGGAATTTTATTGCTGCTGAAAGAAAGCAAGACTTCAACGTTTATTCAGCAGGTATATAATTTATATGTGAATGTGTTATCAATCAATCAAGAATGACTTGCCGAAAACTAATAATTCTTGTCATCATGCTTTTTCCTGTATTAGGCAGCATTCTTGATATATTTTAAAACTAGAACTTTTACAGTGGATCCTCCAATAAAACAAGCAAACGACTTGCTGAAGCACGGAGCAGGTACATCGTCTGTAACTTGGTCCTCAATGAAATGTATCATCAATTATGAGCATCCTTGCGGGAGAAATAATTACTGAGTACCACTCTACAAAGGGGGACTATTATTGCCAGAGTTGCCAGTTTCATTAACATGGCTGGCGATTTTTATCACTTTTTGAATCTTGTGAGAGTTTTTCCGATTTTTGTTGGGAATTTCAAAAATCTGCAATATTTTTGAACTTTGTGAGAGTAGTCCCAAATTTTGTTGAAGTTCAAGCTCGAGTCTGAAATTCATATTTTTCCGTAATATTAATATAAATACAAACTTCCCTCCGTACGCTGAGTTTCTGCGTTCTATGACCACGTTTTTTTTCTCATTCCATTTGTTACTTTCAGTCTTGCTTTTATATTCTCACCTTCTTGTAATAAGTGCATCAAGAATCTTCGAGATGTACTATTTGAAAGTCATTATTTCGAGGTGGGTGAACGTTTTCGTCGTAGATTTACCACAATCTGAAAAAAGTAGGAATCAATATTGAAATCTATACAAGTGTAGAAAGGTAGACCTCTACCTCAAAAAGTTCCTACGGTAAGTAGAGAACAATTCCTCTGGTATGACCTATACCCTATCACTGAACAACTTCTGTAACCTAAATTTGACTGTTACAAACATACAACAACTAATTACCCAGGGTGTAAGTGAATGAGTTCGGCACACTCCAGGGTATGATTCTGCATGAAAAAATAGTGACAAGTTGCTACATAATCTTTTTTTGCAAATGCTTCGTTTCCGTTGATACGGGGTCTTCACGTTTTTCTAAAAAATTGACTATTTTCAAATTGTTTTTAAACCGGTCGGGATATGCGAATTAAATTTGGTTTTCACGCATTTGCTGGCTTGCAATCAGGCATTTTATAATTATCAGTGGAGCGCGTACGGTTGATGATCTTAATATTTTTTAAGAAATTTTTTTACTGAAAATCATCACTGAATTATTCCATCAATTTTTGACAAACAATCTCTCTTTCCTTCTTTTCCGAATTGGGCGCCGTTTTCATTTGAAAAAATAAAAAGTATCATCAAATAGTAATTTATTCATCCTACTTTAGGAAGCTGTCGTACAGTGAAACACGTGTTAAACCCATTGTTAGTGAAAATCATACAGGAAACTGTGTTTTTTTTGCTGTGAATATGGATAAACATCAAGTATCGGCCAGTTCAGTACAATTTTTGAAATATTCGTTATCAACAGAATGTTGACACTAGCGTCGCTACTAGATAATAATGTATTATAAAAATCAACTGAATGCGTGTAGATGTTTTTTTTTTTCAAAATAATAACGGCACCCCATATAAAAAAAGAGAGGGAGAGATTGTCACAAATTGAACGAGCAATTCAAGTATTTCAAGTTCAAAATAACTCAGTGGCGCACCTTTTTTTTCAAAAACATTCAGGTCATTATCCTTATGAGCTCCACCGATGATTATAAAATTCTTAATTGTGTGTCAACGAATGCGCAAAAACTACCTCTTTACACGCATTAAATTCCATTTGCATATTATATCCCGTCCGGGTTCAGAGCAATGCAGAAATAAACAGTTTTCAGGAAAAAATTTCAATACCCCGTGTCTCGGAAAAAGAAACATTTTCGAGAAAAATAAATATAGCAACCTGTCATTATTTCACTAACACCCTGTGTACATAAAAATAATCAGCTTTCAATATTTCTCGGAACCTTTTGTAGACGTAAGCAAGGCGCGTCACTGATGATCATAAATATCATAATTGTATGTCACCACAATACATGTGCGAAAACTACCTCTTAACACTCATAACATTCCATTTGCACATCCCATCCGGTTTCAGAGCAATAACGAAATAGTCAGTTTTTAGGAAAAACTTCAACACCCCGTATCTCGAAAAACGAAACATTTGCTGAGAAAATAAATATAGAAACCTGTCACTATTTCACTCGCACCCTGTATACATAAAAATACTCAACTTCCAATATTTCTCGTAGACGTAAACAGGGATCCATTATCTTTGTGAGGAGAAATGGAAAGCAACATAAATGATAATGAAACCACTGTATGCACTCAGGCTGCAGTTTGGAGCAGGTGAGCTAGTCTAAATAAAGGAGTTTAACAAATACTGAACAAAGTTGCCACGTGAAATTTTGGCTAATTTCTCACTCGTACTCTGACGGAAGTTGAAATGTCTCATCTTCACTGAACATTATATTCGGGAAAATATGATTTTAGCAATTGAAGGAAATCACGAGAAGTGAATCGAGAGGAGATCTCAGAAAATGAGCATCGCATTCCTTACTTGACTTACTTATAATTTTCCCTACAACTCAAAAGAGATAGAATGATGACAGTATTCTGATGATAAACGGGAAAAAGTGGTTTACAATAAGTTACAAAGTGTTTTGCCGTTAATCAATTGAGTGATTGGTGGGAGGTGATTTCTTGAAATAATATTTTGAATCAACGTGAAAGGTATGCGTAGCAAATGCGGGGTCAATTCATAATGTTATCAGTTTTCTGTTTCCAGTAATTACCCCATCACCCCTCATTTGAATAAGGCCTTGAAGCAGCCCTCAGTTGGTGAAACAATTGTAAGCTTGACATAAACTAGGTCCCACCTTTCAACTTGCGCTTTTCGACACGAGCTGATAATCGATTTCTAACAGCACATAACGTCGGTTCAATCAACTAATGAGGTGCCTGGAGGTTTCGACCTCGGACTACAGTTAGAGTGACTGAATTTATATTTCTGATGTGAGATTACCAAATATTTTGTATGCTCTCGAACTGCATTGTCCAAAAAATATTTTTCTCAGCATAAAAATGATTTAAGTAGTATTATTAGGGACCTTGAATAGGAAATAAAATGTTGAGGGGGGAGACTTTGAAAAAAGTGTGGTTTTGTTAGAAACGAAATCTCGCTGTACATGTTGTGTTTATATGGAAGTGAGAATTTTGTTAAATACTTTCAGTTCATTTCTAATAGAAATTGTAAACAAAACGATTTGCTTTGATTAGGAATTCGAATTTTCATAGTATTGAGCTAATGATCCCTTCATTTCATGCATCGGGGCATTTTTCCTACGCTGAGCTGTACGAATTCATCTTCGAGTTATGAAAAAATTAACGCAAACAATGGACTTCTGCAGAGTTTGGCAATCCATCTATCCAGTAATCATTGATGAGCGAAATGAATGTAGGAGGTACTTCCAAATGTCGTGTCCCTGAAAGTGTATTATATGTAGGGATCAGATGAGTTATTTATAATCAAGATATTATTGAAGACGCCCTGAGCCGGCAGATGATATTATAGATAGGGATAATACCGATGTAAAAATGTTGGTTGACTTCTTCGAGAAACAAAGGCGGTTTCCTGATAAAGATACTTTTATTTCCATTGCTACGGGAATTACTAGGAATAAAGGTAAGAATTGTAACGATGTTTTTGGAGTAGGGTTTAAGGCAATATAAAGAACACAGATGGACGAAATCTTTGCGGATTGAAATCATTGAGAAAAAAGAAAAATCCTCTTGACAAAAAATAACGAAATTCAAATTCATGACTATGTTATTTCTGTTGATCCATTGCTATTTCAACACATATCCGCTTGCCCTATTTAAAGACAAAAAATAAAATGTATACTAGTTATCACCAGAAATTCCTATCAATTTCGAAAGTTTGGAAAGTTATCTTTACGTTATTGATTGAATCATGCTACTAGATCGTTGTTGATGAGAATAATAATTACAAAAGTAACACGTACGTGGCATTTGATGGATCCGAAAGAGACGATATCAAATCAGCCAAAAGGAATAGTCGCCTACAAAAAAATAACTGAGCCAATACTAAACTCGGTGGAAATATGCCTTCGATAATCACTCAAAATGAATTTTTGGCGAATAGTAAAAAAACGCTTGATGAAAATTTTGAATGGAGGAGACTGGCTATTGTAGCGCCATAATGAGGCCGGGGCCAATGATTGAAGGAGGAGAAGAAGAAAATGTTGAGAATTAAATCAACTGAAAAATATTGTTATAATTTTGAAAGATATACTTGTCTTCGTGTTATTAATGGAGTTAATGGATAAGAATTGTAAAATATATCTTCTGAAACTATCACGAAAGAAAGTTCAACAAAAAATATTTTCATGGAGGCGTGGAAATTGGTGCTGTGGTTTCATCGTGGCTGTTGCTCCGTTCTCCCCTACACGTTTTATTTCCCGTTCGAGATCTCTACGACCCATGATTCTCAAATAAATATTTCATATTCAGGTGAAATTTCACATATAAATAAAACCAATACTATTTATATATATTATGAATTAATTCTCCGTAGTTATTTGCTTGAATAATGAACACTTTGAGAGCACTAAACAATTTTGGTGGATATTGCTATTTATATTATGGAAAAGAAAATCCCATATCAAATTCATTTACTGTAACTGTAATCCGAGGTTTTAACGTTTTGGACGCTCCAGGTGACCTACTCAACATCATTAAAACTGTCTTGGCGACAAACAAAACTTACCCTCATTTGCAAATTTTTCGAAAAGCACTACAGAAATTAAACGAAAGGCAAAACATCTTCAGAAACAAGGTTGCCCGGCCAACTTGATGCTATATAGAAAAACTTTCATATTCCCAGAATGTGAACGATATTGTTGTGCATTGGATAATCGACTGTAATTCGATGTTTTCATTTTCGAAAAAATGAATACAGTGAAGCATTTTGCCATTTTTTTATATTTCACTACAAGTGGAAGGTGCTGTATAATAATAATGATATTTATTTCGAAACAATGTTCAATACAATTCAGTACAATCAGATGATACAAAATAAACATTTGGAGTTCCTACAAAAATAGAAGTTGCGCGTAGGCATGTTCCTGAGTATTTCGATTAGGCAATTTTTATGATAGCATTGCATCAAAAGTCGAAAAAAAAACTGAAACAATAATAATAAAAAAACATGAATAAAGACATAACTCTATCAAAGGTATAAATTTTCGATTTGAGTAAAACAAAACCAGACAAAACAATACACTATTACATCAATCTACAGTTAAAAATGCATAATTTAAATTCAATAATCAATAATATCTGGCAAGATGTTGAGCTATAAAGTGCATATAGCAACTGATCATTCTCAACGAGATTATGTGCTGTCCTTCTGTCTGAGTTTAATACATTTTTGAAATAAATTTTTTGTTCCGTCTTCAATTTAAATATTATACTTTAGTTTGTGAATTTTATAATTGGGAATCATAATCTCATAATGAATTATGATAAATTTTCGGTGTAAATACTTGATATTTTCCATACTATTTATTTTTCTTAGTTGATAGCTCTTTAAAAGGCAGAAACAAATGTTTTTGGGTATACGGGTTTTTTGTTTTGTTTGAACGTTTTTGTTGAACGCGTATAGCGCAGTGGAACAGTATTCGAGCCAATACCAAATCGTGTGTCGAGTGAGTCGAATCGAAAGGTCCACTTCGATGAATTGTTGATTCCGGTAATTACGGCTTTTTCTGCACTTATTTGTGAAAATTGCATCCTTTGAAACTTTCTACACGGTGTGGTGAAACTGGTAGGCCTACCCCTCCAAGCAGCCAAGAAGATCACGGCAGTCTACAGTCCACATAAGAACACGGTAAGGCTATTTTTTACTGTTTCCCTGCATCCGAATTGTTAATAGGCTTTTCTTGGTTATTTCAAAAAGGGTTCGTTAACATATTGGCCCTTCAGAGTCCGGATACTTTGAAAGCGTTTGTTTTCCTGCCTTTTTGAAATAAAATTTGCAATTATCCCAATTATACTAACTTTTCGAAAAATTTACAAGTGTTTTGATAACTTCGTTGGTAGATAGCGAATATATTCTTTCGTTCGAGTTGGAAATATTACAATTTGAAATATAATTCATATACGAAGAATGAATATTCGCTAGAACCGCTTTTTGTTTCGTTCAATGCTATTACTTTTATTTTGCGGATAATACAAATATCTCTCGTCTCGTCAACTTTGTTTTGAATGAAGGAGTATACATTTAAGGTAAGCGTCCATAGGTACGCATCGTACGTATCGTACGGATCGTATGAAACGGATTTTAGAATTATTAGTATAGTAAGTTATGCATATGCGTCCACTGACCGGCAGCGGACGGATCGCACGTATCGGTCCGTCGGTAATGCCGATGAAATTGATCGAAGGGGCAACTTTTCCGACTGGTGCGGATGACGTCATGCGGATTGCCGATAAATGGACGCATGTTGCAAACAGGTAGTCACTGCTAGCTTCACAGATCATTTAAATTTTGTTTCATTACGACACTAAGTACACACACGTGCAATTATAATTGGTATTACGCATATCATGGACATTGCAAGACTAATCACAATTGTACAAGAGTACGAAGAGTTGTACAATTTAAAACACCCTCATTATTCGAATCAACAAAGACGAGATAATATTTGGGAAGAAATTTGGAAAAGATTGAATCAAACTGGTAAGTTTATTCATATTTCAATATATGTAAGGTACAAAATTTAGGTACAAAATATTCAGTTAACTGTATCATAGAGTCACGTGAACCTCCTTCCAGCTCGAACTCTCCTTAATTGCCATTCTACTGACCCTTCTGCTGAATTGAAATAATTTTTGTTCTATATGAAGAAAATCCTCACAAAATCCTCACATTTTATCAAATCCCCACAAAATACCCGCACGATTCGAAATTCCGCACAATGTGCGGAATTCCGCACACATTGGCATCACTGTTCACAACGAAAATGCGAATGTTACTTACAAGCCGACCGTCGCATCGGCAATCCGATCGCTACGGATACAGTGGACGCACTACCACAAATCAATCCGTTTCATACGATCCGTACGATACGTACGATGCGTACCTATGGACGCTTACCTTTAGTTGACTGCAATATTGCTTTTTTTGTCGAAATCAGTTTGAAGTTGTTATTGTTTTTTATACTTGTCACTGATTAGATCTTGCTTCGTTACTTTCGCGGTTGATTGGCAATCAGTGGCGTAACAATTAATAATTAGTTATCATTCAAAAGAGAAAATATTTAAGGAAATTGTTGTTTTGCGTGATAAAAACGCCGGAACCAGCGGTGGACCATTGTTACAGTGTGTTACAGTGATTGAAAATCAGCAGCTTGTTTTTCAACTTTATTTTAATTTCTACATTACATTTAGATTCAACTGAGGTCATTGATACATGTACATTATTTCGTGAAGAGTGGGAGTTTTTTTGTCGAATTTGTGACATAATTTAAGCACTTTCACGGTTGATCAAATACAAATTAGTTATCGCAATTTACTTACTTTAATTACTTGTTTCGTTCACTTTATACTGACATTAGTTGAACACGATGGCGGCAGCCGCGGCAGCTAAAATCAAACAGTTTCGTGCCTTGAGAGACACTTGGTCACAGCGTTTGGATGATCTTAAAGAATCTGCCGATTTGGCCGAAACTAATGATAGTATTAAAGAAGAATTTAAAGCTCGATACGAAGATATAAATATAATATCTACAGAATTTCAAAATAACCATTTGACTCTTACTGGAATTTTGGCAACGCAGGAAGGGGCTGATTTAAATGCCGAGCATGTGATTAGACGCGAATTTGATAGGAAATATTATTTTATCAAAACAAAATATTCTAGGTTATTTTTCAATACAGATCCAGTAGCTTCTAATATAAATCCTAATGTGAAATTACCAAAGATTGATATCCCAAAATTCAGTGGAAATTTACAAGAATGGCCAGCCTTTTTAGATTTGTATAAATCACTCATTCATAATAATGCTTTACTTAGTAAAACGGAGAAATTTAGATATCTTTTAACTTCTTTGTCCAAAGGAGCTTTGTCTTGCATCAAATCATTGAAAATAACTGACAACAATTATGATACTGCCTTTGTTACATTAGTGGATAGATTTCAAAACCCACGTCTTATAGCTAGTACTTATTGGCAAGAAATAATAGATTTTCCGAAATTACATACCGAATCGGCTACAGGTTTACGTAATTTACTCGAATGTTTTCATGAAAATCTAGATGGTTTGAAAAATTTGAATCTACCAGTAGAGTCGTGGAGTTTTGTACTATTCCATATATTGATTAAAAAACTTGATTCTACTACTATGAAACTCTTTGAAATGAATTATGCTTCTTCAGACATTCCCACCTATGAAGATCTTGTTACTTTTTTGAAAACTCAGTGTACTGCATTAGAATCAGTTGTGTTATACTCTCAAAAAAATAGTCGAAGTTCATACAATGCTAAATTTAGTTCAAATGTTGAGTTTTCTCGAGACAATAAAAATGAAAAAAAATCGTTTTTAGTTGCCAACAATCACAAGACTACAGGAATTTGTTTGCTATGTAATTCTAAAAAAATTGTTGTTCTAAAATTGTTCGTTTTCGTTAACCAGCTGACGAACGTCAACCCTCAGAAGTCGAAACTTGTGCGAGCAATGGATCAATTCACCTCATTTAATATATAGATGCCCATTATTTTTGAATAAAACTCCTACTGATCGGTATAAGTTGGTCAAACAAAAGGGTTTGTGTTTGAATTGCTTACATCCGTCACATCGCTCTTCTGAGTGTAGAGTTCAAGAAACTTGTCGTGTTTGCCATCATAAGCATCATAGTTTAATTCATTTTACAGGCAGCACTTCTGAACCGAGTGCTGAACCAAGTAGTTCGGGTTCAAATTCGGCGATTTCACAAGAAAGTGGTACTTCTAATAATACTTCGAATGTAGCTTCCAATCATTTGAATGTTCTTTTTGGTTCTGTTAAAAATAATACAATAGCCTTATTAGCCACCGCAGTAGCTGAAATCAAGGACAAATACGACATTGTTCACAGGGTTAGGGTATTAATTGATGGTGGTAGTCAAGTTAGTTTGATGACTTCTTCATGCGCTAATCGTTTAAAATTATCTCGGTCTCGTTTGTCAGTAGTTGTTAGTGGAATTGGGCAGTCTGCACTGGAAGCCAAATCAGGTGTTACATTTCAGCTTCGACCTGTGGCAAGAGAGTTTCCAGTAGTCAGCGTAGAAGCTGTAGTCATACCAAAAATCACCTCACATATGCCAAGTTCTCATTTTTCTTTCGATGATTGGGCTCATTTGAAAGATATTCAGTTGGCCGATCCTCACTTTAATATTCCTAGTGGAGTGGATATTTTGTTGGGAGCGGAGTTGATTTCAGACATTCTGCGTAGCGGCCAAGTTCGTGGAGATCCAGATCGTCCTATGGCTATGGAAACAATATTTGGCTGGGTAGTTACTGGTAAAATATGTCTTCAGCCTTCTTCATTAAAATACTCATTTTTAACACATGTTCAAACTTCATCGTTAGAATTTACTTTGAAGAAATTTTGGGAGTTGGAGGAAGTTCCGCATTCAACTTGCCTGGATCAAGATGAACAAAAGTGTGAAGATTTTTTTGTAGCTTCGCATTATCGTGATCCATCTGGAAGATATATCGTATACTTGCCTTTCAAGGAAGAAGCACCTTCTTTTCTGGAAACTCGTTCGATGGCGTTAAGGCGATTTGTTGGTTTGGAACGTCGATTATTACAATAAAAAAAATTGTATTTGGCTTATTCATCCTTCATGAAGGATTATTTGGAAAATGGACATATGACAAAAATGGATAGTTTGCCGAAGGATCCAAGTAAGGTTTATTATATTCCTCATCATGGAGTACAAAAGCCTGATAGTACCTCAACAAAGTTACGTGTCGTTTTTGACGCATCTGCTTCACCCCCTGGTGGTGAATCTTTGAATGAAAAATTATTGATTGGACCAAAGTTACAACAGGATTTAGTTAGTATTTTACTTCGTTTTAGGATACACCCTTTTGTGATAACAGCTGATATTCGACAAATGTATTTGCAAATACTCGTTGCTCCAGAACAACGGGATTACCAGCGGATTGTGTGGCGTTTCGATCCCAATGGTCAACTTGATGAATATCAGTTGAATACTGTGACTTTTGGAGTTGCAAGCTCGCCCTATTTAGCTATTCGAACTCTGTTGCAGCTTGCCAAGGACGAAGGCCATAATTTTCCTAATGCAGCCAAAACTTTGAGTTCGGATATATATGTCGATGATTTGGTCACTGGAGGAGAGTCTCTAGAATTTGTCAGGTCTCTTCAAAATGAGATGATTGGTCTGTTGAAAAGAGGGGGTTTTGAGCTCAGAAAGTGGTCGAGCAATCGTGCAGAACTTTTGAATAGTTTTCCCGTAGATTTTCGACATCAATCTTCGCTATCGTTCGACAGTGAGGATAATTCTGCAATTAAGATTTTGGGTCTGCAATGGCGACCAACTTTGGATACATTTTCATATAGCGGTGAAATCATTGAACGGACTTGTTCAAAAAGAAATATTCTGTCAGATTTGGCACGGATATTTGATCCGTTGGGGTTTTTGGGACCTGTTACATTTTTTGCAAAATATTTTATGCAGCTGTTATGGACATTGGGATTACAATGGGACGAGGAACCTCCATTAGATATCAAGTCTCGTTGGATAGAGTTCAAACGTGACTTACCTTCTTTATCGTCATTAAGTATACCTCGATATATTCTTGGTAGAAACATTAATAATATTCAACTACATGGGTTTGCGGATGCATCAGAAAGGGGTTTTGCTGCTGTAATCTATATTCGATGGTCAAGTGCTAATGGCCAAGCACAGACCAATTTGTTGATCTCTAAATCGAAGGTTGCTCCCCTAAAGCGTATATCTATTCCACGATTGGAATTATGCGCTGCAGTTCTGTTAGCTGAATTGATGTATTTTGTAATACATACTTACGATACAAGTATTTGTTTTCAAAATATTTTTGCATGGTCTGACTCTTTGGTTGCTTTGAAATGGATTAGATCGTCTCCTCATCGTTGGCAGACGTTCGTTAGCAATAGAGTTACCAAAATTCAAGATCAAATTGAGCCCAGTTGTTGGCACCATGTGAAAGGAGTAGACAATCCTGCGGATTGTGCCTCTCGTGGTTTATCTGCCACAGAATTGGCAGGGCACCAACTGTGGTGGAAGGGCCCATCGTGGCTTACGGATTCATTTGAATCGTGGCCTATGGTAGAACCGGAACTCGCTAATTTGGGTTGTCTTAAGGAAGAGGAAAGGACAATTTCGTTGACAGGGTTTATTTCGTTAGATTCTGTAGATAATCTTATTGAAAAATTTTCGTCTTTGCTTAAGATTCAAAGAATAATTTGCTATGTTTTTCGGTTTTTCCATTACACAAAAACTAAAAATAAAACTTTTGATGTTTTTAGTCAGCAGGAATTGCGTAGATCACTTCTCATTCTTGTTAAAAGAGTACAATATAAGGTTTTTGCTGAGCTGATAGACAGTTTGGCACATAAAAAACCCATTTCCAAAGCATTTCGAAAATTGTCACCGTTTCTTGATGAAACTGGATTACTGAGGGTGGGCGGTAGATTGGTTAACGCTCGTATTCCTTATGATAATAAGCATCCCATTCTACTCCCTCAGAAACATAGACTCGTTGAACTTCTGATAAATGAATATCATCAGAAGCACCTTCATCTCGGTGTCCAAAATTTACGATTTCTTATTTCAGAGAACTTTTGGATTTTGAATGCCAAAAATGCTATTAGATCAGTTATATCGAGATGTATTCGCTGTTTTAGGGTTCGTCCTAATTCATTAACCCCTTTTATGGGCAATCTTCCGGCTAGTAGAGTTTCACAAGTGAAACCTTTCTCGATTGTTGGGGTGGACTTTGCTGGCCCCCTGAATATTACCTTATCAAAGGCCCGTGGTTGTAAGAGTCAGAAAGCCTATATATGTGTATTTGTGTGTTTCGCTACTAGGGCCATTCATCTGGAATTAGTTTCCGACTTGTCGTCAGATGCATTTCTGGCGGCTTTACGTAGATTTCTAGGTAGAAGAGGTCGCCTATCGGTGATAAACAGTGACTGTGGTACCAATTTTGTGGGGGCAAACAGATTGCTGAAGGAGATGTTTCAACAAGCTGTAGATGTCGAACATATTGAATGGAAGTTCAATCCACCTTCCAGCCCTCATTTTGGAGGTTTGCATGAAGCTGGGGTAAAGTCCGTCAAAGGACATTTGATCAGGGTCATTGGCGAACAAATCCTTACTTTCGAAGAGATGTATACGATTCTTGTACAGATTGAAGCCCTCTTGAATTCTAGACCTTTAACTGAAATGAGTTCAGATCCAAATGATTTACGAGCTTTAACCCCAGGACACTTTTTAACAATGGAGCCACTGTCTGTTTTACCTGATCCTGATGTTTCGAATCTGCCAATAAATCGTTTATCTAGGTGGCAGCTCTTGCAAAAAATCCACCAGGATTTCTGGAAGAGGTGGCATCTAGAGTATTTGAATACTTTAATTCATCGTAAAAAATGGACTGATCACCAACCCCCATTGGCTGTAGGTAAACTGGTCCTTATTAAAGATGAATTGCAACCCCCCATGCGGTGGCGCTTAGGGCGTGTACGAGAGATATTTTTCGAAACAGATGGCATCGGACGTGTTGCTTCTGTTAAAACGGCTCTAGGAATAGTCCGTAGGCCAGTTATTAAACTATGTCCACTTCCCACGGATTAAAATGCACTCGTGTTTTTCGACTGCATTTTGGTGGGCGGTATGTTCCGTCTTCAATTTAAATATTATACTTTAGTTTGTGAATTTTATAATTGGGAATCATAATCTCATAATGAACTATGATTAATTTTCGGTGTAAATACTTGATATTTTCCATACTATTTATTTTTCTTAGTTGATAGCTCTTTAAAAGGCAGAAACAAATGTTTTTGGGTATACGGGTTTTTTGTTTTGTTTGAACGTTTTTGTTGAACGCGTATAGCGCAGTGGAACAGTATTCGAGCCAATACCAAATCGTGTGTCGAGTGAGTCGAATCGAAAGGTCCACTTCGATGAATTGTTGATTCCGGTAATTACGGCTTTTTCTGCACTTATTTGTGAAAATTGCATCCTTTGAAACTTTCTACACGGTGTGGTGAAACTGGTAGGCCTACCCCTCCAAGCAGCCAAGAAGATCACGGCAGTCTACAGTCCACATAAGAACACGGTAAGGCTATTTTTTACTGTTTCCCTGCACCCGAATTGTTAATAGGCTTTTCTTGGTTATTTCAAAAAGGGTTCGTCAACATTTTTTTTGATGAGATTTTCAGAATTGCTTATTCTAATATAGTCTTTGTGAATATCTAATAAAGGTTGAAAATGATTTTTTTGAAAATGGATGAAATCTCTTTGTTTCCGACGAGTGTCATAGGCGTGATTGATCATTTTGAGATCACTTTTGTTTATATATCGGTGAATTACCAAACTATATAATCAGAGTTATCTCACGTAAAATATATTCAATTCCTCAAACAGTAGATCAGAGTCATGAGTGTCATTTTCTTATTGAAGATGATTCATAGATTTTTTTTCTAAGATTTTCAATGTTTTCATGTAACAGGAATTCACGTTTTCCCAGCTAAGTATGGAATGTCTAAGCCGTGATTTTTCAAAAGAGTGATATTCAATTTTCAGCTCTACTATTACCTTCAGATATTTGAAGCTATATTGAACATATCGGATTGTTCGACATATGTTATCTATGCGTTCGTCCCAAAGTATGTAAGAATCAATTAAAACACTTAAGTATTTAATGTGATCTGCTGACTTGATCAACCTATGTTTTCGGCTGTATATTGACAATGTATAAGAGTGTGATACAGAATTTGTATAGAAAGTGGAAGCAACAAAAAATTCTTCTCAGAATTATCGTCAGCACTCGGTGATCGAACCAATTCTTGATATTCTCGATATTATATTTGATTCAGATTCGAGGCTATCCCAAGACCTTCATTGTATAATACTACGGTATCATCGGCAAAACTAGTGATTTTTCTTGATGTATTTAAATCAAGTAGCCCATTGAGGTGAAAGGTAAAATGAATAGGTTCGAATACTGTCCCTTATACATGAAGTAACCATTAATTTTTTTTGCCAGAGCGGGAGACCTGCGGATTTATGTAATGAAAAAAAAGGTTTTCAGTTTTTTTCCCCCTTTTTCGTTATAGAAGATACTATAACACAAAATAATCGGATCACTAAACACAATATAATTAAGTAGGCACGACTTACGAATCTCCAGTAGTGGCGTTATTCAATTGCATTGATCTCGTCAGCAATTCCATTCAGAACTGCCAGAGTATCATAATAACAATATCATAGGAAACGTTTTCAGACCACAAGGCAGATCTGTAGGTACTAGCAAAGGTATTTGCTAGCGATTGTAAAAATCAAGACTCACAAGCATTTATACCTCCTCTTGCATTTATCTCTTATGAGGAGCAAAAAACAGTGTGAGATGATTCCATTTTGAATGAACGTAAACATGAACAGAATTGTCCCAAAACTATTTGACCATGATCGAATTTTGGCACCTTCATCGACCCTGAGGAATCTGACAATATATACCAACAATAGGAAAATACACTGAGACTCACTGGAGCGAAAGCAATAGGATATTTAAGTACGCTCCTATTGGTGCACTTCGGGAAGGCGTGGCTTTTACTGAGTATGTCATTGGATTCACTTCTGTATAGTAGTTTAATTATTCTGTGGCAGTACAGTAACGCAATTGTTTGACACAACAAATTTTGGACTGGCCCCAAGAGAGAGAGAAGACTGCAGAGTGAGCAAGATAGAATACTTCAAGTGAACTCCTTGCTCAATGTAGCCAATAAAGAGAGGTTGAGAAGGATAGAGTAATTCAAGTATAGAATTATCATTCTGTCCTTCACAATATCACTTCAATTTGCATATCCTTTCTCTCTCTATTGTATAACGCATCGAGTTATATGGAAAACTGTCATGAAGGCCAGTCCATTAGTTGTATGTCATGGTTACTACTCCATGAAATTTAGAATCTATTTTATCCAAATCATTATATTAGTTCCCATTGAAAAACTTTCATCCAAGTACAGAAGTAGCATATTAATATATTGGATTTCAGACACAGACAATTGGAATGTATATAGCACCTTCCACTTGTAGCGAAATATAAAAAGATGGCAAGATACTCTAATGTATTCTATTTTTCAGACCCTGGAAAACAACAAATTGCAGTCGAATATCTCATGCACAACAATATCGTTTACATCTTGGGAATGTGAATTTGTTTCTTTGCAGCATCAGATTTGCCAGGCAAATTTCTGAAGTGATTCTCAAAGAATTTGAAAGGGAGGTTAAGTCGCAGAACCGGTTCAAATGATGTTAGAGTATTTTGCCAATACATTGAGTGAGACCTCGTTTATTATCATCTCACAAATGTTTTAACTACTGAGGGCTGCAGTCAAGCAGTCAAGGGGTGATGGAATAATTACAAAAAGCAGAAAACTCAAAATTATCATTATCAGGAATTGACCCCGCATTTGCAACACATACCATGCTTCGAAATATAATATCAAGAAATCACCTCCCACCAAGCAGACAGCTGATTAGCAGGAAAAACATTTCAACTGATTGTAACCCACTTTTCCACGTCCATCATCATGATACTTTCATCATTCTATCTCTCTTGAGCTGAAGGGGAAATTATAAGTGAGTCAAGTAAGGAATCCGCTGTTTTTGTTACATTATACTTATCTGAATTTCCCTCTTAGTTTACCTACCGTGATGTCTTTGAATTGCTGAAATGATCTATTTTTTCAAAAATAATGTTCAGTAAAGTTGAGACATTTCAATTTGGTACTCAGTAGAATTCCGTCAGACGAGTGAGAAATTAGCAAAAATTTAAAAAATTACTGTCATCATTCTATCTCTTTTGAGCTGTAGGAGAAATTATAAGTAACTCAAGTGAGGAATGCGATGCTCTTTTTACTTTATACTTATCTGAGATCTCCTCTCGATTCACTTCTCTTGATATCCTTCAATTGCCTAAATCATATTTTTTCAAATATAATGTTCAGTGAAGATGAGACATTTCAACTTTCGTCAGACTACGAGTGAGAAATTAGCAAAAATTTCATGTGGCAACTATGTACAGTATCCGTAAACCTCCTCCATACAGACGAGTCCACCTGCTTCAAACTGCAGCCTGAGTGCATGCAGTGGTTTCATTATCATTTATGTCGCGTTTCATTCCGTCTCACAAAGAGAATGGATCCCTGTTTACGTCTACAAAACGCCCCGAGAAATATTGCAAGTTGTGGCACACTACTTAACTAACATTTATAATATTTACAATGAAATCTCGCCAGGATACTCTTTTTGTTCTCGACTTGTGGGAAAAAGAGCACGTTCATCATTTTAATTGTAGGGCTTGAGCGGTGAATATCAACGTATTGTGGGTTAAAGAGCGTATAATATCAGATATTTTTCTTGCGGGGTTAACATTACCCAAATGGATTCTTTTTCATCGTGATATATTTAGGAGTTTACGTTTCCTTTCAGGATGTTTGTTGGACAGTCGCTTTTCATATGGTTGAAAGCCAGATATTTTTCACGGAGAAGTGAACATTTGAGGCATATGGTGTTCGGAAACTTCCTTGCGCTGGGGATATAACAATGGAAAAAATGTCACAAACTGAAGATGAGGGTTGATGACAAAAAAAAAGGATAACTTGAGATGTAGTGTTATCGAGGAAGGTTCAGACATGAGTTTTGACTTTCATTGGTCTCTTTCGAGTCATCATTCTCCGGACAACTAACCGTGATACTTTTCGAAATATAGAATATCTGAAAATATAGAAATAAAGTCAATTGTGAAGCAATTCATTTATGATGAGTATTCATAATCTAGAACACAAAATATAAAAAAATTACCATTTTCACACAATAATGTCAGGTATCGTTTCAGTCCCAGTTTTTTGTGTACCCAGGTAACAGAGCATCGTACGAAGAAATGACAGCCAATGTTCTGGAGGGCCCCAGCGCTTTTCATCTTACTGATTGAACAGTTCATAGGGCAGTCGAAGGAACAACATCTATTTCAATGAAGTGGTCGAATGATTATCCCAAGGGTTAATCGTGGCACCGAACTAATTGGATCATTTTATAGAGATCAATTACCCTAACACCAAACTGATATTTTTTTTTCAGATTGTGTTAAGTGGATAACCCAAAAAATCTGCGAACAAAAAATATACTTTTAATAATAAAAAACACTTATGATACAGTTTCTCCATCAAATTGGACAATATAAGCAGAAAGAATACTTTCATTAAACCTAATTTATAATAACTTTCTCGACCAGTGTATTGGAAAAATTGCGGAGCGTGTTCTTGAGGTATTATACTTGCATCCTCTATTTTACTTGGAAGCAATATTATAGAGAAATACTTATACTTACTACTATTCTATTTGGAATTTGACGGGCTTCAACGTGGTTTCCATTTAGTATATGACAAAAGCCCGACCCATTCAATAAAATCTCCGACACTAAAATTCAATGTCATCAGCAATTGGTCTATCGTGGAAAAACGGTTCGTTGTTCATGTGGCTTGTTTCTTTCATCAACTGAACACTGCGAGCAGGCTCAAATAACTGCATTATCTTCCAAACAAGTCACATCTCTCGTCTTATGGCTTTAGTCCAATATTCCACTTGGAATTTTTGTTCAATGGAATAGCACCAAAAGTTCTAATCTCATCGTTTATAAATCCTTTTCTCAGATGAAAATAATTTGGCTGCTTCTAATGTGATGAATATAGAGACTGTCATAAAATAATTCTGGAAAGTTTTCACGCCGTGTTTTTCGGCTCAGAGCTAAACAAAGACTCATTTTCAATGGTCAATGAGTCAAAAATGAATTTTCCCGTGAAGTTGCGAAAATAAATTGAATTGAATTAAATTGGAATTGAATTTAAATTGTTTGTATATTTGAAACAAAATAGTTATCTGTTACAGAACTGGTGCATAAAAAAATATATATTGAACTTTATCTAAGAAAACGTATATCGTATAACTGATTCTCTAGTGGATATTGTACAATATATTCTAGGGCTTTATAATCCATGTGAGTTCATAGCGATACTTTTTCTCATACTTTATTTCATATCATATTGATACAGGGGAGAAGAGATGATATAATTTTAAAATTTGTCTACTCTTCATAGAAATTATAGTTATCTCGACTTGTAATGCAAATATTCATGGGCATGCTTGAAGACTGGCTTTAAATCAAATATTCTAAAAATTAACAATTTGTTCAGGCCAGCCTCAACTCACCTACACTGTAGGTTGACGGACCGACACCTATTAGAAAACAACTACTCCCGTGGGTAATACCACGAAGGGCATTGGATTACATCCAATAGGTGTTAGTGCGGGATTCTTCACAGAAGAAATTCCACATATGCTCTTGGCGATACAACTACCAGAATTGATTTCCAATTATTGGGACGGGACACACTTGCAGACCGGTTTCGGGCTATTTGGCCTCTCGTCAGTGCAAGGCAGTGCTATCATCAACATAAGTCGATGACTTCCCATAATTAAAAATCATATTCGAGTAGAGTATCTTCCCTAGACCTAGGCTGATACAAACAACTAGCAAAATAGCCGTTATACCCAATTCCTAGTACAAGGAAAATACGAATAATGCAAATATCAAGTGTGTCCCGTCCAATAATTGGAAATCAATTCTGGTAGTTGTATCGCCAAGAGCATATGTGGAATTCCTTCTGTGAAGAATCCCGAACTAACACTTATTGGATGTAATCCAATGTCCTTCGTGGTATTAGCCAGGGGAGTAGTTGTTTTCTAATAGGTGTTAGTCCGTCAACCTACAGTGTAGGTGAGTTGAGGCTGGCCTGAACAAATTGTTCAT
Organism: Zygogramma bicolorata; assembly: GCA_032362365.1. NCBI lineage: Eukaryota > Metazoa > Arthropoda > Insecta > Coleoptera > Chrysomelidae > Zygogramma > Zygogramma bicolorata. The sequence continues at coordinate 297,142 of JAVJAQ010002961.1, forward strand.
TTTTAGAATATTATCTCGACTTGGTCACGACTGAAAACATCAACTATTCAGCCAATGAGTGTAAAGGAACATTCACTCAAAAAATAACCTTCAGATTTCTTTAAATACAAAGTAATGACTTCCCCTCAAAATAACATAGGAAATTGTTCTGACTGCGATTAGTGTTTCACTCCAAACCATTCGAATTGCAAGAAATTCCAAGCTTGTCCATGTGCCAGCTGACCTGTAACGTATTCAAACATCACACAAACAAAATGGAATCTCAGGTGAACGCGATGGGCCTCTTCGAATGTTTTCCTTCTATAATAGGATGACTTTTGGGTGCTGGACTAGAGCCAAATTGGCACTAGCGATCGTTACGGCATGCCTTACTTTGCCATCTGCCCGATGTCACAGATGTGGTCGATGGGGGAATGTCAGGCCAAAATATTTTTGTGTTATTTCTAGAAGAGTATGTTGTAGGGATACCGTATTGAAAAATGATATTGAACATTCCGGAAATGACGGTGAATTCTATACTTCTCTCTAGGATCACACCTCTATTCGGGAATCATACAGAAGGAAGTACTTGTGAGAAGGAAAGTTTGGGACACGACGCCGAAGGCGGAGTGTTCCATTCCTTCAAACAAAATAAAATCACTTTTAGCATGTATATCATACACAATTTTTTTTCTACAAACAAAATTAAAAGTCCAAATTAACGCATACCTATCTTACATTAATTTATTGATAAAATAATAGCCTCGAAATTATCAGTTTTGAATCCAATTTCATCTAATCTATTCATGAAACTATTTGCCAAGGAAATCAAAAACAGAATTTGTTGATTTGTCTTTGTTGACAACGAACGTCAATAAATCACGAATTATTCTTTCTCGTTTCTTCGTTCCTCGATAGAAAGTGTTCCAGAAAATGAATTTCTACCGCCGGAAATTGAAGAAGCTGCCAATAAAGCTGTTTTTTAATTATTGCCTAGTAAGTCAAAGCGACAGTACGAGTTTTCATACGATCCTTTCTTGAAATGGTGTGATCAGAAAAATGTCAGTGGCAAGGAGGGCAGTGAAAAAGTGCTTCTTGCATACTTTGAAGAAAAGTCCAAAATATGGAAATCGTCAACACTTTGGTCGAATTACTCTATGTTGAACTCGATGATGAACATAAATAATCATGACATAAGCAGATATTACAAGCTTGTGGCTTTTTTGAAGCGAAAGGATGAAGGATATCGACCGAAAAAGTCAAATAAATCACTTTTACCTAAAAATGATTTACTTTTAACACCAGTGTCATAAAATGACATTTTAGACACTGACAGGATGCGTCAAAAATTATACTTTTACTAACGTTTGTAGAAAAATACTGTTTGCAATAGTTTCGTTTTTTTTACTACTCCCACTATTTTGAACCATTCATTACATATTTGACAGCTATTGAGTAATGGCTCATTAAGAAAACACGTGTATTCTAAGTTAATGGCGGCCGCTTCTGGCAAAATAAAATTGAAAATGATGCGATATATGCAAAATTAAACCTGATAATTTTGGTCTCATGACTACATTAAATTATCTGAAACCAAATTCAAAGACTTTCAAATTCTCTGTGAAATTGAATGGAAATCATATTTTGAGGAAATTTATTATTCAACAATATGTGGATTGGTACTGTTTCTAGTCATATCCATGAAGCAAGCAATTAATTGTTTTACCCACTTCTTGTCATGCAGCGACTCGTCGATCATTGAAGATGAGTGATAAAAAAAATTCGTGCTACACCACCAGAAGTTAACGCGCAAGCATGGTGGGAGTAGAAAAAGTACGGTACGCAACTAGAGGATAAGACCAGTTCGTACACTTACTAACGCTTCGTACACTTACTAACGCTTCGTACTCACAATTTTTCGCTGGTGAGTAATAGGGTACCCCTTGTTACTTAATAACACTATTACATTCATGTAAAACCAGAACATCATTGAGCAGTCATAGAATTTACTATTTCAATAAAATGTTAATGTTGGTAGATGAATCCCATTAGAAAAATAACAAAAGATTCAACCATTTCTGTTAACCCGTAGTAGAAGTCCGTTGTTTCTCAAAGTGAAGTGTAGTAGATTTACGATGCAGAAGAGCTGACATTTCGAGTCATGTCATGTCAGCTATTCGATTTTTGTTCCGTGTGTGCCAGACCCTGTGCCTCATTTCAATGTCATCTCAATAATAGAAAATTTTCGACAGTTGACAGTTCTGTCAGCTGATTCTCCTTCATTTCCTACTCTATTCAATTTGTGAACGGTAGTAGTTTTTTCCAAAGTTTCTTTCATGTGGCTATTTCTAAAATTGCATATTGGGCACAAGGGCTCCAAGCCTCCCAATCTTTAATGTCTTTATTGTGTTAGGGATGTCCCAAATTCTCCTTATTACAAAATACTCATAATTTCATTACAATATTTTTTCTAATGTCTATTTAAACTTCACCATGTGAATTTTTCCCAATTGAATTTTTTCATCACCATGTAAGTAATTTTTATACTTTATAGTATCAACTAATATTATATTACTCTTCTTTTATTGGAGAATTAAATGTAGATTCAGCTGATGATGAACCTATGTAGGTTCGAAACATGTACTGAATTACCGTACTGACATCTTTTAAATATTAAATTGTGGAGACGACTTAGAGTTTTTCTGCGTCCTATTTCTGTTAACTGTATCAGGATCTATTAGCAAAAAATTACGGCTTCTTCAAAGAACTTGAAAGACAAGTTTGTAGATTTGCTCGTATGTGGTTGTAAATGTAAGGGCTTCCATTGCCTATACAATTACCTCTATTGAAACCTGTTGCAAGAAAAAATAATATGCGATTGGTTGTACGTTTTGACACCATTATAAATATCGAGTCCGTGAACAGACTCGAGGTTAGGAATGAATTATGAAAGAGGGTGCAAGGAAGTACTACCTTATATTGTGAGGTATATGAATGACTAATCCTAGTTTTCAGATTCAGTATCAATTTTCTTCTTCCGAAGATGCTAAAATTTTTAGTGAAATTCGCATCGGGTGCGAGTAATATAAAGAGGACTTGAGTTATTCAACATCATCAATTTCCAAATAAAGTTCGCACAAGAATTCACTTCTTAAATATAACTTCAGTGCACAATACCGGGCATTACAAAAATTAAAATTTTTTTTAGGTACACAATTTTTCTCGTAGTGAGAGAATGGTAGCTTTCCCGTTGGAAAAGTCCTATATAACTAATAACATTTAGAGTCAGGAAAAATTACCCGAGAAAATTGTGGGGGCAATATAGACATTATTCCAAATGATAAGCCTTCCATGTTTAGAGACTTGTCTGATGAAGAGCTGTAATCCTATTGCAACGATGTATTGGAGAAGATAGGCCAGTGCATTGCAGTTGAGAGTTCTGACTCAGACATATCAGTCTGGAAATTCTGCTACATTTGTTGATTCAAAGACTGTTTCATATGATAACTGCTTCGAGGTTTGTACCGCTGAGCAATGTAGTAGTACGTCAATATGCAAAAAACAATTCAGAAAGAACTGAGATAGTTGAGATGAAACTACGAATAAAAGATAAAATTACATCAGAGCACTAAGTAGAGGAAACGTAGTAAACTGTCAATTCACAAGTACCTGACATCTATGCAAAATTATTAGGAAATTCCAGAAAGAAAAATTGTCATTATGAAAACTTCATGAAATGAAATGAAAAAACAGTAAAATGTGAAAACTTTGAGTGAAATAATACGAAAATTAAAGTAGATGAGAAAAGAATATTTGTGAATTGTGTAATTAATAACAAGGAAATAATAAAAAAATAGATCCAACCTCATTAGCTAAAATGATGTAAAACAAAACCATTATAAGACAATATATGGATAAACAAGCATGTGTATGATTCAACAGTCAAGAAAAGATATTAATGGTTTTCAGGAATTTGAGTATTTGTTTATGAAAAAATATAGGAGAGGAAATGCAAAACTCATGATAAGAAATAAATTGCATGTTTGATGAATAGGGAAGTATGAATTATAACAATAATGCTTTACAATTAAATTCAATTGCTCAACATTTGAATCATATCATGAGAGAGGAAGAAATTGTGGGTAACATCAGTAGACAAGAAATTTTTGAAGTCATGAATGTACATAAAATAAAATCCATGGAAGAGATTTTTGGATATTTACTACGATGAAAAAAACCATTATCCTATAGAAGAGGACAAACTACTTACATTCCACGGAATATTCAGGGGTACAAGCAGAGAGAGTATCTATCGTATCGTACCGTCCTTATGGTCTGATCTCATTGAGGAGAATTATTATAAATACCAGTTTCTTTGGCGAACAGACAATTGAAGTCTTTGCTTTGTCTTGCTTGGTTATTTCGTAAGGGGAGTGATTAACAAGGACGATATGGACAAATATTCCTCTCACAATTCTTGAGAATGACTTCAAATGTCTTCAAAATGGAAGTCGAAACGTCAAACAAATCAGAAGATAACAAACGGATAAAAACCCGACAAATTCATCTTGCATATATATATATATATATATATATATATATATATATATATATATATATATATACATCACGCCAACATTATTGCGTCCTTTCACAAAACGACACTACTGCGTCCCCTTGAATTCTTGTATTTAGGGAGAGTTTTATAGCGAATACTTTTTCTCCTCATTAAATGCATTCCGTATCTATTTTCAGATTTTCATTACTATCAAAAATAAAAACAATGATATTCACGCCCTTACTGCGTCCCCTCAAAAGTGGGCCTTTACTGCGTCCATCGAATATACGTTTTCATGTTGAGTACTAATTTGCGTCCTGAAAATATATTATTGTACACAACCAGAATGATACTGCGTCCTGCAGTGTTGCCAGATTCATTTCTGCTCACAACCTATTTGCGGAATGCTTTCATTTTATGTGTTGTTGAAAATTGACTTCACAAAAGACGACTAATTTGGGAAAAAAAATTCTCGATCAGAATCACGCGAAAAAATATATTTCTATCAAATTGATTTCATATTTCTTAATTTCCTATCAAGGCTGTAGATATTTCGAACTTACACATAATTGTTATCACAATAGTATATTGTTCCATGATCAAGGAATGATAATACATTCTTCACGAGAATGAAGTTTGCAGTTTGAGCAGTAGGCGAGTGCTGTATATCATACGAGTGAGCAATTAGCATTCAATGCGAGTTATACATTATACTTCTTCCACGGTTACAACAGATGAAAGCGAAATGATTCAACAAATAACATGAACTTAAAATTTGATATTATTCGGAATTTTCATTAAGGTACGATTGCTTGAGCAAGTAGAGCTTTTATTGCTCAGAATTTGACATACCATGAAAGACCTGATTAAATGTGTAGTGACAACTATATTTCTAAAACAATGAATTCTTCGTTTCATCCGGTGAAGAAATGAATTTGAAGGTATACCACTACTGTAACAAAATGAAATTATTAGGTTATCAGGTGTGGAAATGGAATTGAAGACATACAATAAACATCATTGTTTTATCAAAAACAGTTCAGATAGAGCAGTTTCATGTTTCACCCTTAATAGTAGATTATACCACGAGTCAATAATGACAGCTATTATTCTAGAGGAATGTTTATGAACCGAGCCGCGTTAGCGGCGAGGATGTGAAATACTCCGAGAGGATAATAGCCATTATTGCGAGTGTTATACTCTACTTTATTCACGATTGATTCATACAATTTCTGGAGGTGTGCAGGTAAATGATTCTTCAGTTTCTTAATTTCTATACAAATACACAAACACTACCAATGCGTTTGACACTGACACTTTGGAGCTTGGTTATATCGTTTCTATGGTGATATTAATTTCAAGAACTTTTGTGATTGGACTAGAAGAGGAAATAAAGACTGTAAATCCCTGCCATAAATCCCTAAGAGAATCATGTATGGCATTATACTGAGGAAACCATACGTATATTACTTATATTATGTAATAGTCGTAAACAAAATTCCTTATTCGATAGTTTAGTGAATTGGAAATAAGTGGTACAAAAATATGTTATTTTCCCAATAAGAATTCTACCCATCATGTTTCAAACGAATCTTGATAAAAAATCAGCACAATCTATTGTTGAATTGAATTCAGGAGACATAAAAGAGTATACAATTCAATTGTTGATATAAAAAAATATCCGAATATATTTTTCAATGTTCAAGGTCTTTTTTGTTAACCAGAATGAAAGTCATCAGTCAGAACAATGTTGTTGAAACTTTTCCTAGAGATCAATTAGCCTAACACCAAACTGATATCAATTTTTGTCTCATGAAGATGATAACATTGTTAGCGAAATGCCCATCATATCACTTTGGTGTTGTTGGAGTAATTGATCTCGAGAAAATGTTTCAACTTTCACACCAGAAGTTTCAATCACATCGTTTGATATTGCTGAGGAAAATTGTTCATTAAAATTCAATGAATGTTACCATTTAGAAAAATGAAATGAGAACAACCAGATATTTCTGATACCTTTATTTCAGTTCGAAGAAAACGACAAAATACTGAGGTAATGGGATCCATGAATTGTAGGAAATCAAAAGGAACTAAAGATGAATTGATAAATCAAAAATAAACCATTGATCATATAAAGAAAACATTCTTGAATTATTCACATTAATTTTTAGTATCTTTATTCTGTATAAATACTTTGATTTTCATCCAATCATTATTTTCGAACACTTTGGGACTTAGGAACTTAGTTTTCATTTCTTCACATTCTTGCCGTTTTGGTGGATTTTTATTCTTTATATGAAAAAGAAAATATTCTGTAGCAATTTTTTCTGTTCCTCGGTCCATTTCACCAATTTTTTTTTTATTTCTGTACAAGTAATATACGTACTCAGTGCTTATTTTAACGGCTTCGTCTTCGCTTAAATTAAGGATATCTCCTATTTCAGTTAAGTGATTAATATTTTGTATTAACACATCAAAAGCAGTTTTCTTCTCTATTTTGTAAAATGCACGTGTGGTATCACATCCTGTCAGACAATGAGCTGCTAGGAGATGTTTACAAATGGAGAGTCCAAGTTTTTCCACTACATCATGTATGGCAATTTAACGTTTATTTTTACTATGTCCTTCCTAATTGAATAAATAATTGTCAAATCACTAATTCTTGAGCGGTGCTATAATAATGTATAAATGAAAGGAGAGATCTGTATCTACCAATTTTACAAGAATAGAATTGCCATGCGCTCCACCTCGGCTAAAACGTGAAGGATAATTCGCGGATCTGCTTCTTCTTGATTGCTATTTAGTGAATATATTTGGATCATCATTTTTAGCTATAAGAAACACGTATTTTGGGTTCTCAAATCCTCCCGTTATAATCAGGAACTCATTATCTCCCAATGAACTTGGCCCATTCTGTACAAAATAATTCGTTAAAAAATTAGCAGTGATCTTTTGTTTGAGGAAGATTCGAAAACATTTTTTTGAGACAGATATCTGAAACTCAGTTACTATGAATCACTTCGTTTAGACCTTTCCGCATTCTTAGGCGTATTATTATTGTAGGTATCGGATACAACTAAAGTATAATCCTTGTTTTTGAACTGTTTTTCCTTCCTTCGGTTATAATTTTGCCAAGAAATAGTCTACCCAACTCAGTGAAGGTCGTTAACGAGGATGGTTTGAATTCTCGAATTGAAACCATTCCATACATGAATATAACTCTTTTTTCTGCTTCATCTTTTCAGGTCCACTTCTATTGTAGATTAGACGCATGCTTTTTATGTTGAATAAGCTGATGTTATTTCCAGTTGTTCAAGAAGAAATTTCTTGCTGTGGATTTTGCGTTCAACTACTACTGGCAGAACCAATATTTTGGACACCAGATGATATTTAACTTTTTCACTTCCAATTAAAATGGCGTCTTTTCTTTCCAAAATATTCAGGCCAACAATATCCTTTTTTCTCTGCAGTACCAACTTCAGTTTGTAGACCCCGTTATGTAAGGTTTTGCACAACCAATTTGTCCTGAGTTTCAACAGATTCTCCACATATAATGCTCTCTATTTTATACCTAGTGAAAGTTTTTAAAATAATTTTCTAAAAATACATATGATAATGTAATTAATGATAAGACTAGCACAATTAAATACAGATAGGTAAAACCTCATGTTGCTTTTGCTCACTGTCGTTGGGCGCGCACAGGTCTTCCGGGCAAAGTGCATGCGGGAGACACACGTGATTTTGATATCGGCGCGGTTATTACGTGTCCTATCGATCTCAACCTATGGCAATTTTTTTTAAAACTTCTGTGATGTTTTTGCTTCAATTCACTCGCAGGAAGTATGTGAAAATTCCTGAAGATAAAAAAGTTTTTCGATTGCTCAAGAAATCAACGCACAAAAAATAAATACGAGTATTTTTAATGTTTTTCTGAGAAGAGAATTTTCAAAAAATCCGTTTTTTGGATTTTCCATTTTTTTCACACATTTTTTGCTATAGAAAGAGTCAGCTTCAGCTGGCGATATTGTAAATATCGATTTGTAATAGCCAATAACATTCCCAATAACAATACACCACTCGTTTTTTTCTACCTCAATTTGTTTTTGTTTTTTTTTCGTGATAGAAGCGTCTTTCGAGCGCGTTTTCACTCCACTATATGAGGGAAGCAATATCAGTAGATGATCGACTAGCTGTAACGTTACGATTTTTGGCAACCGGTCAATCCTACGAAGATTTGAAGTTTTCGGCAATTATATCACCTCAAGCATTGAGCAATATAATCCCAGAAACATGCTGGTAAATTTTTGAAGTTCTTAGTGAAGAATACATGAAGGAAAGTACGTAAGAAATGGTTATTTCAACAGGAAAAATCTGTATTTTTTTTAGTTCCCAGTCACTACGCAAGAATGGTTGGATATTGAAAATATCCTGAAGCGGTGGTATGAAAGGGCAATAAATTTTCCTTCGAAGTGCGCAGGTCGGTCCGAAATATCCAAATTAGCTGAAATATCGCGGATCTCTCCACTCGTGCCTTGTTGCCAAATTTATTGACGCCCTAAAGTACATTAGTTGCAACGGGTATTTTGTAAAAGTATACGCTTTCACGATTGACAGCGCCCCCCAAACAGATTTTTGTTGAACTAAAGATATATTTCGACTTTCATTGGACACATGATGGTGCATCCACTTATTATTTTTTCTAAACCAGATAACATTTTTGAGTGACGTCAGAAATGGATGTATCTGATATCTGCCGATAGGTCTCGGTATGTAGGACCTTCCAAAAAATCGGCATGGACCTCCGACATAGTTGTACGAATTTATAATGGTAAAACTTTACTGCGTCCGAAATACAGACGCACTATTGTAGAGGACGCAGCAATGAATGGTACAAACCCAATGTATGGACGTAATAAAGTATGCTGGATAAATATATATATATATATATATATATATATATATATATATATATATATATATATATATATATATATATATATATATAACTGAATAATTTCGGAATACACTCTAAGTGGGAGAGTATGCCTTGGGGATGCAGTCAAAAAAAGTGGCCCGGTTAAAGAACAACTCTTTGTTAAAATTCTCGAGATTTCGAAAAATTCATTTCCATTATCAAAACATCTGTAAATATTATCTATGTTAGTGAAAACAATTCAAATATTTGTGAAGGTTGACTTACTAACGTGAGATTATAATGGAGGATAGCTGGTTGCCGACCTTCGTCATTATACAACAAAAAAACATTCTTCACAGGAATAAAAATTAGGAAGATGTACACCGTACATGTTCGTTAATGGATTGAAAACTGTCTCTAATGTGTAATGTTTATTTTCATTGGGAATTTTAAATTTTTATACATTCTAATTTTAGCCATTATTCCACCAAGTTGCTGTCGATGAACATTAAATTCATTATTTATTCGATAAATCATGCGGATTTGTTCCAATCATCCAAAGGATATACTACAAACTTTCACTGTAATAATAGGGCTGTCGATATACCACAAGACTCGGCCTGACTACACATAGTAGGCCCCACCTCAGCCGTACATTGTTCTCTTCCTGTTTCCCTAGTCTTCTTACGTAAGGCAGGATGAGCAACATGATCGCTTACCCGCCACATACGTCGTTACGGAAACTCGAGCTCAGCGTCTCTTCCTAGCCGAACTCAACAATCACTCCCGCTAATTGGCTTATGGTTTCTCAGACATGTGTTGTACCTTTCAGCGGCAACGTAATTTGGCGACTGCCAGTTCATCCGAAAATTGGCAGGTACGCAATACGAGTTCGGAGAAGATAGGGATCAGCTCTGACGGCTATGACTTGATATTGAATGGTTCAATTCTCTGGAATATATTCCTCATATATAAAATGTCCCATAAGAGCGATGCAATTATCGAAAACTTCAGTGGTAATTGCATCGTATCAAATCACCATAACAACACATTTGAAACCATATCGCTAGATGTCAGTAAACAACACAAAGAAATGTCAGATAGACTTCAAAAATAGAAAAACATTTCGCGTTTTGGTGAGTACTCCATACAATCTGTAGAGGAAAGTATAAATGAACAAAAAATAACATTTCCTCAAGAATTTCTTCATTCGAGAAATATTCCAATGAATTACATTCGAGCATAAAAATTACCAGATAATTTTGCATTCAAGTGTGCTATCTTATACAAATTGCATTCGGTTATTTTCATATTTTGTAAAAATACACTTTCGTCAAAATATGAAAATAAACTATTGCAATTTTTAGATATCACGCTTTCTTGTAAAATTATCGGTAATTTGTATGCACTCGTGCAATTATAACCGAAGATGACAAGAAAAAGTAGTTCGCTTCCCATAGGAATTTACATCTTCCGAATATGACTCCGACAGAAAACACTCAAGCAATATTTTTTTAATGGTTGTTTCAATTATTTTCTGAATACTCTCCTACCCTCCAACGAACGTCAGTCTCTGAATTCGTCTGTAGTTAAGAGCAACACGCAGTGGAAAATACAGAATGAAGTTTCACCTCTTCAAGTAACTCAGCATCTGACTTTGATTCCTTTTATCTCGTGCCAATTTTCCGGAAAAACTACTCGTTTTAACTGCCAGGATTTCTATTTTCTGTAAAAAATCATCGAGAAATGGAATATCTATATATATAAAAGAAAGTCGTGTTAGTTACACCACTTATAACTCAAGAACGGCAGAACAGATTTGGCTGAAAATTGGTAGGGAGGTAGCTTAGAGCCAGGAGATGGACATAGGATACTTTTTTCAATTTATTGCTAATTATTTGTCTGTTATTATTTGACAGTCACAATTATCTGTTACTTCCAAATGATTCTAACAGATGTCGATACCTTTCGACTGGGTTGAGTAAGTAATCAATAGATGGCGCTGCTGAGCCCATCAGTTGTCAGAACAAATTGAATCAAGATGTCGATACCTTTCGACTGGGTTTAGTAAGTAATCAATAGATGGCGCTGCTGAGCCCATCAGTTGGCAGAACAAATTGAATCAAGAAATCCAGCTCAAAGAATCAGGACAGCAGAAGGTCATGCACAACCACAAATGGTTTAGATTTGGAAAATCCATGTTTTTCTCATGGGCAACTATATGTTGCGTGTTCACGTGTTGGGAAACCGTCGAATCTATTTGTGTTAGCTAAAGACAGGTTAACCAAAATGCACCGATTGGTGTTAAATTAAATTTAAATTGATAGTATTTATAATTCAAAAAAATAGATATTAATGTTTAAAAGTTTAAGACTGTCTGCCTTGCCTACCTCATTCATGAGTTTAAGCGTCACATGTTATTTACTGTATTATACTGTAATATACTTATATTTGTTATAAAATTAAATGGAAATAATAAATCTGATAAATTTTTATTTTGTACCTATTGATTCCTGCTTAATATCAAGTGTAAGAACATTTTAATTAATTGTGTTCAACGTACTTCCCCTTCAAATCTCAATCCAGTGAATTTGTATACCAACATCAACATTTTCGTCTTTGTTCGTAAATAATTTCATTGTACTAAAGGGTTATAGTAGTAGAAAGTCAAATAAGGAGATCACCATATTTTTAAAAAAATACCATCTGTGTGAAAAAGCATAGTGGACTCCGTGACTGATGTTCTCTTATTGTTCCTCTTAGATTGTTTACTATAATGTAATATAACAAAAACTTTAGCCACAGCAACGCGTGGCCGGGTCAGCTAGTTGTTATTATAATGAGCTTGAGAGAAATTTTGAAATCCAGTACCAATGCAGTATGAAGAAGTTTTTTCCTGAAAATATTATTGTCAGAAAGGCAAATTAATTGAAAAAACCTTACAGAGAAAAAGAATTGCATGGAAGTAACAGAAAAAAAACAATATAAAGATCACATTTTTTTAATGAAAAGTTAAAAAAAAGTTGAGCTGGCATCAAGTAGGCCGGTTGGTGAACTAGTGGTATTGGCACTTTCTTATTGGATTTACTCATATCAATGCCGGTTCACTAGCAATTGTTGCTAGCCTAAATATCAATCCTAGTAGGCAAAGTATGTCGGTCTATAATGAACTGAGCGAACCGGTAGCACTGTAGGTTTTTTTGGGGTTCTCTAGGGTTGAGATAGCAAATGTGCTATCGAAAGATAGACTTTCGCTTTTTTCTTCTACAAGAATTCTAGATCTGTAGGTAACATACATATCAAACAGTTTTTTTTTCTGTTAGTTCTTTCACAGAAATTGTTCTAATATTGAATCGAATAAGAAAAGGGGCGTTTTTCCAAAACCATACTCCCTACAGAAATCGAAATGTTTTTTAATTATATATAGATAATGATCACAAAACTAATTTGAATCGAGATAATGATATTAATATTGTTTCTCGTGAACAGCCGCATCAACATACTCAAAAGTAGGTCGTGTGCTGTTATTATCACATCTTGGAAATTCATTTATTTTATTTCAAACTTTCGATAAATTAGTACGAATTATCGTAATAATGCTTTGGGTAATTTTCACTTTATCAGCGCCACTGACTTCTATGTGAAATGATTAAGTTAAACTCCATCAACGTTCCTACCAGTTGTTAGATTTTCTACGAGAGCGGACTAACACAAATTTGTGAATAGTTTCGAGCTTGATAAACCATTTCATGCTTTAATTTATTCCTGATTGTATTGCTTTTACGTTGCGCATTCAGTTTAATGAAATTTTCGATAAAATTGGGTGGCCTAGAGGTGGGGTTTATACAAACATCAGAACATTTCATGAGTTATATCTATGAAATATCAAAGGTAATTATTATTTCATCAATTCAATTAGAGCTTCGTACGTTTTGGTAGCTAATTGAATTTTTGATTGTTCGTTATGATTTGGGTATTTGTTGGACTGATATTAACAACATTGTTTATCTATTCATGATTTCCTAGCCAAAAAACGGATTTGTATCTATTATTATAATCGAATTGGGTATTCAGAACAAATCTATATTGAGTATATTTTGAAATTGTTTCATATTCATATAATTCCACAGTACACAATTTTCTATTGAATGTCAACTTCTAAATTTCTTTTTCTGTTCATTTCATATCTATATATATATCCATGTTTCAAGCAATTGCGAAAGGCAATTTATATTGAATACGTACTGCTTCAAAAAAATTTACGAGATAATGAGACATCTACAGGCTATTATAACATACTGCGCAGTCTACGATGCAGAAAGGGGGATTTATACCCTACGTTGATAAGTTATCAACTGTTTGAAAATATGAACAACAATACTAGAATCGTGTTTCATAAGTGGAGTTTGGAGCGGAATAAAAACACTGAATAACACTGAATTAAGAAAGTACGAGAATATTATTTTATCAGTTTTGGACATTAGGTTGAGTAGTTACCACCTCCATCATGTCTACTAGACCCAGTTGAAGGTGAGGACAGAGAGAGGTATCAACCGATGGTTTGCAGGAATTTTGCGCTGAAATCGGAAGGAAGAGAAAGAATGTCCTATCAGACTGCTCCCGATGATTTTACAAGCTCGATCTGCGTCAATAGCTTCGTATATGAAGTCCGAGACTTAGACCTACAGCAGCATCATCTATCATCAGATGATGCCTTGATGTATGCCCTGGAATTTGAGGCTGAGAAACAGGCCGCTCGTAAGCAAGGAAACCATCACAAGTGAGGATTATTGAAGAAAAGAAGGGAGATATAGTCACCGACCAAAATTCAGCGAACCTAGTGAACATCATTGAGAAATGCTTGAAAGATGTAACAAAATCAAAGAAAAAAGGGGTGCTTAATTTTTTTTCTTGCGGAAAATGAGGGCATTCGAGACGGTATTGTCGAGCACGCGTTGTATCGGAAGAGAGGAGAAGATTGCGCGAGAGATCACCCTAAGTGACATATCGCAACTAGGCATGTCCAATATTTTGAGGCATACATTAGCTGTTCCATCCCCAGCCCTCAGTTTTTCAATACATTAATGGGCCGCAGTGGCAACTGCCTTTTCTCCGATGGGCTTCTGAATGGTCGTCAGTGCCACTTCACGGTCTCAGTGATGAAAGCAAGCAGTCACAACAGATATTCTTCGAAGAGTTCTGTTACAGTACCCATTCTAGAAAAGGCCACTGGCGATTGAATCGCCGTTCATGAAGGAATTGGGCTTGGGAAAAGCTAGTTGCAATCTACAGGGCTGGTTGCCGATATCGTCGAAGAATTCATCTTGAGATTATACGTCATGTCCACCTATAGATACATGGTAGATATGAGATATAAACTTCCGAAAGTTAGGAACAAGGAAATCTATAAGGTGTGTCTTCTCAGCCGAACGACAGCGCCAAGGTGATCATTGGGGAAGCGGACATTGTCGGACCTGGGGCTTGGATGCAGCATTGATAGAACCATCAAGCAGCCTTTCGTGTTGAGTTTTCGTGACCAAATTCCTAGTGAATTGTAACAAACTATTCCAATCAGAATAACAACAAGGTGCCACTCAAGGAAGGACAATTTATTAGTACCCGCGAATCCGTTGTTGAAATCGGTAGAGTACACGAGCAAGCTCCCCTGAAGCATTTTCAACAGACCACATAGGAATTTGTGAACATGGAGCCATCTATCCAAAGGAGGACTAAGTGAGGCCGTTAGATTTATAGAAGGAAAAAGTGGCATTTTCTTCAAAAGAAAGATGATGGGCCGGACACATTTCGTACAACATTGGATTGATACCAGAGATGCCAAACCTATACGTCGACTACCAAGCCGTCTCCCTTTCGCAAAAAAAGAGGAAGCTTCATCTTGAACGACATGCTGAAATAGGCCGTCATGGAAAAGTCACGTAGCTCTTGGTTATCACCCATGGTATTGGGAACTAAAGAGGGTGGATCAACAAGGTTCTTCGTGGACCATAGTAGGCTCAATTATGTCATGTCGTCAGAAAAGACATCTTCCTTCCCAGAATAGACGACATCTTGAGCATCCTACCCGACTACAAGTGTCCTTCAACGCTAGATCTGAAGAGTGGGTACTTCTTGTCAATTATTCTTGAATATTCTTTTTAAATATATTCGAATAAAAATATTCCAATTAATTTTTATTTTCCCAAACTTTACATAACTAAAACAACATTAGATATAACTAGATTTGGAAATATGAAATGAAATTATCCGATCCAACAATACTACCAGATAGCTATCCACCCTGAAGACAAAGAAAAGACCGCTTCTTCCACAGGCAGTGTACTGTTCCAGTTTGAAGTTATGCAGTTCGGATCATGTGATGCACCAGCGACTTTTGAGCATTTAATGGAACTGGTACTCGGAGGACTCACTTCCGAGGCTATTTTCAAGAGGCTACGGAAAATGAAAGAAGTTCAGCAATGGCCACAACCGAAAAACAATCATGATACAAGTAGTTTCCTGAGAGGAAGCTAGCTACAACATACGTTTTTTTGAGGACTCTGGAAAAATTACTGAGCCTTCGCATGGTCTGACCAAGGTGAGGGAGCCTCTTTCGTTTGGTCACCAAATTGTCAGAAAGCATTCTTGGCTCAGGAAAAATATTCGACGAAAGCTCCAATTATAGCATATCCAAAAGGGGACGATGACGCATCCCAGCATGGTATCGGGGCCGTCCTTTTCCAGGTACACGACAGAAAAAGGTTGTCTTCAGCTATTTTAGCAAGACTATAGGAACGGCTGGAAGAAATTACTGTGTTCCCATTCCTTTTCATATGGCCGGAACTTTTGCACTTCAGTGAGTAGCTCCTGAACTTTGAAACAATCGGAGGCCAAGGAGAAGGTACAACCCTATGTTTCTGAGATTCGTCATAGGAAAGGAAAGAGACATGGGAATGCTGATAGCCTCTCGAGAAGACCATGTTTGAAGGCAGACTGTGAATTCTGCCAGCGTCAAGACGAGAACGACTCACAGTTACCAGAAGTTTCCAGTAGGCGTGACAAGCATACGGGATGAAGGATCGTCAACTAAACTGATCATGATGTGGTATAAGGCATTACGACCACCGAAAAATACATTATCCAGGAGAAGGTTTGAGAAAAACGTGAGACCAGAATGGCAAGACAAATTAATCAGAGCATAACCAATAGTTGAAATGTTATTGGCTCCGATAGGTTTCGATATGCCTTCGTCATGACTTTATAACTCGAAAATAGAAAAGCGCTGGCGGAAGAACGTCTAAGTTCCAGATTATCCTTTCAAAAGCATGTGTCCTAGACCTGCTGGAACAACTGCACGATGGTCGTGCCAGAGAACATCTCGGAATCAACCGGACTTTGTCTCGGATACACCAGAGGTAGTACTGGATCAATTGCCTTCAGGATGTATAGATGAGTGGTGCAAACGCTGCGACCTATGCTCTTCGAGTAAGGGACTGAAGACAAGACTCAGAGGAGAGTTGAAGCAATATCTCAGTGGTTGCTCCTTTGAAAAAATTGCTGTGGACATTCTAGGACCGCTTCCTGTGACTTCATCTGGGATCATCAACTTGATGATCGTGATGGACTATTTTTCCAAATGGGCAGATGTAGTAGCCTGGCCCAACCAGGGGGCTATAATTGTAGCGGCAGCTCTCCTACAGAATGTATTCGCCGGGTATGGAGTACCTCTAAAGCACACTCGAATCAGCGTCGCAACTTCAGTCGGATGTCTGGAAAGAGTTGATGACTCCTCTGATGGAATGGTAGAGAGGCACAATCGCACTCTACCTTTCGTTTTGTCTCGGGAAATCAATTCTGCTGGGGTATTGAATTTTCCGATTCGGTAGGCCCAATGGCAAGAAGTATTCCTTTTGAATATATGAATGAACTGAAGGGGGGATTGAGGTTCGCCCACAAATTTTTAGATCCAAGCTGGACCTGACGAGTTACAAAATGAAGGGTGGGTTTGATAAGATGTCTGTGCCAGTAAGCTCCAAGAAGGGTGACGCAGTGTGTCCCCAACGGCGGAAAGAGTTATGCTCAAATTGCAGAGGGCAAGGCAGGGGTCGTACTCGGTTACCTATAATATCAACGACCTTGTATAGATGATCCAGTTATTTCCTAGAAGCAAGCTCTTAGGGGGGCTGTGATATTCCTACTTGGAATATTGTTGGGGGGTAACAAGCTCAGAAGAGGGGAGATGTATTGCGAGTACTGATAAACATACCTTGTGAGCGAACTTTCCATGAGATAGTGAATTCTGGAAATCTAGATGATTCAAGGTATTCAGCCACTACCTGTATATTACTTGGTACGTTACATAACAGTACTATTCGATGGCACAATCGATTTTGTCCGACAAATGTTCAGTCATTTTCAATATCGCTTCTGGTGATTCAATTCAAAACATGTATATACATATATACATGCCTTCATCATTACTAATACTGAAACTTTTCCTAAATATCGATTACCCTAACATCAAACTGATATTTTCGAACCTGACGCGCGTATCGCTAACAAAGTTAGCACCTTCAGGAGAAGAAACTTGATACTAGTATCAATTTTTCTGATACTAGTTTCAATTCCTAAGTTTCAATATCATAGTTCATTATTATAACTGTCTGGAACTGATGTGGGTAGATTTCTCCATATCTACTCACTCAAACTCTATTCGTAAATGCAATTCGATACTCTCAAACTGACTATTTCTCATTCATCTCTTTCCATATGGCAATTGTTATAATGAAAATACTTGTTCTCATTTCTATTACAAATTGGAAGCTTCTCAGCAATTTTATTAATTCTATGATCTCTGAATCACCCCTCTATCGCCATTGTTTTTTCAGGTTCTTATCCTGATTTCTAATGTCAAACAATTTTCATTTCGTACTATAAATGATTAATATTGATATAGACATCACAGTTTCAGGTTTCGGTCTGATACGAGATTTATTTGTATATGGATTCATCGCAGTTATTCTACAACTTTTCAGAAACTACTTATCGAATGTATTGAATGCTCACAAATACTATTGTCCATAAAAAACTCACCAGAATGGTAGAGTAGACGCAAATATCTGTAACAAACATTTTTTATTTATATTTTATTCAATACACAACAATATTCTACTTCAACAATCGCATACCTCTTCTGGTATGAAACATCAAGGGAGCATATATATACATGAAAAACATTGAGATCATACTATTTCAAATTTATTCTGTAACAATCTCTGTGCATTTTTCCAGTTTCCTAGTTATAATAAACGCCACATTTTCTCTGACTTATCTTATTGGACAGTCTGTATCTCCTTCATCCACTTTAAACGCGGTAAAGTGTACTAAAAGCCCAGCTTCAGGCTTTTGAGCAGCAAATGGTGTATGAAAATAATTGCATTATGTATATTTCTCCTCCAGTCTCACAGGTGGCGCCACCTAATGACTACGTTACGATGCTTTAATCTTTCGTAACGAATTTGTCACATTATCGTAATTTTCGCGCATCGGATGCAATATTTCATACATGTATTACATAAATATATAGTGCACAGTATGTGAGACGAATATATGAGGAAACTATCGGGTACGGTTTGAGGAGGTTGAGTGGGCTTTGGGCACTTTTCTTGCTATGAAATTACTGTAATTTCATCCTTTGGAAGTTATATCCTGTTTCCAAAGAATATGAGAATGGGATCAGTTAGTAGATTGTCATTTACTTTATCCGATCGTCGAGGAATTCACCTCAGGCCTTATAGAGTATGAGTTTCGGATTGATAGTCGATATACACTTGAATATTCAATTCGATAAACCAGTGTTGAGAATAATTATGTTGTCGGTTATAATTGCACGAGTGCATAAAAATTACCGATAATTTTGCAAGAAAGCGTGATATCTAAAAATTGCAAGTTTATTTTCATATTTTGGCAAAAATGCCCTGGTCCGAAGGACGAGGGCTATTTTACAAAATATGAAAATAACCGAATGCAATTCGTATAAGATATCACGCTTGAATGCAAAATTATCCGGTCCTTTTTATGCACGAATGTAATTCATTGGAATATTTCACGAATAAAGAAATTCTCAAGGAAATGTTCATTTATACTTTCCTCTATAGATTATATGGAGCACTCACCAAAACGCAAAATGTTTTTCTATTTTTGAAGTCTATTTGACATTTATTTGTGTTGTTTACTGACGTCTAGCGATACGGTTTCAAATGTCTTGTTATGGTGACTTGATACAATGCAATTACCGCTGTAAGTTTTCGATACAATACAATTACCGCTGTAAGTTTTTGATAATTGCATTGCTCTTATGGGACATTTTATATATGAGAAAAATATTCTAGGGAACAACTATCCTCCTTACACTGATTCCGTTATACTATGGCCCAAGGCCGTAGCTATAGTTAAGGTACCTTTTTGAATAAAAACCCATTGGTTGGATGAAATGTCATATTTTTATTATTTTGAATACTTTGTATTAGCGAAAAGTTTTTGTTGATAACAACTGTCAGATTCAGATTTTATTTTACTTGTCAGAAATATACATTCCTGAAAATAATTCAAGTTGGTTCTTTCTTGAGATTACTCCATAACATTGGTTTCGAATCATTGTGATTTTGACTTCGTTATTTGGTACTATTTTTTTATATGACATCCAAGTAACTGTTCATTTCTGATTATTGATTTCTGGAAATGTTCTATTCGAAATATTATGAGTGACAAAAACAATTCCGAATTGGATCATTATGCAAGTTTAACGAAATATACATCACCGTATCGGCCGGTTTTTCAAATAACTGTTTCGAAACTTAGATGCTGTAGAATCTATCAAGCGGAGTACCGTTTTTTTTATCAGCTCACCGAGGACCGTTGAAATTTCATCATTTAAAAAGTCTCCTTGTACGTAATGGACAGAAATTATGAACTTTTTATATTGATTCGATATCACATTGACATAGACATTTATCAAACTATTGAGGAGTTCTGATTGGAGAAAAATGAACCCCTACAAGGACTGATAGATGAGTTTCTCAACAGCAGATTGAAAAACCGGCCCGAAGCGGAAATCAATGCCCATTTCAAGGCAGAAGTGGCACCTTCCAGTTATATTCCATAAGAAAATGATTGGATGAATAAATGGCCTGAGTTCCGGTACAACCAAGAGCGCACAATAATGTTTTGAGACCTTCGTAAAAGCATTTGCTGAAATATTCCTTTATTCTCTAAAAAATCTCACAACATATTTTGAAAGGGTGCGTTGCGTTCTACCCGCATTTCGTAATATCCACAGTTTCCGAACATACCAGAATGATGCCTGTTGTATAATTCACCAAATATTCTGCAACCTAACCTAACTAACCTAACCCATTCTAAAACAATCATTGTGGGCATATCGACAAGAAGGGTGAATTTGCAAAAGTTGAATTATTCGGGTATGTTCGGAGACTGTGGGTGTAAGGAAATGTGGGTGCAACGAGATGCTCCCTTTTGAAAATTAATAGTGCTTCACATGCTCATATAAAAGTACAACACTGGAATGCCATCCCCTGATGCTTCTGAGGATGCTTTCGGAAATATTACCAAAACGTTAATGGAACACTCTTAGGAAATTATCTCTAAGATTACTCTTTTCGATGAACTCATACAACAAACTTCAATTGAGATCGCCTGAATATTTCGACAGTGAAGGATTTTTAAAATGTCTGCAGAAAAGCAATATCTATTCGCATTTTCTTCATTTTTCAAATGTATTTACTACGATTCTTCAAAGAATTCATATCATTGGGATATATATTTCGTCTGAAATCAAATATGATATTGTGTACCAAGAGTGTTCACCTTCCTTAGAACAAATGTGGGTAAAGATTAGGATACATAATAAAGATATTATCATAGGTACTCTTTATAGGCCACCTGCCGGTAGTGTAAACGATTTTTTAAATTCTTTCGAGGAAACGGTTTCGTTACTTTTCACTAACTGCAATGAATTGATCTGTGGAGGCGATATAAATATAGACCTTATGAATGCTGACGATTCAAGAACTCTGAATTTCATTGAGACAATTGAACTCTTCAACCTCAAACAGGTAGTGAATAATCCAACTAGAGTGACAAAAAATTCTTCCACTCTCATTGATATCATTTTGGTACCGTCAAACTCCGATGACTATTGCTCATTCGGCGTAGATCACACGAATGATATGTCAGATCACTTTTTAGTTTTCGGCCAATCAAATAAACAGATAAGTATGCCGGTTAAAAACATCAAATCTAGATGCTTGAAAAAACTCAATCTCAATCTACTAAACGAAGGCCTTCATGTTACTCCTTTCGAGAATATTTTTCACATTGATATTGTCAACTTGAAAGCAATATGTTTCACTGGATTACTGATCGGTTTATTTGATGAAATTGCGCCCGTAAAAAATATTAACATAAAGAAAACAAATCAACCGTGGTGTACCAACGCAATCAAATGTTTGATAAAGCAGAAAAATCGAGCTTACAGTAAGTTCAAAAAGGAGCAAACCGTATCAAACTGGAATTATAACAAAGCAATAAAAAATGAAACTACTAATGCCGTGAATAGGGAGAAACGAGCTTATCTAGAATATACGGTCAGTTCAAGCCGAGGTAACAGCAAGTTATTGTGGAAAAAATTAACAGATCTAGATATTTACAGAAAAAAAACTAACATTGAAATGCCGCATAACTTAAATTTTCCTGACAAAATTAATTAATTTTTTTCTACAATTTTCTGTTCTCGAACAACCTGATCAAATATTAGTCGACTTCTATTCTAATAACCTTGTAACAAATTTCCACGAAAAATTAACTTTCTCTCTAACCGACGAGCACGAGGTGTTTGAGTTCCTGAAATCCATGAAGTCTAATGCTATTGGTCCGGATGAACTGAATACTGAAATGCTTTTATTATGTTGTCCTTATATATTGAAATTTCTAGTGAACATTTTTAATTCATGTATTCTTGATTCTTCATTTCCTGATGTGTGGAAAATCTCTAAAGTATTTCCACTCTCCAAAACTAAAAATGAACCAAAAAGTCTGCAAGACTTGAGACCTATTTCATTATTGTCTCCGATTTCTAAAATTCTAGAGAAGATTCTTGCAGTCCGAATAAAGAATCACTTGAGTAAGCATTGCATTCTTCCTCAACGCCAATCGGGATTCAGAAAAGGTTTTAGTTGCTGTACAGCTCTTTTGGATGTTATCGACGCTATTATCTCGAGTCTAGATTCTGGAAAGTCATCCGTTCTCGTCCTACTAGATTATAGTAAAGCGTTTGATAAAATAAATCATGAACTATTGCTGGCAATTTTGCGACACATAGGGTTCTCTGTAGAAGCAACGACCTTGATAAAAAACTATCTTGGCTCCCGGTTCCAATATGTAGAAACATCAGAGGGTCGCTCAAGCTCAGGCGCAGTTCTCTGTGGGGTACCGCAGGGCTCTGTTCTGGGCCCTATACTTTTTTGTATATATTCATTCCATATAACCCATGTGTTGGAGCATTGTACAGATTTTCGCTATGCAGACGATACGCAAATTTTGTATTCATTCTCATCTTCTGATATTGATCAGGCCAGTTTCGAAATTTGTAATGATCTTGATAGACTTGCCGAAAACTCTCGCAAGCATCATTTGTTACTTAATGCTAGTAAAACCAAAGTATTGATTTTTGGCAAACAACGAGAAACTCTCAAACAGCAACTGAAAATCGAAATTGATAGGACTCGAATACGTTCCGTACAATCAGCAAAAAATCTGGGTTTGATTATTGATACAGACTTGAGGTTCAGTGAACACGTAGCCGCATGCATTCAGAAAGCTTATGCTAGCTTGAGGATATTATATCCGCTTAGGCATCAATTAACAGAAAAAATTAAAATCATGCTATCAGAGTCTTTAGTACTCAGTCACTTGTGATGCAGTCTATGGACCCTGCTTGACACAGTTCGATAAGGAGAGAATTCAAAAAATACAGAGATCTTGTCTCAGGTTCATATATGGTATAAGAAAATTCGATCCCGTTATTCATAAGCTCAAATCCTGTAACTGGCTGGATATGGAGAAACGCCGTAAATTCCATTCAGCTGTACTGTTCCATTCAATAATTTTCCATAAAAGTCCGCCTTATCTCTATGAGAAAGTAAGGTATCGTACCGATATTCATAATCTAAATTTAAGATTCAAGGGCCTATTATCCCCTCCCCCCCACAAAACTGTCTTGTTCTCGAGGTCATTTTCATACAATATCTACCGATTATATAATCAAATACCACCAGATTTACAATCCTGCAAACCAACAAAGTTCAAATTTCTTTACAAAAAACTTTTAATGAGTTAACTGGGAACTAACTCTTTATGAATGAACCGAATCATCTTCACTCTACCGAGTCTCATAAAAATGAATTTATTTCTCGCCATGCAATATTTAAATATTTTCTTTTTAATGTAACTTTCAGGAGTTATATTTATATCAGTTTCAAACTGCCTATAACTCCTTTTTGCAACATTTTCGATCCATGTTGATGATAATTGTACACAATTTTTGCAAATAAATGGATTTATTATTATTATTATTATTATTATTATTTACTGAACTTCTTGGAGCAGAGTATCCACACGAATTGACATACAATGAGTACGTAAAAGTTCTGTATTTGATGGTATTCTCATATCGTGTGTACCACAGAATTGAAATAAATTTATGCAATATCACGCCAAAATATGACTCAGAACTAATGGAAATTATTCCAGGAGAGTCATGATGATTTCAAAATATTTCAGTTCAATTGTTATTCATATATCATAAACAAAAAGCTGAACAGAATTTTTATGATAGAAATGACTGCATTCACAGCCGGCTAACACAAAATATTTCGAACTGTCTACTCCCAAAGAAGTAAATACCCTCAACTGGTGTAGATAGTGTCTACCTCGATGGGAGGAAGCCATTTTCTGGATGATCAAAGTCTCAAACTCCTACTACACAAAGTACAGGAGACCTCCAACAGCGAGCACATCGTACAGCGAAATGGTAACAAATTACCCGCCGCCAACGAGAATCCTCTTCGGTCTACTCGGAGAAGAAGCTGCAACCCTCCACAGAATTTCGATGTTCGAAATTATTGCATTGACAAATCCAATGCCAGACAGCTGTTTCGACCTGCCATAGGTCTCCTCAGTGACACTCGGCTGGACTTGCGAACACAAAATATTTCGAACTATCTATTCATTTCGAAGTAGATATCTGTAACTGGTGTAGAATGTAAAGCTCAGAGGTTTGTGTTCACAAGTCCAGCCGAATGATTTCTGTGGAGGGTTGCAGCTTCCTCTGCAAGTAGACCGAGGACGATCCTCGTTCGCAGCTAGTCATTTGTTACGGATTTACCCTACGATGTGCTCGCTGTTAGAGATCTCCTATACTGGGTGTATGAGGAATTTAAGTCTTTGGTTATCAAGTATATGGCGTTCTGCCTTTGAGGGTCACATCAACTACTCCAGTTGGAAAATGGAAAAAAATATATAAATTCCATAGATGAAAAATTTTCGTCAAATACGCCAACAGTGAGTTTGTTTCCATTCCACCATAAATCCAGTCTCTCGGTACGTCAACAAATCACCTTCAGGTCGTTGACCACAACCTCATTTAATTTATAGCAGGAAAACCATTTTCGTATTATGAAATCATGATTGCCATGAGCTATCATGTAAATAAGCTAAGTTATTGTTTGATAAAATAACATAGAATGGTGATTTTAAATCATAATAATATGACTTATCGTAATAAATTAGATGTTGTTTCGATTAAACAATAGCAACGCTATTTCATGCCTGGCAACTATTTCCTATGTTTACGTTTCACTACGAGTGTCTGAGAGAGGGAAGACCAGACGAAATAAAAAAATGAAAATAATAAGAGGATTGGATTATGTAGCCTGGGGTTCATCGTAAATATGTACAGACTATTTCTATACATAATTATTCTCAAATGAAAATATTGCAGAATGTGAGTATTTCTCTGTAGTGTTTTAGCAGTCGAGAAATTTTTCATCATAAAAACTATTTTTTGATATTTGCAGCTTTCTAAGAGAATTACGTTACTGAAGAACTATTGGGGCTAGAATGAAAAAATCAAATGCTGCTGGCGATAACTCCAGAATTTGTCATCAATTAAGTGAATAATTCATGTGCATATCTCAAAAATTAATGAAAATCAAAAGAAAAAAATAAAAAAGGAGAAAAAATCAGAAAAAAAGTCCAAACTCCCGGTACTGTAGGACCAATATTTATACTTTCATAGGGACGGTTTAAATACGACCAAAAATGGGTATTCTGACTTCCGCAAACCACTTCCGTTTTGAAAATATGAGAAATTGTTTCAAACACATTAAATATTGAAATTTGAAATTAAAAAAATTCAGATAATTATAGGATAGATGAATGAACAATATTTCGGGAAAAAATGTATCACAGTTTTGTGATTGGTTATGTTATAGTTCATAAAAACATTAATATTGCCAGTATGATAATTTTCACTCCATAAATTGAAGAGTTTTTTCCTCTCTTGGAGATAGCCTTGATAGGGTTCAAACTAGCTTTCGGTTGGAAAAAAAAATCTCCAGTTTTCAATATTTTTCCAATTATTTACAGAATCAAAAGCTTCAATTAATAATTGGAAAAAAATGAGTCCGACGTTATTACTAATACATGTAATTAATATCAAAGAATCATTTTTTTCATATCACAATTGATCTTGCTCTTTGATATTCAAAAAAAAATATTCAGAATCAGTTGAATATTCATTGTTTTTTCAATAGACGTTTTGTTATAAACGAATAAATGTTCTCCTCGTATTTTTTTATTTTACACATTGTAACGAAAACGATGATAATTCGTCAACTCAAAATGGAAAACCATTATCTGGGAATATACAAATACATAAATTTCTGTTGTACCTGGATCGCTCGGGAAATTCAAAACACGTCGTGAAATATACCTTTCATAATGCATACTAAAAATACATTGAACGCTTCTGAAGATACTAACCTTGTTAGCGAAACGCTCGTCAAGTGTCATTAATATCAGTTTGGTGTAAGGGTAAATAATCGGTACAGAATTTTCAATTTTTACACCAATTGTTTCAATACCATCGTTCATTTGGCCTCTTATCGTAGTTGAGGTGGTGGGAATACCATAGCGAGAACTTGGGCAATTGTTTATATCCGAGCATAAGACTGCAGATTTCAAATATATTTTCTATATCCTTTCATAACGGGAAGAAATGATTTTTTTCATCGTACATACGTGAAAAATAATCCTCAGAAAATTGTCTAGTTGTCAGTTTCTCAAAAATTACTTTCACCTTGCATTATCGTGAAACGTTCAGAAACAAAATTCTATCAGATCGGGCGGCAGCGACAAATTTTTTGGGCCAATTCTCTGCCTTTGGAATAGAAAATACTTGAATCTGAAACGAATCACAATCTACAAAACAAATTACGCGCTGCATTGTACTCCATGGCTAACCCAGAATTTGTTCTTGATGGAACTCACTGTATAACTTCCAAACAGTACGCCTCATAAATGTTCGTTATTCTCACGATAACACGAATTTCAGTTGTAATTAGCGTAGTGGGAAAAGTTGGTTTGTAAACAATATTTTTCGTAATACATTGGGGAATTTGTAAATCACCACGAATCATTTGTAACAGTATATCTCTAGATATTTTTTTATTTTTATCGATATTTTCATTTGTAACAAATGTAAAACAGTCTATAAGAAGGCTTCCATCCAAATTCTTGTTGAACTTAACGAACGCAAATTATGGGTTTTACATGTACCACGCAGCGCGTTAATTTTTTTGCGGGTTACGATTTGGTTTATCTTCAATTACCCCCTTTTCAAAAGGAGGACTGTAAAAAATTGTTCCAAAAAATCTGTCACCACCACCCGGTCTTTATCCTGTTTTCTCATCAAATGCACTGAGGTACAGTTTCAGACAAGTCTATGTCAAGACAAAATCATCAATTCCAAATCATGGTCTACAACGACAATTTGAACGATATTTGTTCCCGAGGTAAGTATAGCGTGAATCATTCACAGAAATATTGGAAAACATCAGTTACCGAATTGTTGCAGAGAGCCGGTTCACATCCGTTCGTTTCGACAGAAACCGGAATGATATATCTGCTTTTGATGTATTTTATTTTGGAGGATATCGCATTTCCCATCATGCCCTTTGTAATAGTATATCTGCAGATCTTCCCACATGTCATATGCAAGCAGATTACTTGAGCCATATTCTGCATGCACACGTGTATTATTTGGCATAGTGAAACACTGGTCTGAACCTAATATTGGAATATCAAACGATTGTGAACAAATTGGATTGTTTCGATCCGTATCAATTTCGGATGATAAGATTATATTTCGTGTCTGTGGTCATGTAGCCAAAGTTCACTTTGATGTGATTTCATGTGTACTCAGAATAGCAGTATATTAGTAATAATCATATAACTGATATCATTAGTTGAATCAGGGACGAGAACTTACACGAATTTTATTTTATACTGTTGAGATCACACGTTCAAAAATAAAACGTTCTCACAATTACCCCTGGCCATTATTGGAGTAAGGAGTAGAAAATGAGGAACAAGAATACAAAATAACATAATCTATACGAGAGTATAAGAATTCAAACCTAAAGTATGTCATGTATCTCTTCAGCCCAGTTTATCAATGTGAAATCAGGAAT
This sequence comes from Zygogramma bicolorata, assembly GCA_032362365.1. Lineage (NCBI taxonomy): Eukaryota > Metazoa > Arthropoda > Insecta > Coleoptera > Chrysomelidae > Zygogramma > Zygogramma bicolorata. The sequence goes on from JAVJAQ010002961.1 coordinate 325,421, forward strand.
AATTAATGATCGACAATACGGATTTCGCCATCGAAGATCAACCAGTGACTCATTGGCTTATGTTTCTCATATTTGGCAGCAATCAATCGAGAAATTCGGAGAAACGATAGCTGTTGCACTCGATATTTCGAAAGCGTTCTTTGGCATCAGGGTCTCCTTTCTAAGCTGCCGTCTTATGGTTGCCTCCTCAGGGTTCAGTTCTAGCGCCTACTTTGTTTCTGCTTCATATCAATGATTTGCTCGAGAAAACATCTTGTTGCGGACGACAGTACTCTTCATACCAGTTTCTCTTCCAGAGTCCGCATACCAGCTCGAGAAACAAAAATTCAAAGAAACATTCGCGTCAATAAAATTAACGACGACTTGGCAAAAATAATAGAATGGGGTAAGATGAACTTGGTGAAATTTAATGCTACGAAAACCCAGGCATGTCTCTTCTCAAGATAAGCTGATCTATCATCATCAAATATTCAGATGTCAGGAGTAACAATTCCTACAAAATCAAATATCTCGATGTTAGAAATTACGATCATGAGTAACTTCACAGATGCAGTTCAGGACTTGAAAGAGCTATTATTGGTCATTGAAGCTGTTGAAGGGTCAGTAGTGAAGGTTTTATAAGGTCCAGATATGACGTAAATATTCTGTGAGTTGCGTTATTGAAGCATCCTTATAGTATCACTCAGATAGAAACTATTCTACATATAAGTCACCATCAGAAAAAAAAAAGAATGTTTCAAGTACCCTATTGTACAGTGCTACTTGCTCGGTGGATGAGCAGCGGTGCTTCTGAAGTTTGCAAGCATCATATCAGGCAGTTCAGTGAGCCATTCCATCCATGGAATCGCCTGATGGCTATTAGACTAGTTTTTCTGTAGATACGTGCTATACAGGCGGTTATAAAAAGTTCTCTTTCCCTTTATGTTTTTTAACGTTCATCTATTATACAGTACGGGAACGGGAAAGGTTTTCAAATTCGAACGAAGTTTGCGTTTTCTGTTATTACCAGTTTCATTTCATTTCAAATAATCTTCGGACTAACAAAAAATAATGCACTCTATGAAAATCAATTTAAAAACTCCCTTCAAGTCATTTCTAAACCTCAGTTCCACCTCCATGATAATCAGTCCCATCTTTGGCGTGAATGAAAACTGGCTAATATTTTTCATAGAGATCAATTACCCTAACACCAAACTGATATTATTTACAATCGACGGACGTTTTGCTAACAAGGTTATTATCTCCAGAAGAAGCAAATTAATACTGAATCCAAATACCACGGTTAGCTATATAGATTCTTTTCAATCTGAAGTAGTGCGACAACTATCTGCCTTTTTTTTGGTCCTATATGGACTACTACTTATTCTGATTGATTTCTCAACAATAAATAAAAAAGTGGACTGAAAGGGACATTTCCTTCATTAAAACTATCCTTACATTGTGCTATTTCTAGATTTTCTATCGCATCGAGTAGCCTTCTGTCATGCATATTATCCATCAGATTAAGATTGCTTTCAGCAATTTTGATTTCATTGTCCAGAGCATGTTGGGCGACACTGGACTTTTCTACCCTTCCGTATCTCATGGGTGCATAGTGCTCTTCGAAACGGGGTTTCATAGATCGTTGGCTCTGGTCAATGTATTCGTTTCAATCTTGAAAACTGATAAGATATTACTTTCTAGAGGTCGAGATTGAAGCAGAGAAAAACTATCATTTAAATCGATAAATTAATCCATGATAACTCAAGAGAACTAGTCCGATTTCATGATCTATCAAACGATCAACAAGCACCCCTTTCTATTGAAAAAATATTGATACTCGTCGGTGTCAAGTGGCGTCCCACATGTATTTTTTACACTTCACCCTGTCCGACTCTGATATCTTGTCAGGTTGAAAGGAGGGCAGTGTTTTTGATTTTCGAATGACCCGTATTTTTTCTAGAAAATTCGACCACCATTTCCATTTGAAATTTTTGATGTTGGTATCAGGTAGATGTCGTTAACACACATTTCTCAACCCTTATCATCCTAGCGTTGCTTATATTATGCAACGCTAGGATAATATTTTGGAAATTTTCTGAGGAGTGACTTTTGAACTTAGCGTTTGAATGTCGCTGTTAGTGCTGTCATAGATACATGAATCATTTGTTAAGAGCAGTTTGGACGTTTCATAATATTTCATGAAGAAATATTTAAAATTTGTATCTTCCATGTATTTCGTGTTCATAAATGTTACATCTAACCTCGAAATAGTACAACTTATTACAAAAAGTAGTTCGATGTGTTCCGGGGGGCATAAATTACCTGTTGCATTTAAGCAATGCTAGGATAAAGGGGTGCTGTTGTAGTGGAGATCGTGAGCGGGCAATTTGAATGAATCAATGATCCTATTGACTGGAATTTTAGTGATTACGTTTCGCGTTTCGGCAACTAAAATCTTTATATCATCAGGATTGAGTACAGGTTTTATTGTTTTATTGGAGAAAGCATTACAGATTGCATAAGATGATGACGAAAATGGCACTTCTACGAATGGAGCTATATATATATATATATATATATATATATATATATATATATATATATATATATATATATATTGAAGCTCCAGAAGTAAACGTGTTCACCAACGGGGAGTCTGGGGATGAAGAAAGTGACTTTGACTTGAACCGGCTTTCTGGGCGTCAGCTCAGTTCACAGGCCGAAATCAAGTTATATACTGAACGTATTGACAGCGTACGTCGTGATATAGAAACGACAACGTCTGAAGCTACGACATCAGCAGCAACCGCATCGGAAGCCACGACATCGGCAGCCACAACATCGGAAGCCACGAAATCGAAAGTGAGATCAATGCCTACAAATAAACGAGAACAAATTCTTCATCATTGTTATTTGGGGAGCTGCCGAATCGAGAGAGTTATTTTGTATCTCCCTGTGACCCCTCTCAATTTGAAAATTTGTCACTGGTTGAAGCAATTATGTTTTCTGAGATATTTATAATCATAACATACCAATAAAATAAAAAAGATTATGAAATTGAGTTTTTTTATGTTTCACCCCTTATTATCCTAGTGCTACATAATATATGCAACGGTTCAAATATCACTCTGTATGAATGTGATATTGAAAATTAGTCATGTAAATGTTTTCAATTGATATTCCAAACAGTTTAAAGTCATAAACCCCTGATATTTCCAAAATGAAGTCAATTCAGGATAATTAGTGTTAGAAATATTGAATGTGTTATAGTTCACCACAGTCCTGGTACCAAGTAACGTATTCAGGATGAGTCGTTACCCATTAAAAAATGTTCCGTACATCCAATACTCCACGATTCCTGTCGGTCCCCCCTCCCTAGCCCTTCAGGAGAGGACCAATTCCGTACGTCAATCCTTTCCTTTCGAGCTCGTGCTCCTCAACAAAAGTCTCTCGAATCCAAACACGAGCCAGCTCGGCAGACAAACACACAACAATGAGCAGCCGGATGCGTGCATATGGTCGCAAATAACATCCCGTCCCGGGACGGGCAGCGCCGAAGTGAAATGCTTATTGATTCAAAGTGGAACGGTTGAATGGATCTGTCAGGCGCGTAGCTTGATCCGGCCGACAGGTATATTGGTTCGCGGCACCATAGCATAGACGGGCCCGGCGTTCTCCTAGGCCTGACAGGGCCAGATGGCGTGTAATTATTTCGTCTATGTGGCCGACCGCATTGTCCGAGATGCAGCAGCGAATTCCTGATGAGACAAAAGGTTTTTTCTTGGTGCTGTTGCAAGGCAACAACAGTTACAGTGGAGGATAGGCGTGGTTGGTAGTGGAGGCACAACAACACCTGCACTAACGATTCAAGTTTCGTATTAGGAAAGGTTGTAAACATAAATTCATAACTCAGTTTATATTATAACTCGTTGTCAATAAGCAAAATGGTTTCTCACTTCATGAAATTGTTTGACAATAATTTCAAAGATGGCTGAATTATGATGACACCATAAATTTGGACAAAATGGCTCCTTTGCCATTTTGAGGAGAATTGACCTTTTGTTTTATCATTGAAAAGAGAATTTCATATTCTATCGAAAGGTCTAGATAAATATACAAGTTTTCATAAATTTTTTTGGTTCCATATATTGCTACCCTAACCGGAAGGGAGTTTTGCAGTTGTTTAATCGTTGATAATATCGGCTTCGCCAGCAGTAAACCAATACACTAACTCTACATACAAATACAACTGAATGGCGTCAATAATATCGTTGTCATGCGGTATACTTACTATCAGTCCATTCTCGTATCCAGGGGACAATTTCACCAAAGTTGGAGGTCAGTACAAAATTGACAGTAGAAGAAACATTTTTTTAATTTCATTCAGATGGCTCGAGAACAACATTAATCGGATCGAAACCGGCGACAATGAAGCCAGTGCGACAAAGAGGTCTTCCCAGAAGAGTTTGTCACTCGGTTGCATTCAGTAGGTGAGATAAACAATATCGACTCCTTGATTTCCGATGAAAACATTTCACTTACACATAATACCCAGAGAAGGCAATTAATTCAGAAACAGAAGTGGAATTTTTAGTCAATGTCGTAGATCATTCCTAAACTCTCATTCCCTCCCTCTACTTCTATCGTCAACTCTATTTTGAAGCTCGATTATCTTTCTCAACATTTTTGTCAAACTGACAGACAGAACTCTGCACCTTTTCTTCCATCATAGTTAGAAACTTCGTCGTGGGATGTCAACTGAACGAAATATCGACATTATCCTGTAGATGGCGAAACAAAAATGCTTCAAATCCTCTCTACACAGGCTTTAAATAACTATATACCTATAAACAATGATTGAAGTATGAAAGATCCGTCAACAGCTCGTCGATAATATTGTATCTGCATTTGTATTTTCAACATTTTTCTCTAATCCATCCAATTTTGTTGAATAGCTGAGGTCAATAACCGCCACAGGGACGTGGCGCAAATCTTTCTGGTTTTTACAAGTACCCTGTTGCCTATTCAAACTTGTTTCTATAATATGTGGTCCATTTGTTTCCTAATTGAAGAAAATCACCAGCAGCGCCTGGAGGCAGTTTGTAGGGAGAACTGGACGTGAAGCTATTTTTTATCAAGAATGAACTTCAATTGAACGCACCTGTCTACACATAAAACAGATAAGTGTATATTCGATCAACATCACAGTCAATATTAAGTTATTTCAAGGAAGCCATGTTACGATATTTTTGAAAGAATCATCAAGAAATGATATGATGAAGGAATGATGCACGTGAATGATAGATTATTTCCATGCATTCAAATATAAGCAATTGATAACCGATATTTCTCATTGTCCTGGCAACGTAAAGGGAAAAATGTATGAATTTTCGTTTCTGCGATGCCCTGAGCCGAAATTTAATATCAGAAGCGTAAATAATATATCAACCTCGACGATTGACTACACACCAAAGTTATAAGGCGAAAGAAAGAAACGAAATAAAAGTGCCATATGTATATTTGATGGAGCGGAGTCTCGGTTCCGGAGGTAATACAGCCTTATACAAGCATTCGAGGGGGAAATAGCAAGAACTCCACCTCTCGCGGGAAACTTTACTGAAACTTTCATTAGTAGCCCTCCCAGGTGACTCCGCCGATACAGAGCACCGACATCGGTAACTTAACTGTTTGGCAGATCGTCGGTCTTTTTAACCTGACGTGGAACTGACGGCAAATGGCCACTTAGATGAAATTCGGTCGTCTTGAGACGAATCTGGTTGAACTGGTTGTCATCGGGTTGTCAGAAAGGGGTAAAACGTGTCGATATTTGAAAATGAACTTTTCCAGTGAAATAGCTTTCAAAAATGGGAAGAGTGTGTATCTACTGACTTTTATTTCATTTTAACTTAACAGCGCGCTGGTTTTTCAAATGTGTATGTTTATTTTCCATATTAGATCTAAGTAGCTTTGTCAACAAAATTCCTAATTCTGTGAGGTGGCGTCTAGTAGTAGTATCAAAAGACTAAGGATTAGTTTTTCAATGTATGATATCTATCAGATGAAAATATCCAAGAGTTTTCATCCTTATCACTACCAAACATTACTCAAGCGCACCCTCTATTTTGTTCCATCCGTCTGACAGATAACCCATTTATCCATGGATTGAAAAACTGGCCCTAAGAGTGAGACAAGTCTTCTGTTGAGTTCAGTTCGTTATTTGGAACACAAGGATAATACCCAATGAATCATTATTTGAGTTTTACCGCAACCCTCAGGGTGTTTGGAGTTCTAGTTGTTCAGTTGTAAAAACATTCACGGAACCATTTCAGAGCTTTTGCAAGTCTGCGAGCGATCAATCCCAATAATGTTGTCAGGACTACTTTTCAATATTATCGTGAAACGTTTTGGATTCCCTTGCAACAGGTTCCAAAACACCTCCAGAAACCCTATGAAAGCAATCCATTCAACTTTTTCGAAACCTATCACCTCTAAACAGTCCTAGTCCTGGATCTGTCGATAGGCCGCGACCTAGGGGCAGGGGGGGGGACAGCGTCCAAGGAGGGCGGCAGATTTTAGAGGGAGCTTACTAAATTTCAGAGGATGAAAATCAAAAGTCAAAAAAGTTCACCGGTTGTTATACTAGAAGCATAGATAATGAACACCATAGAATATGATGAAATTGTAGATGATTTTGTTATCAAAGAGTACCGTAAAAAAGTGTAGTTCTTGTTTTTTAAACGCCCTTTCTTAATGACTAATTCATTCTTTCTGTTAACTTCAGTTCCGTTCTGCTTCTAAAAAATTCCTTTGAGTTTTCAAAGTATCCGCGCTTTCAAAATTAATCCTTATTGTTTTCGAATGGATAGCCAGAAAATACTGGTAAAGACAATTAAACTGTCTTCTGAGAAATCGATTTCAGTTTACCTTGTATCCTGCATAGTAAATATTGGCATACAAAAGGAGTAGTGTTAGGTCTATTGACCAATTCTGCCACGCTCTCCTCCATTGTCCAATAAGAGACAGAATTGATGGAAAATTTCTGAGTGTTGGAATTTCACTAATGAAATAATATCAAATGGGACTGGAAATATCTCACGCCTTACTTATCAGTCATAATTATGGAAATTGGAGACTTGACACCACCACCGTTTGATTGCCCTTTTGTTTGTTTTTCAGCCAGATAATATTCAAAATGCATATAAATACCAATAAATAACTGCAAATGTGCATTTCCTATATCGTGTGGGCAAGAATCAGTCCTCACCCTAATAAAATACAGTGTGATTACTTATGCATATAAAACTAGCTAGCTCGTTAAAATGTAGTGGTAAAATCATTTCCTCCTAGTTATAAAGTCTATTCAGCTGCCAACCACATCTCTTTCAAGCTCATGAACATCTAGTCTTTGCAAACAGTTTTCGCCAATATAAAAACTTGTGTCTCAATACCTTGCAGTAGCTATTTCTGTGAAATGGTAAAGGACTTTGGAAAAGGACTTGATCGCGAAATTATAAGCAAGATCGCTCTGTGAATATAATTTGCAGGCCAATGAGTCTGTCTATTTCACGGTGAAAACATCCCACATATTCCAATTCATGCCTGCTTTTTGAAATGATCACTTCACTTGCTATCAAGTGATTGCTTTCCATTGCTTTCCAGTGATGATTTTTCAAGTTGCAAGTTGCTTCCATATTTTCCAAGCAGATTGAGAAGAAACAACCCTCGATTGAAGTTTTCTCTTTTGGATGTACGGCTGCCTGTATAATGAAATGAGTTCCTGAAACTACAACTATTTATGAATGCTACTCATAGGAGCAATCAAAATTCTAGTGTGTTCAGTTTCTCGATTTAACGTTTTAGCGTTTCAAAAGTTTTGTGAGGAACTAATGTTGAACATGAATTTTCGTTTTATGGTGGCTTCGTGAAATTAAAATAATTCAAAGGAACCGTGAGGATCTATTTCAATACCATCAAGTTTCGCCGAGAATTTCGTAACTGGCTTCAATGAAACTTCCACAAAAACAATTATACTATTTGAATGATTCTACTTTAAGATTCCCTTGATATCTTACTGATTTGTATGTTATGTGACTAGCATAAATCAATTCATCAACAAACGTCTAAATAACTGTTATTTAACACAGAAAAATCTCAATAGAATTCTATTCGTCACTTGAGGAGGGTGTTGTATTATTTTCACAAAAATTGTATGTAACTCACAAGAAAAAATCAATGATGAGATAAACTTCATAAAATCAGTATTGAAAGAAAATGGATATCCAGAAAAATTCATAGAAAAAACATTGACAGAAATTGAACATCCGAACAGAGTCCACAATCCTACACAAAATACACAACCTGTATCAAACATTATATCTTATGTCCCTCGTTTGTCTGAAAAGATAAAACGGATCGGCAACAGGTATAATATTAGAACAACATTCAAAACAACGAATACTTTAAGATCAATACTCACACATACCAAACCGAATAACCCAACAGAAAACACAAAAAATTGTATTTATCAAATTCCTTGTTCGTGCGGTCGAAAATATATCGGTGAAACGTTTCGACCATTGGAAGTGCGAAAGAGTGAACAGACAGATAGGTGGTTCTAAATTATCAGAACACATTCTTACTGCCGATGGAGACCACACAGTAGAATGAAACGACACTAAAATATAACGAAAGGAAGCAATGGCAAGAAACGAAAATTGAAGGAATCTGCTTTCATCGTGCTGTCTGGTGAAGAATGCTTATCTATGAGTTCGCTTGATATGGATCGCGGATGGCTGCCCTTCTTGAAGGACAAAATGTTGTGTCAAATTTGAAATAATTTAACAACTGTCAATAACGAAAACTATCTTTACCAGGTATTTGCACTTGAAAAGGAATTCGCCTAGAAGTTTTGAGAACGGAAACAGATTTAGTTTCCGAAACGTTAACAGATAAGTATTTGCATATATATCAGTTCTTATTATTTTTTGATAGGCAAAATTTGAGTTATACGAGAAGTTGCTGACTTATTGGACTTGTTCTATCCAGAAAGAATTGTTTTTCAATAGACGCAGCAACTTTTCGGGGTAGATTGAAAATCTGACCTCCTACACTTGTATAGATTCCAATATTAATTCTTATTTTTTTAGATTGTGGTAGGTTACAAACCCAAAAACTACAGAACAAATATTGATCCACCACAAAAAAATGACGTTCAAACAATACTTATATGTATTTTTCAATTCATCTTTGAACTGTATTAGTGAAGAGGATGTTTTGATGGCATCCAGTTATGTATCAAATTCCTCAAAACCGTTGAAAAATAATAAGTTCATTATAGGTGTCATTTTTCCTACGAGTATTATAGTTGTGGATATTTTTGTTATGACATATGAAATTCTGCAGATATTCGGGCGCCATGTTGTTAATTATTTTGAATTTAAAAATCGCAGTATAATAAAAAAAGGCTTCTTTTCAACCGAAAACCAACTGAGGCTCACTAAAATTGATCTAGTTGGGGTGAGTCGACCTGTTTTCGAAAGGATCCTTAGCTCACGATTTTGCAGCTTTTGCAGTATATTTATTTTAATGAGGATGAACAGGTAAACCATTGATGCGCAATTATCAAAATGAGGCTGAATTATTGAATTATGTACTGTAATTTTAGACTCTGTCGACAGATGTTGAGATATTCGGTGGAAAAGAAGAGTTTTTCGAAAAATATCTTATACATATAACAGAAATGATCAAGAAGGGAACCCAAGTATTTAACTTTTGTGACAGCTTATTTCTTCATTGTTGATGCTCAGGTGAATATTATTAATATAAATCGTATTATGTTTATATTGGTTTGTGAAAATCATTTCCTTTAGCTACATTCAATTTCAGCTTATTTGTACACAAAAATGTATTTATTGATATTAATATGGTTTTCATTTTTTGAATAGCACTCTCAATGGTGACCTCACTGGAAGCAATTGAAGCATCATCAGCGAATAGTTGATGAATTGAATAATACATAATCGAATGATACAATTGAATAGAATGAATGAAAATTGAGAATCAATGCTCGCCCTTGTATCACCAAATCATACGCCCTCCGTGGTAACAACCAATAAAGTAGTTCTTTCCTGAAAGATGTCTACCTATAAACCCACTGTTAGGTAGTTGAGATTAACCTGAACGAGTTATTTGAAAGATGATTGTGTTTATAGCCAGTCTCCAAGTATCCCCGACTAAGTCGATTTTTTTTCAAACTTCCAACTACAACGCCCTTTATATAAAAAACGGTTCATTCCCGCGCATACGTATTCGACACCATTATTCATAATTTCATAAGAGGGAACTACCATGAAAGCTCATACGTCGAATTCTGGAACACCCAGTATTTCGTTGTCAGTGTGGAAGTTGGATGCAGCATTGAGTTGATATTTCCTTCTTTTTTTTTCATTTCCCAACTGCTCATCACACAAATAACGATACAAATTCAGGTGATATACCCTCTCCATTGAATGAAAAATGAAACAGCGAAACAAGTTGATAAAACTTCACGGGAATAAATTATTACTTGCATAGTGCATTGACATCCATACTATAACAAACAGTTTGCAAGATTTATATCACCTAGAAAATTATGGTCGGTACTTGTTTTTCAGGATGGTAGTAAAACAAATATCCACCGAACTAGGAACTTTATTTAATAAACTTCGCAACCAAGAGCAGTTCAGATAATGGAGATTTTATTTATGCCAATATTTTATTGAGAAAAAGTTCATGAGACAGTTTTATAGGTTTTCCTTTACAGGAATATGTTTATTGAAGTTGAACTAGGCATTTATGTGGAGCGTTTATAGCATATTATTTGTCATTTTTTATCATTCGAATGATCGAAGTGAATTATAGCCTACTTTGTGAAATAATCCACAGACTATGAATAATTATCTCCACTTCAAAATCGAGAACAGCTCAGTCATTCAATATAATGCCAATAATAATAAAAAAAATAGGTGAATCTGGTGAAATTTGTTAAAAAAAGTTAATATTAAAAACAAAGTCTAGATTTTCATTTGAAAACAAAGTTTCGAATCATTTCATTATTTGAGGTAGGAATTTCATAATCATTTTTTCACCATATCATTTCACGGTTTCTCAGAGCATTAATTACTAGTAGGTTTATAGTCCCCTTAACAACTGTGCGTGCAAAATAATTGATACAAAAATACAAGCCATAACAGCTTTCCAATGCATATATCATATATTTCAACAGCTTGATCATCTTTATTTATTGGTCAATTACTATCTCATTAATTTTTTATTTCTTTCTTCATTCATCATCATTGCAGTATGTTGAACAGAATTATTAACATTGTGGCATAAATTATGAATGCAAACCCAATATTACGAAGAGGTTCAAGCGATGAAATATGGTTTCATACTCGTTTTGTTGAAACTACCCATCAGTAAAATGTATGATCCGTGAAACAGATGACGATATATGGTCTTCTGACGAAACCAGAACAGTGGCATGAATCCAAGCTATGAAGAAGTAGAAACCCCGCGTCTGGTTGAGATACGTTGACGACACGTTCATAGTATGGAACCACGGAGAGACAGAATTGGACGCCTTTCTAGAATACCTGAACAGCGTGAGGTCCACCATCAAGTTCACAATAGAAAAATAATCTCAGAGCAAACTGCCGTTTCTCGACGTGGAGGTGTAGAGGTCCAGAAATATATGTATAAATGTATATGGCCAAAAAATCCATTTCAACCTTTTGTTTGGATTTGATTAACTTATTTCATTTGTATGTTTATTCTTCCATCCTTAGCAACAGGTTTCAACAGAGTCAATAATAATGACAATGGAAGTCCAAGCCTTTACCATTCACGTCATGATATTTGCAGATGACACAGCAATTCTTTTGAATAAGAATTTTTTTCTAAGAATGAGATTATTCTCAGAAATTAATTTAATTATCCAAAATTTTTCAGGTGGTTTTCAACCATCTGCAATAATTTGGTCTAAGTGAAGTGGCTCGAAGTATATTCTTCTGAATTTTTATCAATCGTTCCACCCTTGGCAATAACTTCACGGATGACTCGACAAAAGTAGTACAAAATTCCCATCCCTTTGTTGTTAATTTTGAGACCTGTCGAACCTCTCTTGCTCAGAGATATGATATGAATAGAACAGCTGAACTTTGAAACTCCTTGTCGAAAGAGGTTTTTCCTGAGGCTTACAAACTTCAAAACTTATAAGTGAATGTTAATTCGTATCTCCTGTCACTTGATTCACGCGGTATTTTTTGAACAATACAGGGCTTCCCTTTCGTGTGAATCTGCATATAAAAAAATTATTTACCTGTAAGGAAATTCAATCATCATAACACGAGAAACCACGTTCGAGCAGGCTTCCCTTTTTGAAGCTTCAACAGAAAAACGTAATGAGAGGCTGCGGCACGATGAGTGGGCGATATTATATCGGTGTTGTGTTTTTTGTTGCAAGAGGTAGTGACTAGTAGTACGAAAACTACGTTACTACAATTTGGTCTAATCGAACGTAGCTTCTCCTACCTTACAGGTAAGTCAATCAATCCTTAAATATCAATATTAAATATTTCATTGAATATTAATGACAATTCCCCTAATCCGAATGGAATAATTAGCACCAAAAACTACCTGAATCGGCATAAATACAACTTGCGAAGAAAAAATCTCCAGTCATCGGAGTGAATTTCAAGATGAATGAGCCTCTGAAGAAGCTAGCCACTCGAGCCAGCGAGACGTCAGGAAGAAATTCCAAAAAACGACGGCCTTCAAACCCGAATTAACTAGTGATACTGAAAACCTCGGCCGCGAAAGCCCAACTATTTTGTCATTTGTCCGTTGCAAACCAGTATTGGAGATCGCAAATCGAATACAATTCATGAGGTTGCTCACACTTTCTAACTGATTCTATACAACAAATATCAGTCCTTGGAGAGTTTATTGAAAACAAATCAACATAGTTGAAATATCGAAAATTTCTGTTGCTCGATTGACTGCTCTGTCGTTACAAAATTACTGCAATCTATCTATGAAAAAAAATCACCACAATTTTTGTTTGGAAATGGAAAATGGAGATATGGAAACAATCAGTACCATTGATAAACAATAATTGGGAAGTTCATAATTTTATGCGACGTCTGGCGGAAATATAACGCACTGCTATAATTTCACAAACAAATGGCTTCCATTTTATGTGTGTGAATTTATTGAGTTCTTTGGTGTTGATTTAGGAAATCTCATCTGAAGTTGTAATTTTTTTTTTATTAATAATAACAAACAATCATGGATGCAGATCGCTCAGTGAGCCGTATAAAGCGTTTGGTACCAAGTTGCAGCAACTCTAGGAACCGAATTCCAAAGTTGTCTTTCCACACGTTTCCAAAGAGAAATACATCTTTGGTGGGAAACATTACGGAAAGTGGATTGAAAGAGAAAATAGACAGGTACAAGGCTTGGAAAATTGAACTGAAACTGCCTAAATCACCACCTAGAGCGGCTTCAGTGTGTTACTTGCATTCCAAGAGAGATGATTCCTTGTTACCTGGTGAGTCTGTTTGTCTATTTTTAGGCGAAGTTATGGCGCATTTCATAATCCATGTAATAAAAGCCTCTTTGGTTCACTAACACTACACTAAAACTAAAAAATGTCCTGGAACAAATATCATTAGATTTTAAAACACAATGCATCTATGTTCACCTCCAATGAATCGTATTGTGCGGGTATTCGAAGCATCATGAACACAGTTATATTAACCTTCACGAGAAAAATTTCGTACAATGAAAATATAGCAAAAAAAACACCAAAATCTTGTCTAGCGAGGGCAACTGATGACCGGATTTCAGTTTGGCGCGTTATTTCACAAATGTAAACAAGGAAACTATTTCAAAATGGTGGATATAGTTTAACCACCACCAGCGCCCTCATCGGTCGATATTCTTCCCTATATTCTGAGAATGTGCCCTATCATAATGAAACGGACAAGTCTTTATGCCCTTTGTACTGCTGTCAATATCCACTGCTGGATTGAAAAGAATGGCACTGCAATATATCATTATGCACATTGTATTATCACCGACCAGTTACACCCTTACAAAAAAACTCTCAAGTTTTCGTCGGCCTTATGCTGATTCTTGATGCTAACCTCCTTCATATCAAAAATAAATTGTGAGAAATAGAGAAGAGATGATTTTCCAGGAAAAAAGGAATATTGTGATGCAGCGTATTTGTACAGAATTGGCCCATACTATAATCCAATGCAAAAAAGTTCCACAGTTTCCTGCAAACTTCGTGCAAAATAGGTTAAGAAAAAGGAGAAGAACATGTGTTTCGCTAGACAGCGAATAATCCTGCTTGAATTATCCAACGAATAGCGAAACAAGTATTGCGATTTTGTAAACTATCTCTGAGTAACTATCTTACAAAAAATAGTTGACTGGGCATTCCTCATCATATATTCTAAAATACATGAATGTTTAATGTTTGACAAAGATGTAATAATGTCTCTATCATTCTCTTTTGGTTGATCTTCAAAAGTTGCATAAATACCATTGCGTTGTTTTGGTTCTTGAATCCTTTTAGATAAGACAATAAGTAATCCAAGTATAATCCAATCATATCAGATCGGAACTTGCCATCTCCTTAGAAAAATGGAGAAAGTGTCATTCTTAACGGTTTTATATGTGCTTCAGGTCACTGAATCCGATTATCGACTTTGCAACTTCGAAAGAAGTGAGCTTTCAATAATAGCGGAAAATTGCAAAATTCATCCACTTTCGATGTGACCTGTGAATAATGTTACAGAGATCATAAAAACATTCACCCACATTCATTTTCTTTCATTTCCCTCTCTCCTCTTTACGGTGAAAACTTAATGAATTTCATGTTTCATTTTTTTTCCATCGAGATCTAGGACTTGAGTGATACAAGGAGCAAGGAACATTTCAAACCACATTCAAACGAACCTTGGACTCTGTTGACTGCGTTAGCGCTTGTAGTCTTCGATGGTTACTAATAGATCGATAGATACATTTATTTTGACTATTTTTCATACATTAATAATAATAATAATATTTATTTCACTCGTTGAACAGTATGAGAGCATTACAATAAACATTCACATACAGTAACAAGGAAAACGTCTATGCAGAACAAAACACAAAAATTTGTATAGAACACAAAACATAACAGGTACTAATTTGTACTACTAATATAAAGGTAATTGAGAATTTTACTAATGCTGTTGTGGTAATATTTAGTGCTAAATGATTTTTATCAGCCCATTTCATTATTTTCTCATAAATGGATTCTGTTGTTTCTACAAGTGCTAATGTATTATGATTAGTGACCAGAACATATGTATCGTCTGCATATGCAACTATATGTATCTTCGAAAGGTCATTTAGGTACTGTATCAAATCGTTCGCATAAATAAGAAAAAGCAGGGGTCCGAGTATAGACCCCTGTGTTGTTTGCAGGCCAAGGACTGACTGTGAACACCTTGGATTATCACTCTTTGTGACCTGTTTCTTCACAAGTATAACAAGTCAACAAACATGAGCGAAACATCGTTCAAATATAGTTATAAAATGAAGTACTTCACATAAAGTAGGCTAACGTCGAAGTCAACATACACGTAGACAAAATCTAAAAACATAAAATAAAATAATACTGAAATAGGAATACAAACATGAAACAAATTAGAGGATTAGAATGCAATCGATGGTTGAAATACAATTCAACGAGGCCATGGTACTCACAGTCAGCCAGAGTTTTTTTTCAATTCAAAACAACAAAACCGATCAATAATCCGAAGTAATGACTTCTTGCAGGCCAAATTCAAAACGATCAGGAAACAATTAACAAGCAATCATGATCTATCAATCTGCCCCAATATTTTCAAAACATCGTGGTGTTTTCGATATAGTACAAACATTTTCATAACCCCCAACCTATTTTTTTGAAAAATTTCATTTTATATTTCAAGAAATAATTACACACGTGCAGAATTGATGCATTCGATCTGTTCTCAGCTAAATCGAAATTAGGTTTTTATTCATGAATGTGAAAACTTCAGAATAAAAATTCAGATTAGCGAAATCCGATATTTCTCCAAAAACTTGTTCAATAGAATTGCCAGGTACCTTTGTCACTGAACAGTGAAAAATATTGTAAGGGGGTATTTTTTAAGAAAATGAAGTCCAAACTGAGTTATCAAGATTCAGGAGAATTCAATGTTTGTGGTCTCTGTAGTGTAGTGGTTAGCATATCTGCCTATCAAGCGGAAGGCCGGGGTTCGAATCCTCGCCGGGCCACCGTGCTGGGTAATCGCTCGTTAAAAGGTAAGGCCTCGTTGATCCATTGCTCGCACAAGTTTCGACTTCTGAGGGTTGACGTTCGTCAGCTGGTTAACGGAAACGAACAAAGAATAACAATAGTCCTCTCTTCCTTCATATTTTTACAATGAGCCAACAAACATTGAGTTCACTTCATTTTTCTTATTCAGGTACTTTGGAATGTCCACTGAAAGTTCAAAGTTGATTTGGTTGATTTATTTGGTGGATTTATTAAAAGCGTGGCACACTATCAAAAGAATGTTGGAGCTTTCCACTAATAATTCCATCCACTCAAATCAAATAATACATTCCATTCGACCAAATTCTATATCAATTTCACAGCACGAACTTATCCTGAAATCTCAAACTACTCCTGAATTCTGTTGAAATATTTTCCGGCCATTTCCCCGATGTTCCTTGTGATGTATGCCATTTTACAAGCAATTTCAGTTAAGAAAAGGTATTGTAAAAGTAGAGTAATCGATAATATGCTTTTCAGGACTTTTATTCAGTTGGGGTTTCAATGCTTTCTGAGTACAATAAGGTCAAAATTGAATATCAAAATGGATATCTATCGTAGTAATGGATATTGATTCATTGCCATGGAAATACTTGAAGGGCTCAATTCCTTCGCATGAAGATGTTCCTTTTCTATTTAGCTTCTTTTGAGTTTGAAAGTGGGTTTTGTTATAATCGAGAAACTTCTGATTGAAAACCGTTCGAAGGTCTCATACAAAATATTTTCATAGAAGCAGATATTCGGATATTGAGAGTAGTAATACTGAATCTTTATCTGGGTCGATATACCCGTATGTTCCAGAAATCGCATAATAGTGATATCACTCTATGGGCTGGTATCAGAGTTTCAATTAAAATATAGGAATGGTAATTTGTTTCAGCATTTGATTCAGAGATTACGGACTTACTATCTCCAAATGATCATACATCGAATCGGCCCAAAAAATAGTCTGTTTTGCAAAATTCACCCATTCATTGATTGCTCACACATTTTTTCAAATCAATGCCATTCAATACTATCTGATTCTTTTATATTCCATTGTTTACCTTCTGAAGAGTTCATATCAGTGAAATGCCAGAGTTGGTAGACCTTCGAGAATCATAAATAGGTTGCATGAACTTGCCATGAAAGGTTCTCTCGGACCCTGGTTCAGGACGAGTTCAAAGCAGTCGCACAATTGTTCTATTGACTGTTATGAAACCGTCTTTCATTCGGAATACGAACAGACCTGATATCTTTCCAAACGAGTATCTGCCTACGTTCGTCATGTCACACCAGTACATCAAAAAATGAAACAAGAAATGAAAAACTAAAGAATATAACAGGGAAGGAAGTCAAGGCGACTGCAGCTACTGGAACCCAAAATGTCGTTACTAGACTATTTTTGATATATTTTCCTAATTTATTCATGTTCTCATATACCTCCTTCTCAATAATTCACTGCAATATTTCATTCCTTCTTCAACTCATTGAAGTTTCCAGAAATTTCGAGGAGGAATATAGAAAATAAAAATGCAAAATGATACCACTGGTGTTCTTCAGTGTCCCTTGGCTGGACTTGCGAGTATAGTAATGCTTTTTGAAGTGACTGCCACTTTCGAGAGGAAATACTAAGATACATTTTTTTGTATTTGACCCAGAACTCAAACTCAGGAATTGCAGCTATATCTGCAAGACACTGGAAACGATAATCGATGGCTAAGGAGGCAATTGTTACAGCTTCGTTTTTAGTCTTCAAGCTTTTGGCCTACCAGTGACTTTAAGTTTGACGTGGATGTCTCAAATAGTAGTGGAAAATATCATTTGAACACCATCACTACTATATACTGATATCATTGATTTGAACTGGCCAATAGTTAATGAAAATCCGTATTAACAAAATATCACATATTTTCCAATGATAAAAGATGAAGATTCATCTAATCTCTGATGTTGTTTTATTCATATTCTTTCCTTCTCAGACTCAACTTGTATGCACAAAGCCTGAGAAAATTGTTTTGTACAACTTCAATATGTATATGTATCTCATAATATGGACAACAGATTATTTAAGCGTACCCCAAGAATGATCCAACAAATAAACAATATAATTACTCAGGAGTGTTCAAACTTCCTTCTATGATATGTTAATGAAGCCTATAATATACCCATCATGAGATCTGAAGTTCAATTCACAATAAAACATGATTCCCCAGTCCTTTATCACTGATTTTTTTGCAATTCCTATATTGTTGATACTGTAGTCATATAGAGAGGGTTGATTTATTCTAGAGAATCTTCGGCAGTAAGATTTGGATATATTCAAGTGCATGTGATTCATCCCACACCTGACTCAAATTTTGACAAATCTCCTTGTGAGAGCGAGACATCGTTTTTAGAATAAATGGATTTGAATATTTCTACGTAAACAGCAAGAATGAGTACCTCACTATGTTTCATATAATTGTGACTAGATCACCAAAGAAAAAGTTAAATAGCGAAGGTACACAGTGAGAACCATAAGGAACACACGAAGGCAAAGGAATTGTGAATGATACACAGTAACCATATAAGAAACTGTGGATTGACTGCCAAATTGGTTTTTTCAATTATATATTTTATTTATAATCAACAAAAAAAGTTGATTTCAACACCTGAGATATTATTTCAAAGATAGAAAGAAATTATCCATCTACCCAATACACTGATTAGAGAATTTCTGGAATCACCCATTCCTTTAATATTTCACTCATTATGAGCAAGGCGGATGAAAGTTTACTGTAGGAAGCGGATAATCTCCAACGCTCTAAATAAAAAATATGTAATCTCCTTCATCCTTTCTTCCAGCGTGAGCCTAATTCAATCAAATCATATATTAATGAATTCGATTAAATTCGAAATCCTCCCAATAAATAACTATATTTCATATTTCAGCAGCACCTGAATCCCTTTCTGTAGAAAGCGATTTAATTCTCTGGAAAGCTTTCGAGGAAGTGAATTTTTCAAAGGATCCTGCCTGGCCGTATCTGAAACAGGGAATGGAATGTCTAGAGGGAAACAAACGAGTAGGTCGGACAATGAGAAACAAAATAAAGATGGCTGCGAGATAAATCCGAACCAGGAATGTTGGTCAAACAGGAATAATGTGATTAAATGTTAAATTGGATAAAGTTCTTTTCTTTCGTTGGATTGAAAATGTTATTATGAAACTAATTGCCTTGTTACACAGTTTTTGATGCTGAGAGTATAAATAAATTGGAGATTATGGAAATTATCAATATTCACTGTAACATCTGGAGATCAAATCGAGTGAACGTGTGAAAGATGGGACATAGTTTATCCTCAGCTGGAAGAAGTTTTAACTTTTAGCGATTGTTGCCGACAATCAGATACCTACCCAGAAGATGCATTATTTATCTCAAGGAAAAAATGTCATCACTGCCGAGGTTATATCACAGTCACTCGAAAAAATATTAGGTCGTGAATAAAAAGTAAACATTCGCCAGGTTGATTGAAAGAATGTTATTCACCAAATTTCATTTTCCAACGTAAAGCACTTCCTGAGAAAAGGGGGCCGGAATGGTTCAAATCGGAAAATGAAAGAGTATTTTCTCGACCTCATCTTCTTTCCTATGAATAAGAACACTTGCCAACCTGATACTTGCTAAGAATGATTTTGAATAAAATCGAATTTATCGAGGACATGATTTTCTATATATATATATATATATATATATATATATATATATATATATATATATATATATATATATATATATATATATATATACTATAACTGCTTCAGACCTCCAAAGGTAATAATGAGTTTGATACAATTATTCAAAAGATATTAATTACCTGTCTTCGAGTCGAAAAAACTACTTACTCATCACAACTAACCAAGATCAATTGCTTTCTTCAAAAATTCCATGGAGACAGTAAAACGGCGGGTCAAAGATAGGTTTCTATCAGATGAATTGATCTCCATCAGTCACAATTCTTTATTAAAGCAAAAAAAGGGATGTTGATGGGATTTTTTATTATATTCAAAATATATCTACTAGATAAGTATGAGAGTCAATTTTGCGAAAACTTTGGAAATTAGCCAGATATTGCAATCGCAATTGAACCATAATGAGGGTTATTGGGATTTCAAATGAACTCAGAACTCCAACTGGTTAGCACAATTTTGCCAACTTTTGCTATTTAAGGTTGGAACTTTGACGTTGTTTGAAAATTGCAAACCCTGGAATTTTGTCAGCGACTATTATAGTTTTCAGTGGTTTTTCACTTTTTATGTGAACGTTAACCAAGAATTGTGCTTGATGAACATTAGTAATAATTTTGATCATATTCCAAAATTTCGAAATAATATCTCGGCACATCTTTGACAATACTCTGAAATGTTTGAAACTTTTCGCCAGAGGGCATATCGCTTTTCTTGAAATCCTAACTGGGATTTCAATTTAAGATCACAACGCTACATTCAAGAAAACTCCTACTAATCTGCCCAACTTTGACAACTATTGCTGATTGAGGAAAGGAGTTTGACATTGTTTGAAAATTACTAACCGTAAAATTTTGTGAGCAACTATCACACTTTTTAATGTTTTTTTCACTTTTAATGACTTTGAATAAGACTTCAACTAATAAGCACCACTTTGACAATACTTTGACATTGTTTGAAACTGTTCACCAGAGGGTTTATCGCTTATCTTGAAATCCCAATGGTAAGTGTGGAGTCACATGTTTCTATCGGCATATAACTCCTGTACGTTATTCCGCTTCAGGAGAGGGTCATGCAGATAGTAAACTTCAAGATCCAATGACTCCGAGATATTTTAACCGAGTTCTAATTGTATTTTAATTTCCGCGAAAGTATTAACAACTCTTCCTTAATTTGTTACCTTACTCCACTCGATAAACTTGATATTCATCGCCTTTTCGTGACCTTCATGACTATTACGTTTCAGTAGATCATATCATTACACAATATGAAATTCAGAAGTGATATTACAATGCCACAGATGAATTTCAAGCATACTGAATATACTATTAATAACTCAAACTCCAAGAGACATTCAAAATAGGATTGATTCAGAGCAAAATTCATTGAACTATAAACATCATTGTATTATAAAACTGTGAGTTTTCGAACTGAACACTAAACTAGATGCAAGACAAAGTTGAATTTTCCAATTCAATCTGTGAAAAATTCAAACAATCCCAATTGGTGCTCATTCTTAAATACTCATTTTTGTAAATATTATATGTAGTACTGGTAGAACTAATTTCAAAGAATGAACTGATAATATTTTCGATATCTCTCTATCCATTAACGATATACAAATGAATGCATGCATATGGATACAATAATTGTTCTTGAATAAATGATGACACGGTGAACAATGATAATATCAATTAATTCATGATTTCGTCATTAAGTGATAATTGAAACTCTAGGAACATACCGTTACTGAACCACTTTCTATTTGATATATGCTACCATCCCTGACAACCCACAATTGTTTCGATATTCATATCTCGCAAATTTTATGTATCCATCTTGCCCCCAGTGAGATCCCCAAGAGTTTTTGATCACCCAATAATCATGTCCATTTTGGGTCCCATACCCAACTAAGAGTAGGCAATGATTAGTATATGAACATTCTCTCTCGTAAAATACTCCGCTCTCATAAAACATCCATTTTGACGTCACGTACATGCATACCGATAGGGGGCCATACTCTATTAATTTTTTTCTCATATCTTTCTCATTATACCGAAAATAAACTAGTTCGTCGTACGTTACGTTGATTATCTTTGATTCGTTAGGATTGCATTTCGTTTCTTTCTCTTGGTAGGGATAGTCAGATTCCGCGTTGAGCCCGTGTTCTCTTGCAAATTCAAATGCAGTCTCAGGCGCTCCTCCTGAGCAAGTGTCATTCCTTGAACAGTCAACGATGTTTTGTGCACTGAGAGAAATCAGTTGACCAGTTTTCTTGAAGTGGTATCCTTCCAATGCTCCGATCTAGAAATGATAAAGATCACGTTACAAATTATCGATATTGTTATATAGTCCGTGAAAAACTGTCAATAATCCTGTGGTCATTTGTTGCTAGTTTTTGGGTCTTACTAAAAGTCAACAATTTTCACAAGTGTTCATTCCGAGCCATCTGGTATCAATTGTAACTACTGAACGACCTTCCTTAACCTTGCTAGTTAGACCATTGTAAATAGAGATATAGTTAGTCAATGCCTCTGCAAAGATGATTTTCTGTGTTTTTGATACGTCATCTAAAGAATAATGTCGATATTTCTGTTTACTTGACAATGGACGACAAAGTTTCCTACTCTGCCGCCTCTGAAAGGAAAAGTAGGTGCAGAGTTCTGTTTGTCAGTTTGAGAGAAAAGTTGAGAGAAAGATGATGAAGCTTCAAAAAAGGGTTACAATAGAAGTTTATGGAGGAAATGGAGGTTTAAGCATTGAAATGATATTATAATCATGAATGATTCACGACATTGACCAAAAATTCCCCTTCTGTCTCTGAATTGATTCTCATCTTTCAGTATTATTGTATATGTAACGTAATGTGTGATTCAGGCTACGAAGTATGTGAGGAAAGGGAAAGAGACGTCTACCCGTAGTATCCATCCCTTCAAAATATATTTCCATATGGTTGACTGACTAAATCTTATCTCCATAAATAATGGTTTGACTTAGCTGTCGAATTATATCATTCTGTTAATTCAATCTAATCCAACTTATCCAGTCTAATCTGATAATTCATTTTTTCATACATATACACATCTATCTATAAGGCGTGCGTTTCCATAACTAATTAGATCCATTTTTCACTTAAATTGAGAAAATGGCGACAATACCTTAGTTGACAGCTTCGACACATGCCTATATAATTGTAGTGGACCAAAACTGATTACTTCCAGTAATACTATGATTTTGAAAAAATAGTACGTTTCCAAAACTAGCTACATCCTTCATAAACACTGTTACAAAAGTGGGTGAATCCTCTGCCGTAAGGGCTGTTTCAAAGGTGCGTAGATCCAATGGTATTATGTTATTCATTGCATGCTAAGGTTTCAAAACTTGTTAGATCCAGTTCGTATGTGCATGGTTTCTTTACTGTAAAAATTTATGCCGATGGTGATCGAAAGATGGGGATTTGCAAATTAAAAACATTTAACATTTTGAAATGCTAGGAAAATACTGTCGAATTGAAAACGTTGAAATGCAGAATACGTTTGTGTATAATAAGCTAATAAATTCAACTCCATGCTTGCCTGGGTGAAGAGCTTACTGTTAGCTGGTATCTACATAGTATAAACATAACAATGAACCACGTCTTGAAATCATAAACAAAAATTAAACAATAATCATCTATAAATCTGATTCATTTAGTTATTGTTTTAATCGAATCGCAGTGCTTTTCTCGTAAGAAAACGTCTAGAATGGAATAAAATCGCACGAGAACATGAAAGGGTGATTGGTTTGATTTCTACAAAATATTGCATAAAAAATCAACGGAAAATGTGTATAATAAATTGCAATACTCTTCATATTGCAGTTCAATTTTCACAGATGACATTGTTGTTATTTTTCAATGATCAAGAATCAAATCGCATTGATCAAACGTGCCAATCATAAGTGAAATATGTTTGGCATTGGTTAAACGTAAACTTACCGCGCTGAATATCCAGCAAGATCCACAATCTCCTTGGTCTTTCACCGCGGTTACCGCACCTTTTTCCCTCCAGTCGAAATAATCATCCCTATGAGATTTACTAAGGGGATATGGGGTCTTCTTTTTAGCAGAACTCTCATTAATGATTGCGGTGAACTCATGCAAACCGTATTTGTTCGCGAACTCTTCTTTGGTCAAATCGGCAAATACGTTCACTCCTTTCTCATAGGTAGACAAGTTTTTCCTAAATTTTCGGTTGTGATTTCTTATTTCCCTCACATTCGCTATGAAAATTCGAAACCGTTTGCTCTCTTCTTTCTCAGAAGGATACGTTTTGTTGAAATTCAGCTGGAAATTAATTCAATCTAGAGAATAATTCTTTCGGTATTCTTCCATGACATTTCTTGAATTAAATGAGCTTTATGAGAATCTATCTATAGTTTTTTTCAACTTTGTTCAATAAGGTTACATTTTCCTTTTGCTATCATTATCTTCAGATATTTTCCAAACAATTCATGGGCGACCACAATAATAAGTTATTGTCGCGTTTCCGCTCAACTTTTCTTTGTATATTTAAATATAGTTCATAATAGTAATGTGCATGTATATAATTATAATTAATAATTCATTCGTAATTTTAAGAATCAGTTAAAATCACCAATATTTGGCTCACCACGTACAGTTAAACCCTTTTCCGCGTTTTTGCCTTTAAGGTCGCTACTGACACTCTCGGAGAGAGAGACGGAAGAACGGCGATTCGGCATTCATTCAGAATCATTCGCAATATCTCACCCGCATGGCAATTGCTGCCCTTTTTCGGTACAATTTAGTGTTGTGTTCCTCGACACCCCGCACGACTGGCCAGTCCATCGTCAACACAGATCCATCTTCAAGATCTCAAGAGAAGGAAAGACGGAGTTTAAGGTAAGATCTTAAAGGCACGACCCGATTGATCAGTAACAACCACCAGTCCATTTTTTCTCTCCTGAGTTTGACTCAGAAAGCTACAATATTTGGTCCTTCGAGCCGGATTGGTTGTTTCAGCTGATTATTTCTGGTTGAGTCTCCGTTTATAGATGACCAGGGCATTCTTCGTGTAGGAGGAAGGCTCAGGCATGCTCCCATTCCGTATTCTCGGAAATATCCTGTTCTTCTACCGAGCAAATGTATATTTACTGATCTTTTTGTCAGAAGTATACATTTGAAATACTTTCATGCCGGAATTCAAACGGTTCAATATTTGCTCGCTCAAAATTGGTGGATAATCAACTCGAAAAAATCCATTCGTCGCATTTTATGCAAGTGCGTCACTTGTTGGCGTGTTAACCCTAAATCGAGTCAACCCCTCATGGGCGATCTTCCTTCCGCTCGCGTATCTCGTTTAAAATCTTTCTCACAGGTTGGTGTCGATTTCGCAGGACCATTTCGCATTTGCATGTCCAGAGCACGAGGCGCAAAAATTCTGAAGGCGTACCTCTGCCTGTTCGTTTGTACCTCAACTAAGGCTGTCCATTTAGAGTTGGTTTCAGATTTATCCGCCGACGCTTTTCTAGCGGCACTCAGGAGATTTATTGCTCGTCGAGGTCGTTGTCATCATATCTTCAGCGACTGTGGAACAAACTTTGTAAGTGCGCACAGACAATTGAATGAAATGCTCAAAAATTGTGCCTCTTCAGAAGCTATTACTTGGCATTTCAATCCTCCTTCCGCACCTAATTTCGGTGGCCTATGGGAGTCAGGTGTCAAATCAGTAAAATTCCACGTTACTAGAGTCATTGGCGAGCAGATCCTCACTTATGAAGAGCTTCTTACTGTTTTCACTCAAGTTGAAGCCATTTTAAATTCTCGCCCTCTTACCCCATTCAGTAACGATCCTAACGATATTACCGCTTTAACTCCAGGTCATTTTCTGACTTTAGAACCGTTGACCGCTCCTCCAGAGGACGATTATCAGAATACTCCTTTGAACCGACTTTCTCGCTGGCAGCTACTCTGTCGTATGCACCAGGATTTCTGGTCCCGTTGGTCCAAGGAGTATCTACACACACTCCATCAGCGAGCGAAATGGGTTGATGACAGCCCATCGTTGAAAATTGGTACCCTAGTACTGATCAAAGCGGATAACATTCCCCCTATGAAGTGGCAGATGGGTCGTGTTCTTGAGACGTTTCCTGGAAAGGATGGTAAAGTTCGTGTGGCTTCAGTAAAAACATCCTCGGGAATACTTAGGCGGCCAGTGTCGAAACTCTGTCCTCTACCGCTCGACGAACCCTAAAAAAAAACTGCGTTTTTTTTTGTTGGGCGGCATGTCGCGTTTCCGCTCAACTTTTCTTTGTATATTTAAATATAGTTCATAATAGTAATGTGCATGTATATAATTATAATTAATAATTCATTCGTAATTTTAAGAATCAGTTAAAATCACCAATATTTGGCTCACCGCGTACAGTTAAACCCTTTTCCGCGTTTTTGCCTTTAAGGTCGCTACTGACACTCTCGGAGAGAGAGACGGAAGAACGGCGATTCGGCATTCATTCAGAATCATTCGCAATATCTCACCCGCATGGCAATTGCTGCCCTTTTTCGGTACAATTTAGTGTTGTGTTCCTCGACACCCCGCACGACTGGCCAGTCCATCGTCAACACAGATCCATCTTCAAGATCTCAAGAGAAGGAAAGACGGAGTTTAAGGTAAGATCTTAAAGGCACGACCCGATTGATCAGTAACAACCACCAGTCCATTTTTTCTCTCCTGAGTTTGACTCAGAAAGCTACAGTTATAATATAATATCAGATACTATCTTCGTAGTTTTTTGGGTTCTCAACCCACCACAATCTGAAAAAATAAGAATTTTTATTGTTATATATACAGGTGTAGAAGGGTAGATTTTTAATCTACCTCGATAAGTTGCTGGTTTTCAAATCGTCAAGATAAGTATTTTGTTATATATATATATATATATATATATATATATATATATATATATATATATGTCTTGCTGTAGTGAGGTTGCAGTCGTGTGCCTTATCGGAACATGTGAATCATAATGATCATCGAATGGATTATGAGAATACTGAAATTTTGGACACAGAGAAGAATCTTTCGAAAAGAATATTTCTAGAAATGGTTCATATTCATAAAGATCGACATTCTATGAATAAACGAACCGACTTGAACAACCTCAGTCAGATATATACTTATTTATTACTTTTCAACGAAAAAACTATAACACCCGTTAACCAACATTTTCCGCCTTGAGTAAACTTGTCATTGTCATTGTCATTTCATTTCATTCATGTATTTTCTGTTTGTTCTGATCCAGTTTCATTTCAATCTCACGTTAGTAAGTACTCCATTTATAAAATAACTTATATATATTGTAATCAACCATTTTATAGTTGTCCCGAAGAAGGTAATAAACATTACCGAAAGCTCGACGTATAACAAAGAGTTTTCTTTGTAAATTTAGCCCCTTTTTTGACTGCAACCTCACTACAGCAAGACCTATACTCGAACCAGTCACGAAATCGTAATTCTAATTCTATATATATATATATATATATATATATATATATATATATATATATATATATATATAATATATATATATATATATATATATATATATATATATATATATATATCACCTATCCAGGTACTAACCGCGCTCGGCGCTGCTTAACTCCAGATGTCGTATGACTCTCAGTCAATCTGAAGAACTGGTCCGTGTCCCTTGATGAATATTAGTTATGGTATTTCATTGATAGGCAAATTTGAGATATGCGAGAAGTTGCTGACTAATAGAACGAGTTCCATTCAGAAGGATCTGTTTTTCAATTAACACAGCAACTTATCAGGGTGGATTGAAAATCTGTCCTTCTAGTTTTTGTATAGATTCCAATATTATTTCTTCCTTTCTTTTTATGTTGAGAACCTAGAAAACTACGAATAAAGAATACATCCACCACAAAATAGAAACATTCAAACACTACTCAAAGATACTGAAAGATCATCCAAGAGAGATGTTGTTTTTTCCTTGGCATTGGTATGTAGAACCAGTCACAGACAACAAATCATTGTTTGTTCCGCTGTAACCGTCCGAGAACCGAGGAACAGGCGCATTAACGAAAACGTGTCCGAGTTCGAACTGGTAATGAATCAGTTTTTCTCGGATATCTCTTCTCGAACTATCAAAGTAGTATTGCTCTGGTGTAGGTACCGAATCCGAACTCTTGCGTAATTTGCTACCACTTCATACATTTTCGTTATAATATAACAACTGTCAGCTAACAGTCCTCGAGCTTCCAAGAAGCGTTCGATTTTTACTGAAATAGTAATGGTTCTGGGACCGTCAGTAAAAGTTCTGAATTATTTTATCGCACAACAATTTCTAGTCATAACTATAATCATCCTAGAACCATGCCTAAAATAGAAGAAGCTGAACAAACCTAATAGCATTGTTTCAGCTGAATAAAAAAAAAATGTGCTGATGGTCAAGCTCCGAAGTTCCTATATGAAAATTTTCTCGATAAGTTAGATTTTGCAACGATGTAACAACTTCAATTGAATAGAAGAGACACTTGTGCTAATGATCTACGTTTGAAATTTTCATCAATATGAACATTTCTCAGTAAGTGAGAAATCGTTTATCACAACGATGTTTCTAACGCTTTCAGCTGTGAATCCAGCACAAGTAATGGAATCCTCACATAAAATTAAAAATTACTTGAAATTGCCTCTATCCTTCTTTCAGAGAACACATAATATTACTCGAAATAACAACCAATTTTGCTGCTTGCAAAACAACCTTCATTTTCACAATTGAAAAAAACAGACTTTATGCGAAAACAAATACGTAAAACATCAAATTCCTGTAGGAATATGGGATATTCGTAACAATTTTGAATTTCCTTGAATGTACAGGTAGCATAAATACTGAAAACAATGAACGATATTCAAATATTACCTTGAATTGGCTCCAATCATACCTCAAAGAACATATTATATTACTGAAAATCACAATCAATATTGTTGCTTGCAAAATAAACTCCATTTTCACTTCTAGAATATCGTTTACGAAAACAAATATAAAATGTCTGTGACTAGTAGATTTGAGCGCCAATTAACTGGCAATTTTACATTCTTGAAGAATCATAATAGCCCGGTCACTTCACACCTTTTCTCCCATTGGAGTCTTCTACCGGTTAATGGAATAAGAGACCAACGAGGGGGAAGTTGTGGAAGAAGTAATCAATATAAACCTCTGAATAATACTATCAGAATTGTATCAATGATAACAAATCCCAAACAAAATTTCTTCTCGAAGAAAGTCGATCACACAGTGTCCAGTACTCTGATAAAACTCTTTGTAGATATTACTCTAACACAAAAATTATATTTTTCGTACTCAACGCGCGTTTCGCTAACAAGGTTATCAAATTCAGGAGAAAAAAATCGATTCTTAACCTAAAGACTAGAATTTGTTTGAGTCATTAGAACAATATTCTTTTCTCAAAAATGACTATTTCATGGTTTATGGAGATATGATTTCTCTCGAAAACTAATTCGAGAATTCTTGAATACATTTTTTAGATGACTTTCGCTATTATTTTTGATGAGTCATGTTCCAGAAATGAAATGTTCTGTTCGCGAGGAATATGCAATGAATGTTTTATTCTCAAAATTTGGTCAACTTCGTAACATAAAAAAGCTAGTGGATTGAGAAGATAATATTTTACTCCTTATATCTGGACTAAAAGCACATAATTATTCAATCTCCTGGTATGAATTAATAATATGAATTTCCAACGAAAAAAGACAATGCTTAAGAAGAAGAATTGGAGTGGGTGCAACAATGCGTAATCTCATTTGGCCTACACAGTAATATCACCAGCATTCGCTACACTATTCACTCTGTTATACTCTCTTTGTCAACTCTCGAAGTTTTTGTCGAATCTTGGAATCATATTGTGTTCAGGAAAAATTTCGTTAACCTAAGGTTATTTGGAATATTGATGGATTTTCGAAACTTCTAACCATCAGTTGACTATGAGCCCCAACACCAGCAGGACCCATCTGATGTTCTCAAGGGTCATAACGTTAATGTTATATTTTCCTCAAATATAATAATCAAGTATTGACCGGATATATACAAAATTAAATGTACATTCAGATAAAACATTTAGTAGGGGATCAGGCCACACACCTGAGAAGGCAAATAATGTTATAGTGTTTGGCTCTTCGTGTTACGCACGTAATCAAACGCTTTGGAGATATGTGATGTCATTACCAGAGTTCCTCCATATTATTCATATATCGAGAATTTGATACCCCATTAGGATCCAGGAAACTATAACAACTAAGAAAAGGGTTGAATCAGGGCTGATTGCACAATTATGTGACCAGAAATTTCACTTCAGGAAGATATTCGAGAAAAACTGAGATTTTCGAGACTTATTTTCGGGGGTTATATCCCGAGTGCACCAAGTTTATTCGGTTAAAATGTGTGCTGCACTTCCATGATTCTCGAAATTTTGCTTAGCCAATGACTTGAGTGTATGATAATTTGATAAAATCCCGAGACCGCAGGTCGAGGGATTTTATTTTAAATTATTATACACGAAAGCATTTGCTTGAAAGCAAAATTTTGAAAATCATGGAAATGCATGCATTTTGGTCGATTGAACTTGATGAAGAAGGGATATATGTTTAGATTATTTCCAGAAAACATGTTAACTCAGGAAACATCAAAATCGAACACAGGAACAATATAGTACCAGAGATAGTACCTGAAAAGTGATCCAAACGCCCGGTTTATTTCGAACATTTTAATCGGTTAAAAGGTCTAGTGCATTCAATCGCTGTAAAACTCTGTGAAAGCAGTCTAACTGTTTCATCGTTTATTCGCATTGAGGGAAATAATCACCAATATTTATATTGGCTTCATCAGATGACAGAATTGAACTGGGCGATGCATGATGAAAATCCAATAAAAAATTAAGTTGATGGTGGTGGTCGAAAAGCAAAGAAACAGAATAATAAAAAAACTACAGGGGTTGTTACTACCGGAAACTATGGTCATTTTTTCACACACATTTTTCTCACCTTTTACTTTTCTGTGTATAAAGTTCTGACAATCAAATTGAGAGCATATCAAGACTAATGCCCGAATTTACCGAAAACGAAAACTGAGTCAAAACTCTAGAGAAGAGAGGGGGGATTTGACAAAGGAGACATGAAAATTCTGTCAGATTCTTCCTCATGAGCGCCACTTGGAGTTTGAACTCAGTTTTCGTTGATGGTAAGTTCGGGCCTCATTAAGGTTATCACTATTATTGCAGTTTGTAAACGGCTACCTAGTCTCAACTTTTCCATCGGTTATCAGCATTGACTGGAAAATATGTAGTATTCTGAACCTTGGGAACTTCATCCATCATCCACTCTTAATAGAATGTAAATTATTCCACGAAGTGAACTCCCAATTACCCGCTGCAGAAAAATATTCAAAGTTTTATCTATTATTGCAACCGCAAATTTATATACGTTGTCTCAATATTGAAATTCGAAAATCATCAAAACTCATCAGTGAAAAAACATCGACAAAGACGAGTATTTACACTGATCTTTCAACTCAACAATGTAGGAAGGATGTTTTTATTCAGCATCAACTCGTAGTCCATGAAGGATATTTCGTGATAGTAGCAATCAGTTGCACGTTGTTTCCCCTCTATATATTCTTCGTGATGAGTCCATATACAGTAGCAGCCTGAACTTGTATGCGACAGTTATTGCAGAGGCTATTGGATCCCAGAGAACGCTGTGTCTGACATGGTAAACCGTAGAAGGCATCCGTGTAAAGAATACAGTGAAGTAGATGAACGTAAACTCAGGAAGAACTGAAAATATACCATGAACTGGATGGTAGGGATAATGTGTATTTTTTTAATAACTTCCATGACAAGTAATCGAATTAAAAAAAAATTAATAAATAATAGCAGAATTGATTTGAAATTGATTTGATGCAACTAACAGGAAAATAATGAACAGAAAATGCAACACATGAATCGAAGCAGGTAGTTAGTGGCCTGTGAGTTCGAATTATTGAAAATACAGTAGTTCAGTCACGTGATTGATATTATCTCGCGATCTTATCTATAATTTTGAGCTGATCGACTGTGATTGCTGGCCTGCTCATCTTTGGATTAAAAGTCCATGAACTGATACTCATTTTCCATGACTGAAGAGCTTGAGACAAAATTCCTTTGAATGAATCGAAGGTTTTTGTATAAAGTGTATATTCAAATTTGATTCTATTGCAAAGCGCTTTCGACTTTCGTCATCATCAGTGCTAGCCTAGAAGTAAATACTCTGATTGAAAGGAGAACTATATGAAATTTTTTAAATTTTGAGGTTATGAAAATTATGAAACTGGGTAGAGTACTTACTCGTCAGGGTACAGGAAGCATCTTTGACATAAGAGCTGTATACATAGTAAAATTTGATTTATATAAAATTAATCTAGTTAAACCAGCGAAAAGCGTGCTGGGAAATTCAGGCCATGTGACTGTGTCAATGTCAAATGTGATATGAGTGAAGGACGACTTGTGACAGGTGCGTCAAGTCAAGTGTCATTTTTTAAAAACAGTGAAAAGTAATGGTACCAACTTGAGGAGAGGTCCATCAAGAATCAAATCAGTTGGGAAAACGTCAATCTGATATTTCAATTTGGATGATAACATGAGTTAAAAATTAATTTTAAATGAATTGTGAAAGTTTAAAAGTTCCTAATCCTTTGGTGAAGAGGAAGGAAATCTCTGTTCAAATTTACTTGTGTGTTCAAGCAGTGAGGGTTGTTGGAAAGTTCCTTGGAAATCTCCAGTTCCTCGAACAAGTCAAGTCTAAGGAAATTTTTTTTTATTAGTAATTTTATGTAGAATTTTAGAATTTTTGTTAGGGCTAAAATTATGATTATAAATTTTGAATCCATATTTGGCAACCACTTCAAAATTTATAATCATAATTTTAGCCCTTACAAAAATTCTAAAATTCTACATAAAATTACTAATAAAAAAAATTTCCTTAGACTTGACTTGTTTGAGGAACTGGAGATTTCCAAGGAAATTTCCAACAACCCTCACTGCTTGAACACACAAGTAAATTTGAACAGAGATTTCCTTCCTCTTCACCAAAGGATTAGGAACTTTTAAACTTTTACAATTTATTTAAAATTAATTTTCAACTCATGTTATCATCCAAATTGAAATATCAGATTGACGTTTTCCAAACTAATTTGATTCTTGATGGACCTCTCCTCAAGTTGGAGTATTTACTTCCAGGCTAGCACTGATGATGACGAAAGTCGAAAGCGCTTTGCAATAGAATCAAATTTAAATATACACTTTATACAGAAACCTTCGATTCATTCACCAAAAAGTGTATTCAGCTTCCCAACTTCATTTAAAATTCCTTTGATTATATAAAATCATGAAACAGGCAAAGCTAAAAACTGTTGTAATTTTGAAACCCTTTCATGTGTTTTGAAACCTAAATATTTCTGTGAGGTCGAAGATGTTCAAAAAACGTGATTATTGGCTTCTTCTTGTTCTGAAACTCAATGAAAAAACAATACGAAACTTCTTCGGAAGAAAAAACACTAAGACAGATGAAGAGTAGTTTCCGAGGAGAATCGAGGGGTGATTTTCCAAGAGCGAAACAAGACTGGGTTTGAGAATGAAATTGTATCCCGATGAATGGATATTTCGCAAACTAATCTCTCTTATTTGAATCATGACTGGCATGCTTGGTATAGAAGTTGAGCAAGAAACAGTGACTTGTTTGTGATTCAGTGCCAGCCGTGCCAAGTGAACAGTGGAGTAGCTTCTATCTTCTTTCTCCTTCTATCTCTCTTTCTACGATGCCGAAAAACTCAAAGTCGTCTCCACAATTCAATATCCCATCAGATGTCAGAACGGTTAAACCATCGAACAGTACATGTTTCGAACCTACACAGGTTCATCATCAGCTGAATTTTTATAAACATTTTGGACAGGAAAATTTTTGTTGGGGAAATGAAATTGTCACATGTTACCAAAGGTTAAATGATCACGGGGACATATTGGAATTACAATGAAAAATGGTGTGAAGTTTGAGTATGGATGTTTATAACATCCTTACTGCAATATAATGAAATGAAATATGGGAGGCTTGAAGCCTTTATACCCACTGTTCAGTAATAATATCGAATTTTCCACATGAAAAGGGAATTCCAGTGAAGCTTTCAAACTCTTTTATTTGGTGAAGGAGCTAATGATTTATGAGTTCTTATCGATAAAAACTGACACTCATGTTTATAAAACAGTATCTCCTAGTTTAGAGAGTTGGGGCTTTCTCTTTCGCAACTGTGAATCTTTCAAAAATATTTCAGGAATCAAAACGTTGTATTTATCTTTAGTTCCATCAAAATTGGAATATTGCACCCTGGTATGGAATCGAATTTATAATGTTTAGATAACGGCTCCAGAGAATATTTAGAGGCGATTTCTACCATCTGCTTTGTCTACAAAGCAGATGGTAGTTATTCTCCCAGAGATGCAGATCAAGCGCTTCTCTCGGAAACATTCAATATACCGCCTTTAGCTCAGAGAAAACTGAGGCAGAGTGTTATATTTTCAAAAAGAAGTACATGGCTCATTTTTTATATTTCTGAACTTTCAGGCCAACTGAACAGCAATGTACGACTTACTGGAACACGAAGACACCATACTATTTACTTACCGTATTCCAGAGTTAATTCAGATGAAAACTCACCATCAATGATTATGTGTTGTAATTACACGTATTTTGAAGTGATTCTGATATTCATTTCGACAGCTTGTGTACTATCCTTTCGAACATTCACTATGGGAATGGTCATACTTCAATTTTTTTTTTCTCCTCGCTTACATTATTATTGTTACATATAAGAACACTGTCGCTTATTTGTGTGTTGTCTTATGTGGAATAGTATTAGTAATAGTAGCTTTATATTCCATAAGATGATTTAGATGATATGAGACACGTCAGAAAAGTATTGTCTTGAGAACAAAGTCTTTCAATGATACAATATGAATGAAACAAAATATAAATAAAATAGGTGAACTTGACTAGATAAAACAAAGGAGTCAAAACACTAAAGGTTAAATATAGGTACTCTTGCACAGAATAAAATAAGCTATTGAATAGCATTTTTTCACAGCTTGTTTGAACAATTGTAATTGTTTTCAAATCATTAGGGAGCTTGTTATATATATGATAATTCCCACTTACATCGTGCTCTTTTCATATAATGCACGAAAGTTTGTTGGGATTAACAAATCATTACAATTTCGTGTGAAATAGTTGTGATCAAAATTGTTAGGTATAAACGTATTTAAGTTTGATTTCACATACACAAACAGTTCTAGGATGTAAATCCAAAGTAATGGTGGGATTCCCAGTTCTCTAAATTTGACTCTACACGACTGCCTAACTGCAAAAGATGCAATATTTATCACAGCTCTCATTGTAAAATAGAAGCCCTATACAAAACTGGAGGATCCCCAGAAAATGATTCCATATTTCAATTGAGAGTAACAATGTGCATAGTAATACTATAGCAGAACCGATTTATTTGTGATGTCTCCTAACCTATACAGAGCAAAACAAGCAGAGGCAAGCTTTTTACAAGGTCAATTGATATGTATTTCCCAGTTCAATGAGTTGGAAAAATGTATTCTAATGAATTTTGTAGACTGAACTTGCTGTATTGATCTACCACATACTCTTACCAGACAACTTTCTATAACATCCCTCCAACGGATAGTGAAATTTATAGACAGTTTTTTTTTTTATTGGCTATTAGTTTGTTTTCATCGAACCATTGTATACCCTGTGGGGCAATTGAAATATATTTTTATTTCATTCATTTCATTTATATTCTATCATTTTCTTCCCGTGTTTGCTCAAGTTTCCTATATTCTGGCATTAACTTGGAGACAAAAAACCAAAAATGGTTTCCTCATAAATTTTGCAGGTACTTATTAACGAATATCAACATTTACTACTGATGTGGATTCAAACTCATTCTTCTGTCCATTATAGGTCTTAGATGTAGTGCAACTTCTAGTACATCCATACTGTTCATCTATAAGATTTTTGGACAGTCACACTGTATTTCATCACATATATTTCTTTCAAAAGTTTCGGAATAGTGAAACATTATCTGGATTCAATTATATTAAATCAATTGCACAATATCACTTTTCAATATATTGATTCAAACTCTCAGAATCATGAGTTTTGACGAATAAATTTCAAATACCACTCATATAAAATCGAAACAAATAGCTCATCACATCCTGAAATTCATATATATGTTGAATACGATATGAGTATGCGAAATAGAGTTGAAAAAAGCATCTAGTGGTTTGTTTGCTGAAATATCAGCATATATACGAACTGTTGAAGAATCCCAATGAGAAATGTTCTTGCTTCGAAATATTTTCTATAAAATTTTCAGACTGCAAAAATAATCATTCATTTTTCAATTAAAGATGTCAAGGAATTCTATTTAATTTTTCTATTTGATTTTATGCATTTGTAGATCATTTGCTGACTTTGAGTTAGACTTTTGAAATTGGAGTTGACATACAGAGTATAATAGCTGATTGAATATTCAAGACAAAGTCATACGACTTTTTCAATTCAAAGAATTCTGTTCCAAATAAATGGCGAAAGCTCTGGAAATATTATAACCACGTGGGATTCCTTTTTGTGTCTAAGAAAAATATATTTCCATTTCGTTCGATAGGATTGAAGTGAGAGAAAATATTTACATTATTATAGTACATATCGAAAGTTTTTGAATTCCGGTTTATTATAGAATTTTTCCCTAAATTTGTGTTGAAGTATAAGCAATGTGACGATTTTCTATGAATTAGAATTTGTTCTTGGGTGTAAGGCGCTCATTGACTTATGTATACCTAGGGCATTCAAGCCATTTCTGGGGTTAACGGATCTCTGAAGTGTCAATACCTTATCTTCGAGAGAACGTGGGCTAAATTCCACTATGATATTCTTAGGAGATCAACACCCGATTGCACCGACTTGTTCTTATGGAAGTATTAAGCTAATGGCCCATTAAAGGTCATTTATTTACAACTAATACATAATGTGAGTATTATACTTATAGTTTCTGCAGTATAATGCCATATACTAATAATATTAATAATGGCGAGGGATTAATAGTAATAGTCTTCATTCACTCTTGTAGTCCTATCATAAAAATTCTCGAGTTGAATATTATCATGAAAACGATATAACCAAACTCCAAAGTGTCAGTGTCAAACGCGTAGGTAGTGTTTGAATATTGGAATTGAGATGTATGAACTGAAGAATCATTTGTTTATGATAAATAAATTATTCGTAAGATGAAGTTGAGTATACTACTCGCAAAAATGAATATTATTCTCTCGGAATATTACTCCCTCGCCGCTGACGCGGCTTGGTTCGTAAAAATTTCTCGAGAATAATAATAATATCATTATCGACTCGTGGTATAATCACACTGCAACAATTGCACCATAGTTTAAGAGATTATTGAACTCACCTATCTTAAAGAGTCTCTTTGTTAATGTTCTCATAAGAAAAAGTCGGTGAACTCGTCTGTTAAAGTTATTATGGAAGATTTGCACACGATGAGCAGACTTGATCATGTCAGGAGAATCTGAACACAAGAAATCAATGATTTTTCAATGATTTCCTCCATGTTTTCCACTTTTTTTTCGGAATATCTTAGAACTTGAGTTTCTTCATTCTGGATGGTTATTCTCATTGAGAATAACCAGTGTTGACTCAATGTTACCTTATTCTTTCTCCAGGAGTTCATTTCCTTTTGTCAATAGTTCGAAGCCCTTCAATATGTTATCATAATCTTGATTGTTGAGATTCAATGATTTTATCGGAGCAAAAACTAACAGAAACAAAAGTATCATCTTGCCTCTTATTCATTGCCGACATATCTCTTTTCAGGTCCATAATCAGGTTCATACCAACACCCTTTCCCCATTCTTCTGCATTCACTTTGGTTCCTGTCGAATTTATAATAATAATAATAATAATAATATTGCTTTTATTGAATAGGTAGCAGTTACATAGCGATAATGAACACATCCAAGAGTAGCACCTATTCAATGGCAGAGTTCAAAATGCTTGTTCTAGGAACGAGATTTTGCTCTTCCACTCAACCAAAACCAATTTCTCATAGCTACAGCGCTGGAATGCTCCTATTCATCAGGAAGATGACGGCAGGCTGTGCCTTTCCAAGCAAATCCTGGTATACACTTCATGATTCGGAACTCAAGCCACAAAAACCGGTACATTCAACAACTGGCGACTTCTTTTGATATTCTGAATACATATAAAACATCGTATTCATCTTTACGAAATAGTTCAGGCAAGAATCAATACTCAAAAAGACTGTATAGGTTCTGTAAAAACGACATCTCCACCTCTACGGTTGAACTGATGCTGATTATCTGAATATTTTTCTCATATATAAAATGTCCCATAAGAGCAATGCAATTATCGAAAACTTAGAGCGGTAATTGCATTGTATCAAGTCACCATAACAACACATTTGAAACCGAATCGCTAGACGTCAGTAAACAACACAAATAAATGTCAGATAGACTTCAAAAATAGAAAAACATTTCGCGTTTTGGTGAGTGCTCCATACAATCTATAGAGGAAAGTATAAATGAACAAAAAATAACATTTCCTTGAGAATTTCTTTATTCGTGAAATATTCCAATGAATTACTTTCGTGCATAAAAATGACCAGATAATTTTGCATTCAAGCGTGATATCTTATACAAATTGCATTCGGTTATTTTCATATTTTGTAAAAGAGCCCAAAAATGAAAATAAACTTGCAATTTTTATATATCACGCTTTCTTGCAAAATTATCGGTAATTTTTATGCACTCGTGCAATTATAACCGAAAAGAAACCCTTCAGCTTTTTCGAGGTTTATTGTTCATTTCGGAATTCTGCAAGTTTTATGTAGTCCTTTCTGTGCGATCACAAACTGTCAATCATGATACGGAACTGGGATCGGTATGGGTTATTCTGCTGATAATTCTTCCAATTTCCCAAGCATGATGGGCATCAAGGAAAATGAAGATTTTCAATCTAATGTAATGCAGGATTGCTTAGATTGCATTATTGATGGAAATATGTCTGTAATTTCTTGATAATGACCCCAACATGAGAGTCGAAACGTCGAATATTCAAAATTCTGCACACCGATTTATACCCGAAAGGAGTAGTATCCCTCGTTTACAAAAATTTTCACGACAAATCTCTCACATAGTTTTGTGTGGAGTTAGCGTCCTGATGAATATATAATCGAAATTTCCGCTGAGAGAGTCCATTCTCAATTTCATATTCGGAAAATTATAATGAAATTGAAATTGCAAGCGGAAGTTGGGATGAATATTGCAGAAAATTCATGAAGTTTTCGACGTGTTTGTTCCAAAACACTGGAAACCACTCTGGATTATAGTACATTATGACTCATATAGAGAGATATATGAGTTGAGTGTGATCTAGTTTATTTATACTGCTCGCTTTCTTTTCTCAGAATAATTCGAAGGGAAACAGAAGACAATCAGTAAAGAACAAAAATGAAGTTTACACTTATTTGTAACGTAAAATTAAAAAAAAATTGGGGAGCCTTCATATATTTAAAAGAAAGATGAAAGATTATATGATATCCCTGTCAAGAGAAGATATACGAAAGCAAGTAGAAAACTTTATACCTGGTGCATTTATTCAAATACTATACTTCAGGATATTTTCATCGCTGATTATAATCACTTATATCATCTTTATATATATTTTTTATTTGTCATTTTAGATTTATATCAATCATCAATTATTATCTTATTATTATATTATATTATTGAATTAGGACTTTTTGTATGTGTTTGCGAATCTGTGAGTAGATAGAGAGTGTAAATATGTGTGTATATCCATTGTATTACCCCTTTCCCATACAAGAATACTATATCCTTAAGGTACTCACCATCGTTTTTATCTGTCACGAACCTATGTATCCTATTCTGTTCAATAAACAATAACTCTCTCTCAGTTTTCTTTTCCCAAATGGAGGCATTTAGTATATTCTCAGTAAAATCAGATTTGGCGATGACCGGTATATTAGTAGTGGTCTACTATTTTTTAGAAATGCTATAATCAGCTATTAGAATCTAAACCGAATAATCATTTTGAAAAAAGTTTTCGATTATAACTGAAATGCCTTGAATGGAATCTTCAATTTTTCACTTCTCCAGCATACCAATTGAAAGTATAAAAGAATCAAGTTCTTCAGCAAGTAGGCCTTTTTACTTACCCCTTATGCCATTCCTCAGGAGCAGCATGAATATTTTTTCATTATCATATAACAATACGACAAAAATAAATTCTCAAGACAAGAATATCTAACCCCATTGGGGGACAAGCACTCAAAATAGATGTTGTATTTTGTTCGATTGAAATCTGAGGGGTTTCGACTTATTTAACTGAATTTCACTCAGGATTCGAACAACAACAACATCTCGTACACGGATCAATCGACGAAAAAACTATATAACGTTTGATGAATTCAATATAATTTATATACTTACAAAGTAGAAGTAATGGATCAAGGTGATCCCATGAGTGGTTGTGAAATACCATCATCATTTTTAATAGTTTCAACAAAATCCTTCATAAAGATCTCAGAATACCTAATCGAACCAGCAATCCGATTTGTAGGTATCAGAAGAAGGAGAAATTCATAAAAATTCCATGGACTATAACTTGATATGAATTTACTTCATTGATGATATCAAATGACCCAACAATACAAAATTTGTTTTGTTTTCACTTGATTGCTACCATAGTTCTGATCATCATCATCATGTCTTTCGTTGTCCATTTTTTTTGTATCGCTTTCCAATTACGACACCCACCCTATTTCAATGTTGGTCAAATGACATTACGTGATTGATTCCTTCAGGTGAACTAATCGAAAAAACACGTTTCCTCAACAAATGATCGAAAAACGCACACCTTTCGAGTTAGTGATAAGAGTTCGAAAAACGACCATACCACGTTTTTCAAAGAAACATATCTCCTGTTTACCATCCTTACGAATGAAATAATTTCTGGGATTTGTACTCATTCGAGTTCCTTTTCATTCAGCTTTTGAATTTCGCAATACACTTTTTATAAAATATTGCAAATTGCCATAGGAGTTGATAAAAATGCTTCATCTGAATAATAACATATTTTTTCGGAGAAATGTATCCCTATTCAATAACAACAGAAGGAATGTCGAAATATGCCTAAAAATCAATTCCAAAAAATAGTATCTTCAATTTCACCAAATATTTTCTCAATTTACGCTCATTCACCTTGTGAATAATAATTATTTGCAATTAAATGTATTTTTAGTTGAATCAATTTAAGCTAGAGAGCAAAAACTAGTTGGATTATTCATTTATTATTATCTTCATTCTTGAAACTTGTTGAATGATAATATAGCCGATTTGACGATAGGCTTCGCGACTTGAAAACACTACCTTTTGTAATTAGGTAACAATAACATATTAGAAAATACAAATCTCAGAGGTTATTCTGCGAGTTAGAATTGTCGGAAGTATCGGGTGCATGTCGAGAATTTATTAAAAACCATTCATCCTGGTCGATTACGGGATTCCCAAAGTAAATGATAGGGAGTTCGATTGAATAAATATAAAGTTCAATTGAAATTCTCATATTTGGTAGAAGTGGAGATTTATTGAAAGTAGTAAATTTTGGTCATTTGTTAGACTTTTAATCACTTATACTTCGGAAGAGGTGCGTCTTTCAAAAAATTGTTGAAGAATAAAAAGTTTTTGATTGTGCTCAGTTCACCTGAAAAATCATTTGTATTATGATATGTGTCTTTTTTGTAGTTTTATAATTTTTTCCGAAAAATGAATGTTTTTTAGGTTTCAAAGCAGCACCCCTTTTTGGCCGGCTAAGTTTTACTTCAGTTCGTCTTTTCAGAGGTTGGTCGGTTGCCTATTCGAATACTGAGTTTGAATTGAGGGGTTCAAAGCTGAAGTGAACCAAGTCCATTTATGATGAATTTAAGTTATGAAGAATCGAAGTTGTTTGTCTACGATTAATTCCTATATCATCTTTTTTATTTTTTCGACCGAATATCATCCAGACCATTCATAACTTAAATAAGAGTGCTATCATATGAACAAAAAAATAAATAGTTTTTCTCTCCTCATGTTGGACTTGGTTCACTTTTCCGGTGAATATTTCATGAATACAGAACAAGCTCAAGATGAATTTATTTATTGAAACGGGACCAATATAATAAATTCTTCAATAGTTCTCAATTATCATAAACCCATTCGTCATCGGCAATTTCAGGTTGCAGTTGAGTGGCTCGGGTGGAAGTTACCAATGATAGATGTTGGAAGTAGTTGTGGTACACTGGAGGAATGTGAGGAAGCAGACTGATCATGTCTTTATTTTTAGCTGAAGTTATAGACCTCCAAGTAGTATAAAGGGGTTTTTGTTGGACTTTCTTCAGAGACTCCAGATTTCTTCCTGGGCCACTTGTTTTCTTGACATTGATTTCACGGAAATCCACCAAATCATTGAGAGTATCCTTGAATTTGATTGAAAAATTCTTGTCCTCTTTCAACACAAAGCCACCGAATTTTCAACCAGTTCACAGCAAAGCCGTCAGTGCCTGTTTTTCTATTGATTGCGACATCCACAGTTATAATCAGGATTGAAACATTTACCTGGAACACATTTTTTTGTTTTCGTTACGTAAGTTCTGCCACTATTTCTCAGAATTTTACAATACTGATGAAAAAATTATCCAAAAAACTTCAGTAAGTATTCACTTGCCATTTCGAGTATCTACTGTATGTATTCTTTGGTTGGGTTGTAAAAGTTGCATCAGAGACACATGATCTGAAACTGTAAAACGAATCCGTGTGTGAGGAAGGTTCCATGTTTTCAATATGCACTATAATGTAGTGCATAGTAAATATTCTTCTTCTACAACTGACTTGGACTGGGTTTCATCACTGGAGATCGAGGATTGAACGTTGGTGGGATTCAAGGGTTCATTGGTGATTATGCCAGGATCAGGGATCGGACGGTCGATAGGAGGTTCAAACGGATTAGTACTCTAGTCGGAGTAAATGGAAGTATGTCGTACCAAAAGTGGTTTCCACGTAGTAGTACAGTATTTTATAAATATCAATGAAACTCATGGAAGTGGGCGTGGTTGAAATGAATTTGAAATAGTGGGTCTCGAATGCGGAAAGGTTGAGAAAGACTGCACTACATAACCGCAAAGTGCATAGAATTGCGTGAATATGACGTCGAGGATTGATAATATCAACTTCCTGGTTTCATTTTATGTGATAATAAAAATCAATAACTTACCATCATTTTTATTCATATTCCTCATGACACTCATAATCTCACTCAAAAAAAGCGTAAACAAAGTTACTTGGACTTGGTTCGCTAATGCTCTGAACGATATGTGACAAAATTCTCATGAAAAATATATCTGCTCCATCTATGGCTCAAAAAATTTAGTGGGAGTTTGGTTCATTACAGCACTGAAAATCATAACCTATCAAGGGTATCATGCAGAGTCTATCATAAAACATCGCTATTATGGACTTGGTCCACTTCAGCTTTGAACCCCTCAATTGACTGAATAATTATAGGTCACTGACAAGGGGTGCATTAGCAAGCAATAATACAAATTCGAGATCTGCCCTTCTCTTATCCAAAATCATAATTGAGTGTCGAAAAAGTCTAGTGGAACCGTTTGCTTGAACTCCATTGACTCCATCCATAATTTCATTCCGTATTACCACAGCCCTTATGGCAATTCACTGAACTAGTATCCAGCCAAATGTAGAAACTCGAAGGAAAGCAACCCTGTTTCCGAACTTTCCACGTACTAACTTGCTCAAATCGGTTCGTACACAGTAATCAAGACATGGTCGTCCTACTTGACCATTTCTAATTGAACAAATGGCAGCGTTGAATTGAATTTAGAACGCAAGGAAACGAGTCGAATGTTCCCTTCGGCTGCATTCAGCGGTAAGTTTTCGTTAACAGTGACCTGTTTCGGACAGAACAAAAGCCAATCGCAACGTTTCTAACTCCGTGTAGGAGTCTTTCTGATCAATTATTGAGTTTTCAATTATTCGAAAGCAGCTATTCTATTCGTGAGCATTGGCGATATGGGAAACTGAACTTTAGATGAACAGGAAAAGATTCAGAAGTGTCATGAAAAATACATTCATTTGTATATGCAGAATGTCCTAGCAGCAATAGACGACCCTGAAATATTATTATTATTTTCCTTATACTTCCAGCATCATCTGGAATACTAAAGACAATTGTTAGCTGTATGAAGTAATTGAAAGAGACATCAGAAAGGTGAAAGACTGGTTTGACTCGAACATTCTGAGCCTTAACTCAACTAAGTCTAAAGTTATATGCTACCGTAGTCAAATACCAGATGTGTATTTTGGAAATATGCGACTAGAGAGTGTATCCAATTCCAAATTTCTGGGTATGACCATAGACAAAAATCTGAAATTCGACAAACACCTGAATATGTTGAAATCTAAACTTTCTTCTGCATGTTATGCATTAAGAGTAACGGCTACAG
Organism: Zygogramma bicolorata; assembly: GCA_032362365.1. Taxonomy (NCBI): domain Eukaryota; kingdom Metazoa; phylum Arthropoda; class Insecta; order Coleoptera; family Chrysomelidae; genus Zygogramma; species Zygogramma bicolorata. The sequence goes on from JAVJAQ010002961.1 coordinate 370,255, forward strand.
AACTTGGTGCCTCAATGGGTAGGGTAGCATACCATTCACTATTCGAATCCCATCTTCGACTTGGCATTTCTTTTGGGGGATTCTGTTCGATAACTTGCCTCCAATCTATTTTGGTAATCCACAAACGTTCGAAGACTATGTGGAGCAAGACACAGGGATTCCTGTCGGCCTCTTCTTGTTTTTAACAAAATATTAACAGTGATCTGTTTGTTCATATTCGAATTCTGTTTGAATTCTGTGCAAAAATAGGAATTTATTCAACAATAACGTAATGGTCTATAATACCAGACAAAAAAATAATTTCAAATTACCGCTCCCATCTTCCACTCTAGTGAAAGATACAATCGACTACAACGGACTGAAAATGTTCAACCATCTTCCAGACAACATAAAGAGCATAAATGAGCATAAAATGCTAAAACGAGAACTGAAAGAATTTCTATCCGTAAGACCTTACTATGGATTAGCAGAGTTCTATAATCATAATTTTAACAAATAAGACTAACCTAACAGAGGTACTTCACAATTTTTTTTACATAACTGTTTTCCATTTATTCATTGCTTTCATATATTTATAGAAACGTGTATTCATTGATTGTAAGTTTTCAATCTTTTCTGATCACTATTTCAAATTGTTGATGTTTTACCGGTGTAACAGATCTTATATGTTCGAAGAAGAATTTTTATATTTATATAAGTGTTGAGAGTACATGTGATTTTATTTTATATATACAACTTCAATACTGAACTTTAATCGGTTTGACGCTGTTCATTTATATCTGAATGTTATTTTTATTATATTTACCGGTGTATCGGTACATGTTTTAATCTAGTCGTTTTATGTGTTACTATTCATTCACAACCATGCTTGGTCAATAAGCATTTTTTCTTGGACAATAAAGTATATTTTGAATTGAATTGAATACTTTTCTTTTTCAAACATCTTTTGAGTGCGCCCAAAAGGGAGAGCCTCGTGCGGGGAGGCTTCGGCTGAATGTCATGGGTGCCGAAGCGCTCTGCCTCGTCTTAATAGTACCACGAGTCAATAATGATAGTTATTATTCTCAAGGAATTATTCTCCCTAGACACGTTGGCGGCGAAAAATGTTGATTTATTTTTCATGGACGCTACTAGAATTTCCATTCGATTATAAACGGAGGAAAAAAACTTGAAATGTCCCACAAGCTCAGCTAATTAAACAAATTGAGTCGAGAGACTTATAGCAATAGATGGAAAACTCAAACCAATAAAAATGATTTGGGCCATGCCATTTTCTGAAAACTGTCGGAAGAGGTCAGAAACGAGGTCCAACGAAAAAAAACAAATATCAACCAGATGAGAATCGTGGCCCGCCATCATTTCTATGGATCAATCAGATCAAATCATGTGAAATCAACCTATGACTCTCGAAAATTCAGCCCAATTCATTTCTCTGGTTGAGCCTGCTACATTACTTGTCGAAACTCATGTCACATTCTCACAATAATTTATCAATTGTACGTTTTCGTTAACCAGCTGATGAACGTCAACCCTCAGAAGTCGAAACTTGTGCGAGCAATGGATCAACGAGGCCTTACCTTTTAACGTGCGATTACCCAGCACGGTGGCCCGGCGAGGATTCGAACCCTGGCCTTCAGCTTGATAGGCAGATATGCTAACCACTACACTACCGAGACCACAATGCCAAATTTCCTTTTTTTGAGTATGTATAGCCACGTTTTTATCAAATGCTGATCTATGCCATTATGTAATCACAGTCGATTTACCTGCGAAGTTAGCATATTCGAACTTTATCAGTACGTCAGAAAATTACACTTAATAATCGCCTACGTGACAGAAAATTCATCAAAGGTCGGTGGTGTTAATTGACGGTTATTCTTACACCGATATATTTTGGTGTTGACCTGTACGATCGATAAATCGATCGATAACTCTTTAATAATACGTTTGCATATGCTTGCTTCGATTAAAAACCGTATTGTAATTATAGGACAGAACTAAGACGGACATTATTTCGGTTTGGCATATAAATCTCTGCTTGTTTTTGGTACGATATTGTTCTTCAGACGGGAACTCAAGTTGTTTTCTCACTCTTTTACTGAAATCATTCAGCAACGCGTTGGGGCCAAATATTCTCAGTAAACTGGACGAATCGATAAGCAAGGCTCCAGATGTTCATATTCTCAAAAGAACTCTGGAAAAGACTTCGAAAAAATGTCTACACAGTCGAAGAATTTCGATTTCGACGTTTTTGTTGGCTGTAGTACGTGGGATTATAAAATAAAACATTTTCTCTACTCTCCCCCTTTGCTTTGGTACCGTCCCTCAATTATAGCATTCAACAAATGCACATCCTGAACTTCAAATATACTGGAATTTCGATATAAACTGCAACGTTGAATTTCTATGATTAATGTAGGACTCACAAGTTATAATGAATAATGCTGACTAAGATCGACCAACAAACACCAATGACCAGGGCAGAACGTTCGACATTGTTTCCTTTTGAAACTCAGGATAGTAGCTAGGAAGAGTTAATCGCAATAAGCCGGATGAGAAATCGCCAGTGACACATTTCCTGCAGCCCAATATGTTTCACCCATTGTAGCTATTTGATGAATATTCATAATCCTAATCTTATTTTCCATTTCTCTTGAACCACCAGTACTATGAAGAAACCTCAGGTCCGAATTTGTCCACTTGTTTTTATTTCCTCAACCAGACGCTGGGTAAATCAAAAGTCGAAACCACTAGACAATAGGAAGTTATTGCACATCATCTGGAGTATACGCTTTATCTTACAATGACATGTACGCATGCGCAATAGTAAAAAAAAATTTGTAAGTTAAAACGTCGTACGTACATCGATATATAGCGCTAAGGTATAACATATACGCTATACATTCTGAAAGTTTGCAAAAACTCCCTATTATTGTTACGATATATCCTTGGGTTCGTTTATTAAAACTACAAACAACACTAAACTACTTTTATTACAACTCTCTATCACAACACAATACAATACAATGACTTGAATTGCTCAGCTAAACTATCCAACGCTCTGTACTAAAATTCTTTCAGATAAACTCCCTACTTCGACTTCTGCACTCAGTAATACCAAAGCTCTCTCCACTAGAAACTCTGAATTACTCTTCGATGAAAACTCTCCCTCCGCGTTGAAGGGTCCCCCTTTTATACTTGCGTACGCCTATGGAGAATCTTCCAGATAGGTCTCGATGATGTGTATCGTATTCTCGAGTCAAGAGCTCCTGGAAAAATGACGTTCTCTCTTCGATCCCTTATATTATTTTGCGTTTACGAGCGATTGGGCCGGCGCTAGGAGATTTCGTAACAATATCAATTACATACCAAGAGACCAGTGATTTTCTGCACACTATAGGCCAAGCGCCAGAGCAAAAGAAGTATGTTCATAATGCAATGTTCTACAGAACTGGTTTTTTTTTTCAAATATGTTCAGGGGGGTGTCCTCTGAATGTTAATCCAAGTTGGCGAACGAGGGGGTGTCCGCCTCAGCCGCAATCTTGAAAAACACGTTTTATCGAATATCTCCGAACCGCGCATCGTACGACAAAAAGGGTGAAAATCATTTTTATGGATAATAATGTTTGCCGTCTTTTTTATTCGGATTTTTTTTTGTATATCGCTGAATATATAGTTAATGGTTCATGTTACGTCAAAAATGGCAATAAATAAACTTTTAGCACAAAATTGGCTATGGATATCGACTAGATTGTAATGCACTATATTCAATCATGAGCTCGTAAGTAGTATATATTTCGGGTCGTTCGGAATTTCCCCCTCTCAACATTTTAACAGTAGGTATTCAATTATAAATACTAACGGCCGGAAATATATACTTTTTATACAGATTCGCACATCTCTTCCATTGAAAAAGATCCCTCAGCAAGAGATGTTCGACAGGTCTCCAAGCTCACAACAAAGGGGTGGGAGTTCTGTCCTCGTCGGGTCATCCGTGTAGATACTGTAAAGGGTGGAACGATTGATGACAGATTCAGAAGAGCACCGACTGCGAAAATATTATTGACGAGAGACAAGTCTCCGACCCTTCTACGATGCTTCAACGAAGTGAGTGAGTCTGTGAGCGAAAACGGATTGCCTTTCTCTGAGTAGAATCGAGAACCTTCAATGAATGTTGTGGTGCCGAGCTTCATACATAAAGATTATATTCCAAGACAGCTCGTATCTAAACCTTATAGATCATCAGAAGCTGACGAGATGTTAAGTATTTATTCGCACGAAATAGAAATCCAAGCTTCTGGGAAGCACTTTAAGCATTCGATCTCACATGGATTTCCCGTGAGAGATTATAACTGATCGTAATTCCTAGCATCGAGATTTTCGACTTAGTAGGAATGGTTACTTCTGACCTCTGAATACTAGATAATGACAGATCGGCTCTCTTTGGGAAGAGACTCATAGTCGCATTATTGAATATACAGCATTATAATCTGGTGGATATTTTGCGTTCACTCGACATTTACAGCGTTATATCTCCTAAACTATAAATGCAAGGGGAAATTTTTCGAGTCAAATTCGGGAATTTCATGCTCTACAAATTTGATCACCACTGTTGTTGATGTATCATGAACCGTTAACTATATCTTTAGCAATAACCACATTGTAATAAGGTTAAAACGTGTTTTCCAATGTGGCAGCTGACATGGGCGTCCTCCTGTCCCGCCAACTAGGATTCACATTCAGGGGACACCCCTGAACATATTCGAAAAAAAATTCGTTCTGTAGAACATTGCAAAAAACTACCCGGCGCTTGGCCTACTACCTTCGACCATGGTGCATAGAGAAATTGAGAATAATTTATCAACGCACAAACTTAATGCTGATCAATCTAAACATCCTTGAAGTCACATTCAGTGCTTTTTCATTTGGACTTTCTGAAGAAATATTTCATTTGGTTGGAAAATAAGAAATTCAGTTTTATATCATCGCACGATTCATTCGAAAATGGAACGCCCACGGGCCGTCAAAAGTGCATGTTTGGAAACGCCATTACAAACATGATTATTCAAGTCAAAAAGTGAATTCCTCTGTCGGTTAGCTCGCATGTCAATTGATAAGCTTCAAACTCATGCAAACCAGGTAGCATGTATGAAAAGCGTCTTATAGTCGAGGTCGTCATGAAAACATAGGAATTTACATAAATTTATCGATAAAACTCACGAAACAATCTGGATGTATCGGTAAAAACTCGTTTCCAGTAGATTTCATTACTGATATTCGGAATATTGACGTTGTAGGAATCAGGCCCGGTTCCAGGAAAAAAACTGTGAATATTTCTTTGAGGACACCTAATTCCTACCATGTAGGTGATATATTTTTTTAGAAACCCTTCTGTTTAACATTGACGTTGATTAGTGATGCAAAGTTGATAGTCTATGCAATCAGTTGATTTGCTGCGAAAACTGAGAAGATAAAATTCAGATGTAACGTGTTTTCTTCGTATATCTCGAAGTTTCATAGATTTTTATTTTATTTTTTCATAATGCGACTTTCTATGATTACAAGTATACAGTGATGTATGGAACGTAGTGAATTGATAAATATAGGCATGAAATGTTCTATTTATATTCTAGAAAAGTTGGTCTGACCGAATGAAATACAAAATATTAGAAAAAACAGGTATCCAAGTTTTCTAGGAAATATTCCAAATTTCACAAAATGAGGCCGTGAATTCGGAAATTCAACATATTGTTACGTTTTCACTCTGGGTTCGAAAATAAGTGAACATTGATACGGCAAAATCAAATAATGTTATTGCAATAAACTAAATAAATCACTAACCAGCCAATTCACAACTCAATAAATCACTCGAATAACATATTTCGCAAGTTTTTCGGGCTTGAGGGCCGTGTACTGGAATTTTGACTCCATCTGCGGCAGCCATCTTCAGCGGCGTGATCGTAGTTAACTCTCCTCTGCGAGTCTATTATGACTGATGTTATCATTTACTGTTTGGCCTGTTGATTCACTTGATAGCTGTCTATAATCAACTCACTCCGCACTGCTCCCCGTCCGCTATATATAGGTCCTTGATTCTGTAATTTTCCGTATTCGAACGGATATCGACATTTCTGGAACTTTCGCAATAGGTATTTCCGTGTGTGAACAAATGCGGTTGGAATCTCTCCCGAAATTTATATATGAATCGCAATAACGGTAGATGGGCGTGGTCTTCTCCGAATCACATAGGCACAGGCGTAGTGGAAATCAGGGGAATAGAGAAAGAGTTTCATTGTTTCGCAGAATTGTTTTTGATCGTCGAATTCCTAACAATGTCTAGGACATTATTGAGGAACATTTATACATAGGAACAATTGAGGATATTTCAAATTATCTCAGACAGAAAGAGTGTTTTTTCTAAGACTGAAGGGTGGTGTTGTATATAGGTGAAAGGTGGAGAAATTCGAAACGCGCTCAAAAAAACACAGTAGGTGTTTTCAGAATAAAAATACAAAGACAACTTACGCCTCACATTTCCTAACAGAGGGGTATAAGTTTGATTATGAATTAGAAAACTTTCCATTCCGAGATAAGTTAAAACTCAAACTCTTGGAGATTATGGAAAACAACAATTTCAAAAAAAAATCAATTTATGATGATGGATCAAATAGAGGTTGATATTTAACCTCTGCTGAATATGTTCTCTTCAGTAGTTATGACTCTTGCCCAAATACTAAGTATTGATCTATTAATTCGTCTACCTTACATAACTACGAAAATTATAGTTTAGATTTCGGAATGAAATTCATTTGATAGAATCAATCTCTCTTGGATATAAATAATAGATTTTCGATATTTATTTATGTCTGCTTGAAGAAGTTATTAGGCTTGTTCTAGCAACACATTTGACCGTTTGGAAATTGGTCTGAAGCAGTCAGAGGCATGCGCAAAATGAATTTCGCTACCCAATATTCAATTTGCGCATGCCTCTGACTGCTTCAGACCAATTTCCAAACGGTCAAATGTGTTGCTAGAACAAACCTATTGCATATCGAATCATATGTCGCAATTTTTTAAACCTTATTTTAGTGAAAATTTTGCAGGAAGCTGTATAAGTATTTTTTCAATAGATTTTCATTAGCAAGTTCTATTCAACTATATTTTGTATTTGTAGAAAGAAACCTTAATGTAATGTTCATGTTATCTTAAATCTCAAAGCATTCCATCGCTTAATAAATAATCAGGATCCTGAATGTGATAAAGCTCATTAGTTCGGTCGAATTATTCTACCTTAGAAGAAATTCAATCTGATACTAATTATATTTTTAAATTGATGTTGAAATTGTTGCGGTGGATAAATTAAAAATTAAGACTCCTTAAAAGAAAATGGTACTAGATTATACTTCAGAAAATTTCAGAGATGATTATTTTTCCTGAGATCGCATTGAGAATGTAATTAGTTTGAAAATTGGACTCGTGGTAGCTCAGGTATGAAAATGTATCATTTATTGGTCTTTTGTGGAATTGTAGTCGATGAAATTGTGTCTGATATGCGAAATAATACTCTCCAAAGAACGAGATCGTTTTATCGATAAATGCAGAAAATTTCTCCAACGCACACCGAGATGACTTCTATGAAATATTTCAAAAATATTTCTTCTTTTTTCTTCCAAGACAAGAAGACTAATTGGCAACGTGATTCATTCACATTTCATTTTCCTGTTTGATTGATGTTGATTGTTAAGGTAATCTCTACAAAAACTCTTAAACGTATTTAATAAACTTTCGCTTTCACAACCTAAAGTCCATTACTGATACTAACGTCGTGATTCATCTCAAGTTTTTTATGCTTCCGTGTTCATTTGTAAAAGTTCCCCTTCGATTTTTGCAATTGAGATTTATTGATATTAATTCGTAATGTTACCCACCTCAAAATTCAAAATTATTGATATACATTTTTAATATATATATATATATATATGATGCGTTGTTTTTTCGGGTTTCATTCCGTGTTCTGTGGTTTTGATCCTCTGAAGGATAATTCTCACAACGTTTCGGCAAAGTCTCATTTGCCGAAACGTTGTGAGAATTATCCTTCAGAGGATCAAAACCACAGAACACGGAATGAAACCCAAAAAAACAACGCATCATACTTCGTCCGTGAGAATCTTCATGCTAACATATATATATATATATATATATATATATATATATATATATATATATATATATATATATATATATATATATATATATATATATATATATATATATTTTATTATTATCCACCATTATAACAAAATGAGTACATCAGACATCGGGATATTATACATGATACTGATACTAATAATTAGTATATGATGTTGAGCACATATTAACAATTAAATAGATTTGTCATGGTGAATATATGGCAGTACTGGTTCAGATAACAGTTATACACTGTTTCTGTTCTTCCACCAGCGCCAAGCAGTGTTTGAAAATAAATGCGATTTCGAATGATCTAATATTAAGTAAATATACAGTATAATATGGAAACGGAAGTTAAAAAGAAGAGACAGAAGCTATGAAGGATGAGAAGAGGAAGAAAAAACGATAGGAAAGCGAGAGAAAGCATAGAAAAAGAAAAGAATAAAAAGAATAGTTCAGGTTTCCACTAGACTGACTGAATAGCCATTAAATGCTGTTTGAATTTGCAGCTGAATGTTATTTTCGATGAATTTAGAAGTGAACTGTCGAGTTTATGAAGATAATTGATGCACGATGCGACATTGTAGGAGAATGAACGACAGTATATTTCTTTGGAGTGTTTTGGAATCCTCAAAATTGTTTTTCGACGAATATTCAGGTTGTGTACGTCAGTTCTGTAATTTAACATTTTGTGTAGGTAGGGAGGTATTTTCGATTTGAATATACTATGAAACATACAGGCCATATGATGCCATCGTCTGTTGTACGTTCAAACTTGCGAATTCCATAAATGAGTCGAACACAAGAGGACTGTATTTTTTGAATGCGTCGTGTATCTGACTTATTCAAGCAAGCGCTATATACTACGTCACAGTGATTAAAGTGTGATAGTACTAACGAGTCGCATAACATTTTTTTGATTTCGATTGATAAAAAAATTCTCTGGGAATAAATCAATTTCAAAGATGAGAAAGCATTTTTCAGTTTGTTTGTGACATGCTCTCTGAACCGTAAAGTTGTATCAATCGTCAGTCCCAAACTTTTATGTGAAGATTCAATAGGTATCATTGCGTCGCCGATAATCAAATTTACGCGATTATTCGAGAATTTTGATTCATTTTCATTACCAAATATTAAAGCAATAGATTTCTTGGGATTAATTTTCAGAGCATGATCAGTTGAAATTTTAAATAGTGAGCTGAGATCGTCATTTATGAAATCTAATGAATTCTCCAATTCCAACGGATCGAACGAGTAATAAATTTGAGTATCATCCGCATACAGATGATAGTTGCAATTGATGTGAGTGATTTCAATACAATTGATATCAATATGGGAAATCATTTGCAGGTTTTACATAAAGTAATCCGTGAGTTAGTAATGCCTGGCAACTTGGTACTATCACATTGGTTTCCATTATATTACTTCTGCGAATGAAATCCAGATTGATGGACCAAAACGAGCTACTTTTTATCATTTGCATCATCATTTCAGAGCTTATTCAAACATCAATCATGTTTTGAATATTTTCATGGTATTTGCAATATTTTTCACAAACGCTTTTTGAATTCCAACCCCACAGTAAAAATCCTTTAAGTTTTATATTTTTCAATGAAATAATTATAATTCTCACATCTACCTTCATGTCAATCTGTCTGTTCCATTTCTGTTCCACAGGTGTGACGATTTTGTTCATATTCATAAATTTTGGAGGTTAGACCAATGAAACCATCAGAGTGATGTATAACTTCAGAAACAGCATAGAGATGTGACCTAAAAATAGTACAACAATATGTTATAATATAATCCTTCAGTTATATTAATGTTCTGTCAAAAATAATGTGTATTGTCATGCAAGCTTCAGTAAATGAAATATTCGTATTGAACGCAGCACTCAATTATAATGTTTTATATATGTAATTTGTATTATTTATAGTCGACGATTCATTTAGAATATTCTGAATTCATCATGACGTGTTATACAGCTGCAAAGAACCGCGTGTTGCGTTGAAGTATTATTCGACTGTGATACAATTCTGCTGAGATATTCATATTTTCTTTATTATTTTTTTGGAAAGACTGTTTTCTGCACAAACGAAATGAAGAGAAAAAAGTAACACTTTTCGATTCCGAAATATGTCGTTTCATTTTTATCAATTTGTTGGATTTTGATGAATTATATTATATTATACATCATTCGAAGACGTTTGATTCATTCTCAAAAAGGGAGAAAAAGTCCATCTAAAATAGCTACTTCCCTGTCTATATTGAGACGACGGGCACTGGGTTACATAGAAATCACTTTTACTTGCTCAATTTGTATACCAAGCATTTGAAAATTGAATCGAATAGATAACAAAGATGGGAGTATCTACACAAAGCAAAATAAGGAGCTATTTGTAGAAAAAATCTTACCAGGATAATATTTCATTCCAACCCATACAAGATTTCGTTTCGCTCAGAAAAAAAATTCTACTGAGCTCTTCAGTGGAAAAAAGGGTAAATTACTGAAAACTTTCGTACATTCTGAAATATTCTATTCGTGACAAGCCTGACAAATTGAAATTTCGGTGACATTCTTTCATTTCATAACCGAAAACCAGCCATTGTTATAATGAATATTTCCCTCATATATAAAATGTCCCATAAGAGCAATGCAATTTTCGAAAACTTACAGCGGTAATTGCATTGTATCAAGTCACCATAACAACACATTTGAAACCGTATCGCTAGACGTCAGTAAACAACACAAATAAATGTCAGATAGACTTCAAAAATAGAAAAACATTTCGCGTTTAAGTGAGTACTCCATACAATACAATCTATAGAGGGAAGTATAAATGAACAAAAAATAAAATTTCCTTGAGAATTTCTTTATTCGTGAAATATTCCAATGAATTACATTCCTGCATAAAAATGACCAGATAATTTTGCATTCAAGCGTGATATCTTATACAAATTGCTTTCGGTTATTTTCATATTTTGTAAACGAACCCTCGTCCTTCGGAATCGGCACTTTCGCCAAAATATGAAAATAAACTTGCAATTTTTAGATATCACGCTTTCTTTCAAAATTATCGGTAGTTTTTATGCACTCGTACAATTATAACCGAGAATTTCTTTATTCGTGGAATATTCCAATGATTACATCCGTGCATAAAAATGACCAGATAATTTTGCATTCAAGCGTGATATCTTATACAAATTGCATTCGGTTATTTTCATATTTTGTAAAAGAGCCCTCGTCCTTCCGACTCGGGCACTTTCGCCAAAATATGAAAATAAACTTGCAATTTTTAGATATCACGCTTTCTTGCAAAATTATCGGTAATTTTTATGCACTCGTGCAATTATAACCGATAATTAGGGTTACAGGATCACAGTGTTTCGATCGAGATATTCATGTTCGACAGAAACAATTCACGAATGAACCATGAGATTGGAACCTCTGGTGTGAAAGTTGAAACTTTTTCTAGAGATCAATAACCCTAACACCAAACTGATATTTTTGCACTCGACGCGCGTTTCGCTAATAAGGGTAGCATCTTCTGGAGAAGATAATTGATACTAAATGTAAAGACTGCTATGGACTTTGTTTGTTACTGCTACTTATTCAAATCAATTTCTCGATTCGGAACCTTCGGTGTGAAGTGAATTTTTTTATAGAGAACAATACTAACAAAGTTGTCACCTTCATGAGATGGAATTCTGAGGTATCTATGGGGTACAATCTTCTATCTGAGAAGAGAAAATTGAGGCCTACCACTCTTCTTTTATATGAAACTAATCAAAGGCTGAATGGCATACGTCCTCTGTCACTTATTATATTTTTACTACATATCTAGATTTTCGAATGTATCATGTTCATCTTCGATCAGTCTTAATTGCTTTCACTAATTCAGTAATCGTCATAAGATCATGCTGGGTAACAACCGGATTTTTCTGTTTATCCGTATCGGATGTTGATAGTTCCCCATCAATACCTTGAATTGTGACTAGCACTAACTAGTATTTAGACTCAGTATCAATTTTCTTCTCCTGAAGCTGCTAACTTTTTTAGTGAAATATGCGTAGAGATCAAGTGACAAAGTTTAGTGTTGAGGTAATTAATCTCAGAAAAAGAGTGCTTCCAATATCTAACCCTTAACCTAGGGCGCAGAGTACCACAATCCGAGATTGAAAACTGTCAACAAATTCATCCCCAGATATCCTTTCGACTATTTTCACTACACTTGCAGGAGTATTGAATAGGAAACCAAATAAATTCTGATTTGAGTTATGCTACTGGGCTCCTTGATGATCATAAAGCCCGAATTCAACTTTTATCTCTCAAAATCTTCGAAGGTGAAATTGCCTGAAGTGAAACTGGCACCATGCTGAAGGCATGGTTCTACAATATCCAAGATTATCAGCTCTGAACAAATAAATATCAGCGAAAGGTGTGATCGTTTTATGAATATAATTACATTCATCAAATGATCAATGAAGCATCATCTGCATGAAAAGTGAAGAGTTCCCAATATCCATGATCTTCAACTCGGAAAGACAGAAATTTGTAAAAAGTGAACTCTTCACAAATGTTGTCAAGCTGTTAACATAGACGTGAAACAGTACTGGGCTCAGGATAGATCCTTGCCGTTCACCTACAGTTGACGCAACTACCCGAGTGGATATTCATCTAAAAAGTAATATCAGTATCAATAATGCCCACATCCTGTTTTATATTCTCTTGGATATCTCAAGCTAGCTAACAAACTTTGTGCATATTTCGGCTTCAACAAGAAATTTAATGAGATGAAAAAGTGGGGTTTCCAGACTCGTCTTACTCTATTCCTATTTCAGAAGTCCCCTTCTTCGTAGCAGTAGTTAAACTCAAGAAGAGCATTTACATTAATATTTTGCAGTGTACCGCAGTATGAGTACCTGAGCATTCCTAAACTTATTACCTTTCTCGTATACAGTAAAACATCCACATCATTACTATGCTACGCGAGTGTAGCAAATACTCGAGTTCCTCTCGAGTAACAAGATTTCATATATGGCCGTACACGAATCCACTTGAAGACTATATTTATTAATCTTATTTACATAATTTATATGGTTTTCGAAAAGTCCTTTGATAGAGTTTACATGTGCGATGCCAAACGTAATACACGGACCACCTATGTCTTGGAATTCAATTCTGAACTCTACGAGATTGTTTATGATGAAAAGCAATCTTGTTTGTTCTAGATTTGATTAAAATACGTTTGTGGGTGTAGCTTTATTAATAATGACGGCTGTGATCGAGTTTCGAATCTGCTGCTGTTACTAAAGAATTCATATCTTATATCTACAATTTTGGCTGTATTTGATAATTCAAAGAATCATAAGTTGATAGGTGTAAATACAGGGTAACACAAAGTCCGCACCATATGAAACATTTTTTTATTAAGAGATAATATTGAAATTCGACTTCGTTGTTGATTTTAGCTTGAGAAATGAGTACAAAAGAGTACTTGAGTGGATCCATTCTATTTGGAAATTTGTCAAATTTGTCATAAATAAATCAAAAATATCGGGTTTCAATTGAAAATTTTGTTAAATACGTGGGAAAAAATATTCAACCTTCTAGTCTTCGAGTTTTTTCAACTTTTCATTCTTCACTTTTACCAATTTGAACGAAGAATGATTCAACCTGCGTTATTTGCTAAATAAAAATCTTTATACAATATTTAGTTCAGTGAATCTGTTGACCTGTAGCCTGAAAAATAATAAACGCATGCGCTACTTGACCTTCGCTCCAAGAAAAACGAATATATTTGGTGAGGTTTTTCATAACATTTCATTATTTTTTTTCTATTGCTTCTATTTACTAATTATATAATAGTGTACTTCATGCCCGTGACGGAATAAATTTTATTTGATTTTAATGTTTCCCCAGCAACTGTGTATGTTGAATGAGGAAAGATGGCAACTAGTTTGTCAAAAAAAAGGCTGGGCCTGGTGCTCACCTGGATTCCCTCCTCTTTCCAGAACTCGCTTTATTTTTTATGGTTGCAACCTCCTATTCAGGCTGATGAGAGCGTATAGTGGACTGTATGTTCGATCAATGAAATTTTGGAATAATTGATTCACTTGCACTTGCGAAATTTTTTCGTTCACGAGAATGGTGCCCGACACGGCTGAATATATATTCTATACTGCTATCTTCACGGTAAAGCATCAACAAAAAACCTAGTCTGACAGACTGAACATTTGAATTTAAATACGGGGTGTACCGCGCAGATAGTGAATATTGAATATTATTTGTCTATGTTTGAATGTGGTCTTCAATGTTCGTTTCTCTATATAGATTATATTAAATTATCGGGGAGCTGGTCCATGGCCTGATTCACTGCAACCTTTTCAGATCTATTGCGATGCTCCTTGGCTGTTGTCTAGCTTGATCTCTTTGATGAGACTCCATAGCCTTGACACTGACCCCTTCATATAGCTAGCAGCCTCTGGTGTCTCCTCCCCGCATCTTGCGTGTCTTAGCCTTGCTATCGCTTCACATTCACAGAGCACATGCAGTGTGGTTTCTTCCTCTTCTTGACAGAACCTGCATTGGGTTTCATCTGTCAGACCAAGGTTGCACATATGTTTTCTGAGCCGGCTATGCCCCGTTAGTAGACCCACCACTACCCTTACAACCTTACGGTTGTGGTCCAGCAGGTCTTCCGTGAATCTGGGCGCTGGTTCCTTCATGAACTCTTTCGCCTACCTCATTCCAGGGAGCTTATTCCACCAATCCTTCGATTCGTTTTGCATCCATGAATTTATAGATGTCTTTATACTTGCTTTCGCTACCCCGCAGAAGGGTTCTGGGCCGATCATAGGCTTAGATGCGCCTTTATGGGCTAGAGCATCGGCCTTCTCGTTGCCCTTGTGACCCTCATGTCCGGGTACCTATGCTAGAGTAACCCTATTTTGGGTACTCATCTCCTTGAGTGCGCTCAGATAGCTTCCCACCAATCTTAAGTAGATTTGAAATGAGCTGAGCGCCTTAATTGCCGCCTGGCTGTCGGACAAAATGGCACTGGTTTTATTTACGACCTTCTGCCTGTTTATTTTCCCTATACATTGTTCGATGACCGCTACTTCTGCCACAGTTGCATTATGTCCGAGGCTGAGTGCGAATCTCGTCTTTGCTCTGCCTCCGTATACACCGGCTTCCACTCCTTCTTGGGTCTTCGAGACATCTGTATACCATGTTTTTGTCTATATAATTCACTTTATTGAAATCTGTCAAAATACTAATTATATTGAAAGAATCTGAACTAGAAGAATGAAATACGCATTACAGTGATGAAATGTAGTTGAAGAATTATAATAATATATGCATTTCAAAATAAAGAATGAATGAGCAGAAATTAATCGAATAGAACTAATAATCATAGGAAAAACTCAAAAAATCAGGGGAAAAAAATTATGAGGGCTTCTCCTAGAGATCAATTTCCCTAACAACCAACTGATATTACTTACACTCGACAGGCGTAACAAGGTAGGCATCTTCGGAAAAATTTCCTTCTGGAGATGTCTTAACTGTTATCGAATTGATTGAGAGAAAGTATATCATTCACCCTATTGAAATGTGTCAGAAGTGTATTGGGACAAACGACTAAAATGAGAGTAATACATCTGAAACAGATTTTTTTTCCTTCATTTTCCTTAAAAGTCAAAAATACATGTTGTATAGGAATGGTCAGTTGAGAAGGCACCCAGAAGGCACCCAGAAAATTACATGGCGGTTAACTAATATTGAAACCTAAGTGTTAGACTAGTCACATACAATGAAAAAAAGTAAAATATCCACTAAGTACTATTACTTCAATGAAAAATATTCCTTGACAATATAAAAACAATTATCAGTGAGAAAATTTTTCAGATTGAATCTAAATTCCCTCAGACTTTTACTAGCTTCGATAAAATTTGATAAATGGTTAAACATTCTTGGTCCACAATAGTTCGGAGAATTTTGAGTTATTTTATATTTAGGAACCAGTGTATGGATTTCATTTTTCCGACGAGTATTCATATCGTGTATATCTTTGTTCGTATTGAAATTGCTAAGATTTTTGAATACATAGACCGATATTTCATAAATGAATATGCTTGCAAGAGTTAAGATACGATGTGTGGTAAATGCCTTTCTACAAGAATCTCTTCTGGGAATAGTGAAAATACATCTCAGAATGGATTTCTGAGTAATAAAAACAAGACAATTTGAATATGCACTCAATCATATCAACGAGTTATTATACTGACTGATTCAGAAGGAAATCTGATGAAAAGTTCGACAACCATTCGGGAAGATGAAAGTTATTATCCTATAACTATTTTGACGGTATCATCATACACCCATTCGAAGATTCTTCGTAAACGACCCCATCAAGCTATTATCCCTTCGGAATCAGAAGTGAACAAACCATTTCTCACTCGATAGGAGACATAATTCTCATGAACATTTTAATAAATCTAATGGAGCCGTCAAAACAGCATCTAAGAAACATACCGAATAAGGAAAAGTAGCTGAGAGCACAAAAGACAGTAGAGCTGCTTGTTCGATATAATCAATCAACGTCATGTCAGAACTCGCTGAACACTTCCATAAAGTGGGATAATGAACACGTTTCACGCCAACGCGGTGCTATCGTACAAGGTGTTCGGAAGTTGGGAATAGTTGAGAATATACATGGGTGCGAGGAACACATTGTAATCCATATTTGAAGAATAGCAAACAAAACAATGGGCCATATGCAGATTATTTATTGGGAATAAAAACGTATGCCATTTCTCAATCGAGTGAATCCTTTTTTTAATTGAAATAAGTATTTTTTATAATGAAGATAATCTCTTTTATTTTCTCTTTGAAAAGTATTATATCCATCAATATTCATACAACAAGAAAAAACGTCAGAAAATTGTAGTAATCACAAAAAAGATCAGTAATGTGTAGGTAGGTATATAACACTTTTCAACTTACAAATTGGGATTCCGATCATCATTCACAAATGACGGTCGTAAAGAATTGAAACTCATCAATAGTGTAGTAATTCTATCCACGTCATGCAGATTTGTGCCCTGCCTTGAAGATTTTCGCATTTTATGAGATATTTATTGATTCATCCAGTTTTTTGAAGAGTTTTGGACCAAGGTATAAATATCTGTTTTGAAAAACGGAGGTACGATGCATATTTGGTAGAAGTAGGTTTCTATAACGCGTGCAATTCTGATGAGATATCAACGGAAATTTTCTTCATTTTTATATACATGAATACATTGTTTCTGTAAATGCCAGCAACAGTGAGTACTCGCAGCTCCTTAAACACTCTACGACACCATTCTCTCACGATCACAGATGACAGTGAATTTTTTTAAGATATAAATAAATCAGAAATTCTTCGAAACGTTTCGATAAGAACCTCAATGGATAACAATAGTAATGACTAGCAGTTTAGTCATCGAGCAAGAAGATTCGTCATTCTCACATATGTTGAACACTTAAGGATTGCTACCGA
The DNA here is from genome assembly GCA_032362365.1 of Zygogramma bicolorata. Classification (NCBI taxonomy): domain Eukaryota; kingdom Metazoa; phylum Arthropoda; class Insecta; order Coleoptera; family Chrysomelidae; genus Zygogramma; species Zygogramma bicolorata. The sequence goes on from JAVJAQ010002961.1 coordinate 387,984, forward strand.
GAGAAATTTTAGTCTAAGCTCTTTTGGAAACATTCAGTGTCAACTGAATTTTATTCAACTTTTTCTTACCTTTTTGTATGAATATACTGTTGTTCATCTCTGAACAACAAGGATCCAAGCCTCGATTTTCAGTGATGAAACCCAGTAAAACGACTCAGACCTAGTCGCAAGGTCGGTCAGTCTTGAAAATGGCTCCGAAATGGGAGCCGAAACGTCGACAATATATATATATATATATATATATATATATATATATATATATATTCCCCTCCTTTTATTTTTTTACAGGGCTAAGTCAAAAAATTGAAACTCAAGTACAGTTTGTACTGTGAGAACGAGAACATTGCGTCCGTTATCTCATAGACTTTGATAACGCCTACCACAGCTGTAGGCGAAACGTCAGGAGTGAAAACCTGTGGATCACGGCAAACAAACCAGAAAAACACCCCAGAATCAGTCCCCCTACGAAAGTTGAGACTTTTGCGAGCTTAGAATGAACGAGGTCCCACCTTTTAACGTGATACTTTGAATACGAAAGGAAATAATTGCCTGGCCAATCCCGTCCTGCCATCCAAGATCATGGCATCACGAAATAAACCTTGTCTCCACATAATCGAATGAACTCGAACTAAACCCGTTCTTGTTTGGACGAAAACAAGTATACATGGCATTGCACTGATTCACAGAAAGGTGCTGTTGAAACAAGAGTGGTGGGACTTGCAAGTAGACTATGGAATGAGTAACTTTGCTAAAACTTCGGTAGCAGTGAGCATATAATTTTTGTGGAAATTACATAATTCGATCTCCTCTACAAAAACTCCTAATAAAAATTTCGGCGGTCACGTCTATTTTCGGAGATATAGGTACCCATTTTGTTGTAAAACTTCACCATTTTCTACATCAAATTTATGATGTTTGTAACACAGAGAATTTGTCCTTTTTTATCATGACACCACACATTTTTGAACACCTCATCGTTTGACCATACACACCCTCAATTACTTGTTTGTAACATTTTCAAACAGAAAAAAACATTTTTTTTTTTTTGAAGCACCCATTCCCCTGGATCGCCACGAACTCTGTAAGGTTATATCTGATGGACAACTATGCAAGCAGATAAAGATCCAATAACCGGACGGAACAATTATAGTGATTCATTTATTTTCAGTTGTTTCTCGTCTCTGCTTATTTTTCGAATTCTTTCAACTCTAGTTTCATCACACGAGATATGTTACCCACCTATCTCATTTTTCAATGCATTAGACTAGACCAAAGCAAGTAAAATATGGAGTATGCTCCTGTGACTACCATACATAAAAGGAACCACAGATAAAATCAGCAGAATTCTCCGCAAACACGACATAGCTACTTCGTTCGTACCAGAACGTACGATAAGATCGATACTCCGTAATCCGAGGGACCAGATACCACTGGAGTCCCAAGGAGTTTACGAAGTACCATGTCGAGACTGCAACAAGTCCTACATCGACCAGACCAACAGACGAATCAATGAAGGCAAGGATGAACAATCAGTGAAAGTAAAAGTCACCACGTCTTCCATCTTCCAGCACGTATTGGAGACAGGACATACCATCAATTTCAAAAACACAAAAACATTAGCAAGCGATGAAATCTTTTACTCTCGAACAATCAGAGAGGCTATCGAAATTGAGAAACGACCGAGTAGCATGAACAAGAGAGACGACGCCCAAAGATTACCAAGAACGTGGAAATCCATTATAACACCAAACAAAGACGAGCCGATTACACCAGAGAAACAATATCGGACCTTACCACGTAATTACCCAGACACGATGACAAATGCGGTCGGACCAACGAAGAAAGTGGGAGGGGCCCAGGTCAAAGATACCATCAATGAACACCCCTATATATTGAGAAGTAGAACTCGGATTAATTAGTCGAGTTCGGAGGTCGAAACTCTAGACATCACCTAGAAGATGGCAAATGAGACTTTGCCGAAACGTTGTGAGAAAACAACGCATTATATATATATATATATATATATATATATATATATATATATATATATATATATATATGACAACATACAACTGACCGCGGAAACCTATCCGAACACATATATATATATATATATATATATATATATATGATATATTCCGCAAGGAATATTCTATGATAATCATCAATATTCGTATTTTTTAGAAATATAGAAATATATTCACGGATTATCTGAGGGAATACAAGAAATTTCCCGAATATCCACAAATATGATTTCAAAAGGGATAAGTATGGAGTATACACTCTATGAATATAATTCCATATTATATCATTATGTGACACCTCACTCTGATGGCTTACATTTTTAGAAGCAATAAAATGGAAAATATGCAAGTTCAGAATTCAATCTTGACAGGTTTCAAGAGTTTTTCGTTTGTAACTTCGATCTGTACCTTTGAGCTCCAACATTAACTAAGCTGTTGAAGTACTGAGAGATGCTGCTGGTGGTGACAACAGCATGATTTTCGCAATATGCATATATACAGGGGTCACCATGAAAACGAATCAGACGAAACGTTAATAAAAAAACTGTCAAACACGTAGTTACATTGGTCAAGGTTTTTTTAAATAATTGTGTGGTGGTTTTTCTGATGAAATTAGTTCACTAACAGAATAGTAATGGTGAGATGCAATACAAAATGTACGTGATAATTCACAAAGATGTCCAAAATGAGCTGAAGGAACGATTTGTACAAGAATGTCGTGTGATAACACTAAACATGTTACAGGCAGTTCATGGAGAATTTGAATCACACCCTTTTATCATTGCATGGAAGCCGATGTTGGTCATTTTGAACATCATTGTGAATAATTAGGTACTTTTTCATTACATTTCATCTTCAGTATTCTGTTGGTCAAATATCCAGATTAGAAAAACCATTACACAATTAGATACTTATCTCGGAAATCATCTGAGCGAATATATAGAGGGTTGAAGTCGCAATGTTGAAAATCGAATCAAAAAACCCTCCCCTTTACCAATGTAATGAGGTGTAAGATTGATTTTTTTAAATGATTATGGAATCAGATAATTCGTCTGTTTCTTTCAAAATTGTGATCCTTGTGTAATGAGCCAAGCCCTTATCGTTCCTTCTTGGTTTGCCTCTCTTCAAACGAAAAATAGTCAGTCCTCGTGATATACACTATCTGGATGAGAAATTTCACAAAATACATGTGAGGTTTCACTTCGTTTCAGTGAACATATAAGTTAATGAGTAAAGTTCCTTTGAGAAATATATAGTCCTTCCTCAAAGTGGAGTTTGTGATTATCAAATAAAATAAAAATCCATTGTCGTGTCCACATATGTAATCTTCAAATAGGAAAGTTAATGAAACATATTTCGGACGTCTAGGCGCCCATCTTCAGTTACAAAAGCACACCAAGAAAGGAACTCATTCCAGTCTAGGAATACAACTTAATTAGGAAGATACAATTATTCTATGAATGGGGGAAATGATAATTAATGGAATTTTTAAAATTTTGGGGTAGAACCCCAAAATAGAACTAACGGTAATGACATTAGTGCAAAATACAGAAAGTATCTACCATGCAATGAACTCTTTTAGAGTTTTTATAAAGTCTATAAAGTTTCTGTTCGAACAGTTCAATCATATTGTGTTCCTGAAACCTCAACAGTAATATCAGCACTACCAACTGAGAGGTGCCAACCAGAACAAAGAACATTGACAGCGTATTCTAGGAGAGTAACGGAAAAACATAATTTTTTGTTGTTTCCAAAAAAGAAATGAGTGACCTTTCAAATATTATTATTATTATTATTATTATTATTATTATTATAAAATTTATCCGGGTTTTATCTACTTTTATTCATAGTAGCTGCCGGTTTTTTCAAGTCTGGAATACTGCAAGTCCATAGGTGGTGGATAATGGAATAGCTCTAAAGAGCTAGGTATTATCCACCCGAACCAAAACTGGAACGGACAAAACACGGCTTTTACCAAGAGTAAGATCCCAGGGCCCCCAGACGTTACTTATTTTTGAAGTAACGAATTTTACGGTATAGACACTCTTCTATGTGTTTAAGAGTGTGTGTATACTAACTAGTTTGACTAGGCGGCCCGTTCACAGGTAGCAGGTAGAAAAGGTAGACAAAAACATAACTTACTTTTGTTAAATTCGAAGTGCTGATTTTTATATATGTCACATAGAATATTATTATAAATAAAAATTTCATATTGACAGACCGTTTCTGTGGGCGGTAATTCCTCCCAGACGATTGAAACCTCATAAAAAAAATTACCGAACTTTTGTTATATTCGAAGTCTTCTGCTTCATATATGATGTTTGGGGGGCTATTTCAATACCTTTTGTGTACAGCCAGACCAATTCGGAGGGGCAAACATTCTCCCAGGCACAAATAAAATTTTTATCAAGCTCCCCGAAACAATTAATTTTTTTTCCCACAAAGGGTTTGTTTTCAACAACAAATTATTGAGTTGAATGACAATTTATTATTATTATATTGATACAAAAATATAGAAATGCAGTAAAAATATGACCTTCTTCCATTATAATTTAATTAAGTCTTAATCTTCATAGTCAGCTTCACTGAACAACTACACACCTCATAACTACTATAGTCGGGCTGTTCAAACGATAGAATTCAAGGACGCGTGAACAGTAAATGCCTGCATAGCCACGCCTTCTTAACTGAAATAAATGTAGAACTGTTTACACTGTACTGTACTCATTTGTGCTTTGTATTTACATGTGTTACGTTAATTGAATAATATGGATGAAAACACTCTTTCACCTCCAAGAAAAAGATCAAAAATAAGACATTTAACTGTAGAGAAAAAAGGTGTAATAATGAACTCTTATAAAAAAGCATCCCAAGAGTTGATGGGAAGACGACGCGGCGACGTTTTGTTGAATGGTGTGAATCGGACTTGTAACATTGGGGAAAGGAACACTCAAAGAGTGCGTGCCGTTCACGTGATCATTCTATCTTTTCAGCGGCTACACTATAGAGTAGTTCTGAAAACATAATATATTGCTCTCGCTCACTCTCAAGCGTTTGCATAATGCCCCTACACTCGCACTTACAGCGGACTTTTGATTGTGTCTGGGAGAATGTTTGGCCCTTCGAATTGGTCTGGCTGTACACAAAAGGTATTAAAATAGCCCCCCAAACATCATATATAAAGCAGAAGACTTCGAATATAACAAAAGTTCGGTAATTTTTTTATGAGGTTTCAAGCGTCTGGGAGGAATTAAGGCCCACAGAAACGGTCTGTTAATATGAAGTATTTATTTATAATAATATTCTATGTGACATATATAAAAATCAGCACTTCGAATTTAACAAAAGTAAGTTATGTTTTTGTCTACCTTTCCTACCTGCTACCTGTGAACGGGCCGCCTAGTCAAACTAGTTAGTACACACACACTCTTAAACACATAAGAAGAGTGTCTATACCGTAAAATTCGTTTCTTCGAAAATAAGTAACGTCTGGGGGTCCTGGGATCTTGGACTACAAGGGATGAGGTGGTGCCGATTCAAGGCTTGTCTTGGGCTCCTACAAACCACGAGACGCCCCTGGTTAGATGACCTTAAATATCTCAGATTTCTGTTTGTGAACCCAAAACAAGTAAAGCTGTATTTTCGTAACACCATTTCCCACAACAAAACTAAGAGGGAAATCCGTTTTCTTATCACATTGAAATTATGTTTCATACTGTTTTATTGAATTCATGTGAATCACATCGTGAATAGATTTTTTTTAGTCAATAGCATGGTAGCAACGTTCTGAAGTAGCTCTGCTTTTCAATGAAAAGAGGATTTACAATCTATTCAGAGCAACTGACGATTTACAATCCATTCAATGCAACTAACATGATTACCTTGTGGTCACAATTTACCATTTAAGCTCTAGACTTCCATTTCACAATCTTTGTTATTGCAGGTGTTTTCATCACACATGGTGCCTGATGGACAATTGTTCATAAGAAACCGTTCATCATCTCATTGAGTTCTGAAATATATTACAAGTTGACACTAGCTCAAATACCTGCTCATTTCGAACAAACTTTCAACTGTTTATTTGAATCATATGTTTGATATAATCGCATTCATATAAATTCGAAGTTGGAGTTGCTACCTAGAATTGTAAATTACTTCTGAATTTCATTATACTCCAACAGGTTCCAATGATTCTTATTTTCAAACATGAACTATTTGACTTTCGAATGAAAGTAGAACGATTTTCACTTCGATTAGTTCTTTTGGAAGTTTTTACAACATTGACTTGTTATAATCAGTGGTTTTGAGTGAAATAATAACACTGCTTATCAACTGGATAATTGTTGCGTATGTCAGTTGTCTCATCAATCAACAGTATTGAGAATGAGTAATTAAAATGCGTAAATGACTGAACGAGAAAATTGAAATTTTTATATCATGTGAGCCCAAGAAATAAAATTACGCGAAAACAGCCAGGTGTTGAGGTCTATACGCGGCAATAGAAACGTCGCTGCTTGTGAGAATAAAAAGATTTTCAAACATTTTCAAACAGACTAGTGTGATGAAAAATAATTGTTGAATCGAATAACTGTATAATCAAATAGATCAAACATTTCGAATAAATTTCATATCCAGACAGTGACAGTCAAGCTTTTGATTGCGGCCATAATCTACCACGAACATGCTTTTCAATTCAAGAAAGTCGGTGCTTTCTCTAAACTCATCGATGTATGTCATTTGTCCTGTCGACCAATAAGAGTTGAATGAATACTGAGAAAGACCAATGAGACGAAATACGTTTTCACCAATGGCTTCAGGAGTTCTTCATGACAATGGAACAAGAGAAAACTGGTGGAAAATTTGAAACTGTAAAATATTCAGAAAGAAAATCAGTCACGAATTGAAATGTGTAAAAATATAACAGAAAGTTTCATTTAACCTTTACCCAAAATTGACTGTGTCCTCAAGATTTGAGGTTCATGAATAGTGACAATACACTTTTCAATAAAAACGGTTCGAAGTTACCACGTTTTTGTGTAAAACGGTTCCCAAATATACCAAATTATTGCTCACCGAGCCGTAATCGTCTTTAATGGGGTTCAAGAATACCCATTATGCTCCACTTTTCCAGGGTATTTTGAGTAGTAATGAGCCCCTTCCAATTACGGCCCTGATCACCGTGGGTTCGTAACACCCAATGTTACGAACCTTATAATTATTCCAACACCAAACGCGACTTAAGTGGCGTCTGGTCACGCACTCTTCGCGCCTTCAGCTGGTTAACAACTGAACACTGCTCGTTTTGCCACCTTATCATTATCGTGAACGTCTTTCGGGCTACATGTCAGGATTATTTGCGATGCGTGGAAACCACAGGCGTACAATGTGTTGAAATGCACTGGCGAACTTGTGGATTGAAAAATCGAATTTGTTATCTGGTTTCAATACTCACATGGAATCTTCAGAGATCATCGTTACAACCAACATTGTCATTCAAAACAGACCTAACATTTTTCATTTATTGGTCAAGCTTCTGTTTGTAATTTTTACCCAAGAAAACATAAAAAAGGAAGCCTCCACCTACCACAAAGCAATATCTGGCGAACAATACGTGGAAATAATAATTATCATTCAAACGTCATCAATTGAAGTCCTATTCAACAATTAAGACTTGTTACCAACTCTACCTAGGCCTTCCTTCAGCAGTATGGTGCTTATATATTGATTATGAAACGTGGCGGTTATATCCTTCAATAGGACAGATAAATTCGTGACCAGAGAACATATCTTGTATTTAATGTTTTTCTCAAATGTTTGAGAGGCTGTATGTTTTTAATACATAGAAAAGGCTTGAGGGGTACTCTATATTTTCGATACATTCTTATTGATGGTATCGTCCCCAGAACTGAAAACTCATTGTGATTTTTCATTCGTACCAGGATTTCTATGTTGCTGCCTCCTTCACTCTTATATATTCCAATATCATTTTCTCAGATTTCTCATTTTTTCAGATTGTGATAGGTCTGGTCAAAACCTCTTGAATCGATGAGATACTCAACTAGGTGTTCTGAACATAAATTTATTCGAAAACTAATGAAGTGTACATCAAACATTCGAAAATTGAAATGTATTCTAACTACACTCCTTCAGCTCCTTTGCATATTCTTGGCAACGCCTCTGGTTAGATGTGATCTAAGCGAAAAGAGGGATAGTTTTTCTATCACACTTATTAGGTCTCGTTGGACCTCCACTGTGTATTAGTCTGTTTGGCTATAAACTAAGAGAATATAATCGAGCATCTTTAATTGGGATTTCAAGATAAGCGATACGCCCTCTGGTGAAAACTTTCAAACAATTTCAAAGTATTGTCTAAGTGATGATTATTACTTGAAGTCTTGGTCAAAGTGGCCCTGCGATGTTATTTTGAAATTCTGGAATATGATTGAAATTATGGCTAATGTCAAGGACAATTCATGGTTGAAGTTCACATGAAAAGTGAAAAACCACTAAAAACTGTAATAGTAGGTAGCTCACAAAATTTTACGGTTTGGAATTGTCGAACAACTTCAAAGTTCCAATCTCAGTCAGCAATAAATATCAAAGTGGTGCAGATTGGTTGCAGATATGTTGAATGTGGCGTTGCGATCCTAATTTAGAATCCCAATACCTATATTATAGGTCACAGTTTTCGACTGAGTGTCGGCTAGGCTATTCAGATGATGATGCAACATTTACCTTCGTCGCCTCGCTTGGCAATCTTTCAGATCAAATATTCTATAAATGAACAATTTGTTCAGGCCAGCCTCAACTCATCTACACTGTAGGTTGACGGACTAACACCTATTAGAAAACAACTACTCCCTGGCTAATACCACGAAGGGCATTGTATTACATTCAACAGGTGTTAGTGCGATATTCTTCACAGAAAAAATTCCACATATACTCTTAGAGATAAACTACCAGAATTGATTTTCAATTATTGGGACGGGACACACTTGCAGACCGGTTTCGGGCTATTTGGCCTCTCGTGAGTGCAAGGTAGTGCCATCATCAACATAAGTCGATGACTTCCCATAATTAAAAATCATATTCAAGCAGAGTATCTTCCCTAGACCCAGGCTGATACAAACAACTAGCGAAACAGCCGTTGCTGCGCCATCTGCCCTAGGCTAGGTACTAACCAAGAGCATATCCGCATGGCCCCAATTCCTAGTACAAGGAAAATACGAATAACACAAATATTCATGGGGATGCTTGAAGACTGGCTTTAAATCAAATATTCTAAAAATGAACAATTTGTTCAGGCCAGCCTCAACTCACCTACACTGTAGGTTGACGGACTAACACCTATTAGAAAAAAAACTAGTCCCCTGGCTTCAGATGCTGGGCAATATTGTTTCCAAGGGGTGGGGTATACATTAACACCTTCACCCCCCTCCAAAAAAATTTAAGATTGAATCTGAGGAATTGATCCCACAGTGCTTCGTTTGATAAGAAGTTGGAACTTACACTAATAAAACAGTTTTTAAAAGTGTTTTGTTTGTCATATATACAGATTCCCACGAAAGGGAAGCCCTCTAATATTCAAAGAGCACTGCGTGCTTCGAGGGACAGGAAATACGAATTCACACTCACTTTGAATTTTTGAAGGTTGTAAGCCTCAGGAAAAACCTGTCCCAGATGAGCAGGAGAGGTTTGACAGGTCTCCAAGCTCACAACATTCTGTACCCATCGGGTCATCCGTGTAGATGCTGCCAAAGGTGGAACGTTTGACGACAAATCAGAAGAGCACCGGGCGTGAAAATAATTATAGAAGAAAGAAATATCTCCAACTCTTCTACGATTCTCCAATGAAGTGAGCGAGTCTGTGAGCGAAGAATTACCAACAAGACGGAGTGACTTTCTCAGAATAGAATCAATGAATGTTTTGGTGCCGAATCCCATATATGAGAACTAGGTATATTGAAAAACAGGCCTTTTTGATCATTAGATGCTGACGAGAAGTGAAATATTTATTTGTACGAAATAGAAAAATAAGCTTCTAGGAAGCACCTTTAGCGATCGATTTTACATGGTTTTCCTATGAGAGATTATTACTGATCGTGATTCCTCCAAATAGCACAAGTACGTCCAGTGGACGTACTGCATATGTACGGTGAGGATGCATTGTACGTATTTAGGACGTACTTTTGTCTCCGACAGACGTACATAAGACCTCCCTGCGACTTACCGTTTCCGCATAGTCGGTAATCCCAGGTAAGTACTTTTCTAGTCCACACAGGACCTGAAATGTACAGAAAGGGGAACTGTTTGGGACATTCCGAAAACGTACATTTTCCATTCGGCATGCGCTATCCCAAGTAGAAAAAAAACATATTTGACCAATATTGGTTCAATATTACGGGAATATCAACCTTATATTGTAGATGATATCAATAGTGGCCATAAAAAAATGTAACATTCGGCGATATTAGCTCAATATTCGAAAACAACGTAATGATATATCATATGATATCACTTAATGAATCTAAGTTTTCATATTCGGGATTATTCATTTCTTTTTTACCAAATAGTCAAGTTGGAAATTTTACTCATTCACGTGTACTAACCATCTAACCGAATACTTACCTGGAAAAAGACCTGGCTGCTGCGGGGCTTGAACTCTCGACCTTTTCTATGGAGATATTATTGTCGACCACTGTCACGCTCTACGGCACGAAGAGACTTGTGTTCAAGAAGGAGTTGGGTGCTATAGATGTGATGACTTCAAGTTAGTTTTGTTCGAGATAATATTAAAATTTCAGAAAGTGCAGTAACAATGAAAATATATTCGAAAAAACACTAAAGGATCACTGTCTCATGTGATGGCGGTTTTGGAATAACAACCTTGCTGTGCAAAAAATTCTGTATGTAATTTTCTGGTATTTAAATTCACCACATGTCGATGATTTGAAATGAAGTTACAATTTTTTTGAGAATAATTCATTATGAATATTCCATTACCAATATTGATATATGTATGAATACACTAATTGATCACTCTCAAAATCCCAATCCCCCTTGAACCGAAAGGGACCCAATATGTACATACTTGGGAGGTCCAAACAGTGTGTACATATTAACAGAAATGTAGAAAATGAAAGGAACCCAATCCGTACGTACTTGGGAGGTCCAAACAGTATGTACAAAAAAGTACATCAACGAGACGTCCAGATAGTATGTACATACGATTTCCAAAAATGTACGTCATTACTATTATGTCCCGCAAACGTTTCGAAATATACGTATCTGAAAGGGACTCAATATGTACGCACCTGGAAGGTCCAAATAGTACGAACATAGTTCTTCCAAACATGTACGTAAATGATACGTATGAGCAGTACGTACATGGGATTCACAAAAAAACACGTCATTGGTATGTCCCTAATTCATTCCGAAAAGTAAGTACCTGAAGAGGAGTTAATGTAAACGTATCAGTGACACTTAATAAAAATATCGTACACAGCACTCTCAAGCTTGTCGTTTTTATTACATTCCGATTGGAACGGGACCAAGTATGTACCTACATGGGACATATAACCAAGTACGTACATGGTACATCCAGGGAATGTACGTTCTTCGAATGTCTCCTATCCGTCACGGGACATATACAACATAAATGGGACATAAATGATTCGTCTTCAGGACGTAGTGTGCTATTTGGTACTTGACTTTGTTGGGATGAATGGGTATCCTCAACAGATGGGAATAGTTAAAAAAAAAACAGAAAAAAAATTTTTTTTGATTAAATTCCTCCAAGTTGATTTCACCCTATTTTATTATATTCGCCAAGTCATTGTTAATTCTATTGACAATAATTCTTCGTTGAATTTTTCTTTCTCTTGCTGGTATGAGGACTCTGGAGGAAACTAGTATGAAAAGTACTATCGTCCGCAAAAATGTACTGAACAAGATGTTTTCTCCAGCAAATCATTGATATGAAGCAGAGACAAATTGGGCGCCAGAACTGAACCTTGAGGAACACCTACATGTTATAGAAGAATATCAGATGAAACTCCGTCAACAACCACATATACAGAGACCTATCAGACAAGAAAATCTTCAACAAAGCACAAAACCGAGAGGACAAACCATAAGATGGCAGTTTATAGAAAGGAGACTCCGATGCCAAACTCCATCGAAAGAATTCGAACAATTTCACAATGAATAAAAAATGTATAGTTCACTTGAACAATGGAATAGATAATGAAGTTAGGTAAAAAACCGGACTTTATTCTCCATCAACCAGCTGACCTCACCTTGAACATCATCAGACTACTTTCTATTATTGAATTCAAAAACAATGTCTCGTCAGCAGTCATGGCCGAGCGGTTAAGGCGTCTGACTAGAAATCAGATTCCCTCTGGGAGCGTAGGTTCGAATCCTACTGACTGCGGTTTTTTTACTGGCTTAGCGCGGAGTGATGACAACTTTTAAATTGGCTTTGATACATTTACCCTCGAGTCCAGACAAAATTCGTTGAAAATAATCCTTTTTTTGATATGCCTTCCAATAATAGTTCAAATTCTAATTAATTTCCACGAAGCCCAATATTCAAATGAGCGGGTATTGACAGGTTCCACGTTATCTGAGATGAAATTGCATTGACCCATTGGTTAGTGTAAAGATTTATGGAAGTACTGAATTTAAAATCACGAACAGTCAGACGGAAAACCCAAACTGTTTATTAATATTGTTTTAGCAGCTGTCATTAGATTTGATGGAAATGAAAATGACTACAACAATAACACCGATAAAATCATATATTGATTTATGATATCGCTGGATGAAAGTCATTACTGTCACATTAAATCATGAGCAAGTGGAAACTTCTGTGGTGAAAATATCTCAGCTTGATAAAACAGATGGAACATAAAATAACGAGTATATTGTGGCAACACATTCAAATGATTCTATGAGATTCATTTCTGCTCGAGTAAGTTAATATTTTCTTCGTAGTTGTCTGGGTTTCTAACCTACCACATGCTGAAAAATAGGTAGGTATCAGTGGCGGATCCACGGGGGGATTTTGGGTCCGGACCCCCCCCCCCCCATTGGGAAAATGAGAGTTTTTTTTTTCAATTTTTATCGGCTCCGAATTTCCAAATTTTGTTAGGAAACGAAAAAATTTCACATGTGCAAGACAAAAAATAAAATAGAATAAATTTTTTTGCTTTAAAATTGAAGAACTTTAATAATTATTATTACATTCCATTGAAAACTAAAGAGCAGGCTACATTTAAACATTAGTAAATTTTGATTTTTCTACAACCAATTTCATCAATTTTTTCAATTCAATAATCCTCCAATTCCTAAAAAATAATTCTCAAGTATTAAAAATAGTACAAACAAGATCTGGATTGAATGTTACCCTTACAAACAAATTTCGCTTGAAATTTTTGAACTCACCGATTGTTCTTTCCTTTTTTTCTGGTTCAGTCGGTTCAGACGCTGGATCAAGCCGAGTAAAATATGAAAATAGAGTCCTCTTCATGTTGTAGGTTCAAAATAAAATGCTTTTTTTTTAACTATCAAATTGCAATTTTTCTCGATGACACTTTTAAGAAAATTAACACTTGTCAGGCTTATCGAGAAAAAGTTCGAGAAATTTCTGACAGTGCTGCCATTGGATTTTTTTGGCGCAGTATTGAAAAATTAGACTTGTTACATTTGTGATGAGAATTGTGAATCAACTCGATTCGATTTAAAAAAAGTAAAGTTTCGAACCTACTTTACCTCCTGGCTACACCTTCAAATTTTGCTCATGTCAATCTCTTTCACCTTTTTTTGGATCTTGACTAGTTTTTGCTATACGGTAGCTCATAATTTTCTGTTATATATATGTATATATAAAAAAATATATATATATATATATATATATATATATATATATATATTATCAAATTCTCTCTGGTCTATCACAATTTGCATTCAATTCGAAATGCCCACCACAAGATAGCTAGCTTTGGCCTTCATCAGCTGTGGTGGGCATTTCGAATTGAATGCAAATTGTGATATATATATATATACAGTCCGTTTTTTTATGTCGTACCACTATATTGGCATCTCGAAAATGGTAAATGATACGAACTTGGTTAAATTAGACAAAAGTTGTCTATTTTAGTGAACAATGAAATGATGTTTCCAAATTCGAAAATATCACGGATCTGAGATATACGGGGAAAATCGAAATGGCTCGTTTTCTTTTCTTTGTGCTGGCGCCTCTATTTTTAGGAATATGGAAATGTGTTCAGGAAACTTTCTCCTCTGTTTTGAATTTCTTTCGATGTACTGTACTTTAATTTTCGATACGACGTTTCTTTCTTCGGGGCCACCCTCAATTTTATTTTTTCGAATACGGACCTGTACTTTTTTTCCTAAATTTGGGTAGTTCCTATACTGAAATAAATCCACCTATCCAAATTATCATCGATCATTCCACCTCCAATAGATATACTGTGATCAACCAGATGATCAAGGTCTTCCCAACCTCATAGTATTATCATAGGTATGTCAAACGATTGTTGCTCTAATGATGAAAGTCATTTCGAGTCCGAGATTTCTGAAACGTTCCTTCTCAAGAAGGACCCTGTGGATGGAAGAGGCGGATCTTTGCGGCTCGTTGGTAATTACAATGGTCCATTATCATCTCCGCGAGTGCCGTGACCGCGCTGTCCAACTGGCGCCGCACCTCACTTACTCTTCCGAATCGAATAACGCCTTTGTATCATGTCTCAAGAAATTAATCGAGATCCAGTGATAACGCTCGTCGTGTTTACATCCTCAAAGTGGATAATTATATTCCCGACCCTGGGCCTTGTTCTAGGTCGGATTTATGGTGGATGTGGGCGGCCATTGATATAAGATGAAACGGAATGGGTAGCGGAATAGTCTTCACGCTCTGCTCCTGACGAGAATCCGGTCACAAATTGTTGGAGAATCGATAGAGACAACAATGTGGAATTGGGATGCAGAAGTGGAGATCCCATCAATATCAAATAACAATTTTGTTCTGTGTGCTCCGAGTGTTTCTGTCACATTTGAACAAGTATTTCAATCCCTGCCGCCAAAAAGGGTTAATCAGATTATATCATCATCTGTAGAATCCCTTTCCAGTTTTGCCTTACCTTCGAATTTTTTGGATCTATTTTATAATCTGCCTTCGACAGTCTCGAAGCTGAAACAAATCGTAATCTGCATGAAAATGTTCGCGTTGTGGAGTGTGTAGTACTTCCACGTGAACTGCATTTGTTAGAACTAAGATGCCTAGAAGTCCTGGTGACTCAACTGATTAGATTTTGTTTAGATTTTTGTGGCGAAAAAAACAATCGACGCTTTTGAAGGTTTCCCCTATTTTTTCGGTAGAGGGCGTTATATTCCCATTTTTCAAATTTGATGACAAGTGTCAAGTTAATTGTCATATTGTCATGTCAGTTTGAAATTTTGATGTTTACGATGTTTTTATCGTGTTTATTTGTTGATTTCATTGCTTTAAATATCGAAATGTTGTTACTGGTATTGTGTTGTTACTCATTGTCCACCCATTATCCTTTAGGTTGCGATCTCTTCTCACTAGCCAATCAAATAAAAGTGGAAAAACCCGACTGCACATTTTCACTTAGTGCAAATTTAGCTTCAGACAAGACTGACAAGAGCGTGTTGGCGACATCTGTACATATTGTACGGAAACCTCCAAAAGCTCAATTATCCACCAAAAATCAAGCAATCCAGATTTCGCCACTTTTATCCCAAACTTCTACAGGTATAAGTAAACATACCAGGGTTTCCCGGCATCTTAGTTAGAACTAACTGTATATCTATACGGTATACCCTTATAATTACCTTATAAATAATATCTATTTATGATATGAGTGTCAGAAGTAAGGTTTTAGTTTGTGAGTGAAAAAGTTTACGAAACGATGAACGCGATTTATTTAAAGTCACAATTGAAGTTCTTGTTGGTGATTAATGTCTTGCATAATGAAGAACAATAATGAGGAATTTTGTGTTACTGACGATATTGAAGATGCTGAAAAAAGAGTTTCAATTGAATTGTTACCGAAAAAATCGGCTCAGCAGTACGACATCGAATATTCTAATTTTCTTAGCTGGTGTAGACTTAAAAACGTCGAAGGAAATTTCAGCGAAACAGTCTTTTTAGCCTATCTAGAAAAGAAATAAAAAAAATGGAACTCGTCAACTCTGTGGAGCAAGTTTTCAATGATGTAGTCGAGTGTACTCGTACAAAATGCTGTTAATACAAGTATGGGGTCGGATTAGAATAGCCCTGGGGTAGATTCTGCGTGTCGTAAAAGGCGACTAAAAGGATAACCTAGGTGAAAGATGGTCTTACCATCGCCCGGTGAGATACCATCATACCAACTATATTTGCTGTGAAGTGTTAATTCACGTTTCAGTATGTGGTTAATATTTCCGGTTATTCCCAACTATTGAATTTGGAAAATGATGACATGATCTCCCGGAGTAAAAAACTCCGGAAGTAAAATACCTCCCATTCGGATTTCCGGGTGGGAGATACTCGGGGGGAACTTTCATTGAGAGTATTGAGAATTGATTATTGTAATATTCGTGGTATGAATAGAAATATCAATGATGTGCATCACCATCTGCAAACCGAAAAACCTGACATTCTTATTCTAACTGAAACTCAAGTCAATTCATATACGAATAATGTACACATGCTTTGTCCCGGTTATGAATTCTATTCCCGCTTTCGTTAGAGAGGTGTTGTTTGTCTATACTCTAAGAATGATTTATCGTGCCAACGCGAAGAAAGGCTGGAACCAAATGATTTTGACGTGATGTGGTTTAAGCTTGTAAATCATCAACAAACCAAATTTGTCTGTTGTCTTTATCCCCTAACAATGACTCGTTTGACAGACTATTCGAATTTCTATTGGAAAAAATCTACTTCATCAGAGAAAACCATCCGACTGCTGATGTCACCATATTGGGTGATTTCAATGTACACTTATCCAATCCATCTTGGCAGAAACTAAGATACTTTTTCAGTTGCAGAATGGTAGTGTAGATCATAAAGAGAGAAAAAACACCTTCTAGGAATAAATTCCAACCCAGTGAACACATATAATTGGTGTTTTTTCATATTAGTATACTCCACAGAGATTGCTGGGCACATACGTTATTAATTCTGTGCCAAGTTGGATTGGACAAGCTGTACATAATTCTTCATAGCTTAAATTCTCGAATAGAACAGATGAAAGAGGACGACAGGCAAAGGCATTTGCTATTACTAATGATCTGGAACAACCCATAGATCAACCCACTCGTACTCCTGATACGAATCACCAATTTGCCAATAGACTGGACTTGTTTCTTACACCTCATTCTGATATTCATCAGATCAAAATTCACTCTCCCTTGTGTAATTCTGATCACACTCTGATTTCAACAACTTGTTCGTATTTGGCTCCAATGATTGGTAAGTTACCCGCACGTCGTGTGTGGTATTACAAATCAGCAGACTGGGACGGTCTTCGAATGTTTTTCTCTGATTTTCTTGGACAAGGGTATGTTTTTCATCTGGTGATCCCACTCTATGTGCCCAAGAAATCTCTGATACTATTATTCTGGGAATGGAAACATGTATTCCAAGCAGTACAACGAGACCACAGTCTTGAGAAACCATGGCTCAATAAAAGCTGCTCTAAGGCCGTCACATCCAAACAAACGGCATTCAATCGCTGGCGCCAAGATCCCAGTTTGGAAACGAAATCTGAGTACGTTAACGCAAGAAATAGGTGTAGTGCAACAATTGAAGCTGCTAAAAAGCACATAATCAGAAAATTCGTTCAAAACTTGTTTAATGTCCAAACGGTTCACGTTAGTTTCGGTCATTTGCTAAAGCTGTCGACAAAAATTTCACCTTCAGTTCATTTCCCCCTTTAACCAAAGAAGATGGATCGCAAGCCACCACTGCCCAACAAAAAACAAATATATTTGCAAATATTTTTACTGGAAATTCTACTCTGGACTCATCTGGAAAAGATCCCCCAAATATCACCCCTGTCAACAGTCACATGCTTGAATTAATTTTCCACCAACAAAATATAAGAAATATTTTAATGGACCTGAAGACGAATAAGGCTTGCGGATCTGATGGAATCCCAGCAATTGTTCTGAAAGCATGTGCCCCCGAATTGATACCTGTACTTTGCGAATTATTCACCCTTTCATATAACTTGGGGGTATTTCCTAAGTCCTGGAGGAAAGCAAGAGTTCAGCCAGTTCCTAAGAACAGGAAGAAAACTTCACCTTGTGATTATAAACCAATTGCATTGCTGTCTGTCATTTCCAAAGTCATGGAAAAAGCAATCAATATGAAGCTTATCAGATATCTATAGAAATCAGAATGAATGATCGACAATCCGGATTTTGCCATCAAAGATCAATGGGTAACTTATTGGCTTATGTTACTCATATTTGGTAGCATTCAATCGAGAAATTCGGAGAAACGATAGCTGTTGCACTCGATATATCAAAAGCGCTTCATCGAGTTTGGCATCGGGGTCTCCTTTCTAAACTGCTGTCTCATGGTTTGCCTCCTCAGTTGTGTGCTTTTTTGAAGAGTTTCTTGTCTGATAGGTCGCTGTATGTGGTTTTGATGGAGTATCATCTGATATTCTCCCAATAAATGCAGGTGTTCCACAGGGTTCAGTTCTGGCGCCCACTTTGTTTCTGCTTCATATCAATCATTTGCTCGAGAAAACATCCTGTTCAATACATATTTGTGCGGACGACAGTACTCTCCATACCAGTTTCTCTTCCAGAGTCCCCATACCAGCTCAGGAAACAAAAATTCAAAGTATTCAGTCAGGAGTAACTATTCCTACAAAAATAAGTATCTCGATGCTAGGAATTACGATCAGTGATAATCTCTCATGGGAAAACCATGTGTGATCTATCGCTAAACGTGCTTCCCAGAAACTTGGATTTCTATTCCGTGCGAAGAAATATGACCTGTCTTTTAATATTTGTTCTAAAATTGTTCTAAAATTGTTCGTTCCATTAACCTCTTCACGAACGTCAACCCTCAAAAGTCGAAACTAAGGCGAGCAATGCATTAACGAGGCCTTACCTTTTAACGTGCGATTACCCAGCTCGGTGGCCCGGCGAGGATGTATGGTTCTCATGTATGGAGTTCGGCACCAAAACATTCATTGCGGCTTCTCGATTCTATTCAGAGGAAGGCAATTCGTCTTGTTGGCGATTCCTTCGCTCACAGAATCGCCCACTTCATTGGAACATCTGAAGAAGGGTCGGAGACTCGTCTCTCCTCTCTACATATATCCACGGTCGGTGCTCTTCTGAATTGTTATCAATCGTTCCACCTCTTGGCAACCCCCCCACCCATGACTTATTTCACTTGTTGTGAATTTAGAGACCTGTCCAACCTTTATTGCTCAGGGATCTATTTTTGAATAGAACAGCTGAGCTTTGGAACTCCTTGCCGAAAGAGGTTTCTCCTGAGGCTTACAAAGATGGTGTTGACCCTACAAGCCAGATATTTCAAGGTAACGGCATTCTTTGAGTGGAAAAATCAAAGTTATAGGGTGAAAAAATCCAAAACTATCACGTTTGAACAAGTCCAGAGGTTTATAAACGAGGCGCCAGATGAACAATATTTTATGATATGCTATTTTCGGTATATATAGAGCCTGCCGACGTGAAAAGCTATGCCATTTATCAATAGAAGATATTAAATTAATGGATGAATCATTGATTGTTCATATACAAAAAAGAAAATAGGTTTCGGAAACCAAATCAATTTCCATTTCCAAAACTTTTTCACGATACTTTGCTTCTATGCAGGTTTTTCAGGAAATCTGTCAAAGATCTCAAATTTGACATAGCATTTTGTGATTCAGGAGGGGTAACCAGGAACGATTCATATTGAACGTACTCGTTGAGATGCAGCTATCCTCACACAGTATGATAAAAGCAGATTCCTTCAATTTCCTTTTCCTGCCATTGCTCTCCTTAACCATCATTCGAGTGTCAGTACAATATCAATTCTTACTTTTTATCAATTTGATAAGTAAACAATTCAGAAAAACTACTTGGGAAATATTTATCCACCGCAAAATAATGACTTTCCAGCAGTATCTGATAGGTATTCAGTATCCGGTATTTTCTCGTGAACACAACTAAAAATGCTCTGATAGTTATATAGTCATAGTCATAGCTTTATTGGTCATTTGAAGATACAGTGGTATATATGACACGTCAAAATTTTTTTAATTAAGACATAAATTCCGAAAGGGAATAAAAACAACTTTCAACAAGGAAATCTTTGAGTTTTCGTTTGAATTTCATATGAGTATTTTCATTCTTTATAGAATCTGGGAGCAGATTGAGGTATTGTGAACCTGCATAGAGTGGCGACTTTTTGAATAGGTAATAGTTGAATTTGTCCAAATGAATGTCATTTTTGTTTCTGGTATTATAATGATGGATATTTTTATTTTTGGTGATTGTGTGAAGATTCGCATGTACGTGAGTTATTACCTTATAGAGATATATTCCCGTTATCGTGAGGATGCGATTTTTCCTGAACGTTTCTCTGCAAGATTCTTTATACCGAAGATCGAATATCAATCGCATAAATCGTTTTTGAATCACAAATAGCCTACTGTTTCTGTTGATTGACCCCAGATACCTATGTTCAGACTGAGTTTAGAATAGACTAATGCGTAGTAAATGTTAATAAGGTACTGACTAACGAAATTACATTTGAGAGTCTAGAAAGCAAAATATATTTTGTTGAGAGATCGACATAAATCATCAATATGTGAAGAGAATGTTAATTTGCTGTCTAGCTGAGTGCCTAAAAATTTTGTGCATTCTGAATGTTGAAATTTGCTGCTTAGTGGAACATTATGAAAATATTTGTTTGAAAACTTGATAATTGTACTTTTATCTCTGTTATTAATCAGATGATTATTTTCACACCATTTTTCAAATACATTTATAACCCCACTCACTTTAGTTTCCATCTTATGTAAGTCCGGTGACACCACAATAACGTTAGTATCATCTGCGTACATGAACACTTGTCCATCTTTGATGACTGATGGCAAGTCATTGACATATAGAAGAAACAATAAAGGACCGAGAACTCCACCTTGTGGCGTCCCCAGACCCATGTTGAATGGATCTGAGTATTCTTCATTAACTCTTACTACTATCTGTCTATCTGTAACATACGACTTAAACCATTGGTTCAAAGATCCTCTTATGCCTGAATGAAAGTTTTTCGGAAAGATAATTTGGATTCAATGTTTCGAATGCTCGATATTCGATAATGCTAGTTATCTGTTATATAGTGTTCATCCGGTTTTCAAGCCCATTTCTGATTGTTTAATTACTAATCCTTCTTATTGAGAACAGAACCGAAGGTAGAGAATTTCCATCGGATCGATCATTGCAATAAAACACAATCCACCTTATTAAGGAGCACTTCATTTAATAAGATTCCATTCAGAATTCAATTAATTTCACGGTCCAAATCTGTTTTCTATTACTCCAATAAATCCTCTAATACATCTCCCTTTATCGATAAAATCAACCGGAGTGTCAGCCGTAAAGAGAAAATCGTTCCTAATTCCTGCTCTCTCCTCCCGAACGCATCAAACAAAAATAATTTCTTTTATTCATGACTCTCGAATTGCTCCGATCGAAGATCGAACGGAACCAATCAAGTTTCGGTTAATGTGGTGTATATTAAGCGACGTGGATCTGCTAAAGAGCCTGAATGAATTATTGTAGTGTTGGAATCATTAGGTTGATGAGAATGGAAAGTGGAATAAAAAAATAGTCCTACAAATTTCTGAACTGAAATGGGCAATACAAGAAATAGTAGAGGAGCCCACGATGCTAAATCGGGATTCACTCGAGCGTCATAGAGACAGACCTATTGGGTTGCGAAGCTTAGATGATAAAAAGAAAAAAATGTTATATAATGTATACCTTTTCATCGGTGGGGGGAGCGGCTATAGATTTTCAAAAATGTAAAAAAAAAACTATTGCATGGACAGACTCTAGTGCAACTGATATTGATATCATCTATGTCCTACATATTTTTGAAAATGTACGTATGTTAATCTGATTGTATCCATGATGGGGGTAGTCGTACATAAGGGTTGGAAATGGAAAAAAAATTCTCGAGCGCGTCAGATTTTCTGAGGGGATATTGAGTGTACCTAAAAAAAAGCTATTATAATATATAATAATCTAACGTTGTGGATGTGACGCAGACTCGCGGCCTTTATTAGAATGTGAAAAAAAATTCGTCATTTTGAAATACACAAGCGCGTCAGATTAAGATTCATATATGGTTCATCTTTATGCCCTAGACGTTGCAGTCTCATAATCTGACGATTATCTGGAGGTATTCGCCTATTCTGCCAATTTTTTTATTACTGTAAATAAATTATAGCACTGTGCGTGATAGACTTTATTTGATAAAGATTCTATTGAAAGTTCAAGATTATCCTATGATTTTCGGGATTTTCGGAGAACTGATTTGCTCCTACGATATTCCAAAATATTTATATCTTTTTGTAATGTTTCTAATGTGAACTTAATTGTTTTTTGGAAAGTAGTTTCACCACAAAGTAGAGTCATAGTAAATATATAGAAACTTCAGTTCACATAACCTATATTGAAATCACTAAATGGGCAAAAACGTTGGATATTTGTTGGAAACAATATCATGCCACGAACGAGTCTGTGTGATCAACTGTCATGGCGTCATGGCAACAGAAAC